>QXTE01000443.1:326387-426822 GCA_003942145.1 Platysternon megacephalum
GCATTCCGTCTCTTGGAACGCAGTTCTGCGAGCACGGAATCCTCTCCCCATATAGCGATCAGATCCAGTATCTCGCGTGTGGTCCATGCTGGTGCTCGTTTGCGGTTCTCGGACTGCATGGCTACCTGTGCTGTTCAGCTCTGTGTGGTCACCTGTGCTCACCAGGCTGGGCAGACAGGAAATGAAATTCAAAAGTTCGCGGGGCTTTTCCTGTCCAACTGCCCAGAGCATCCGAGTTTAGATTGCTGTCCAGAGCGGTCACAATGGTGCACTGTGGGATACCTCCCGGAGGCCAATACCTTCGAATTCCGTCCACACTAACCCTAATTCGAACCGGCAATGTCGATTTCAGCGCTACTCCCCTCGTCGGAGAGGAGTACAGAAACCGATTTTAAGAGCCCTTTAAATCGAATTAAATGGCCTCGTTGTGTGGACGGGTGCAAGGTTAATTCGCTATAACGCTGCTAAATTCGAACTAAAATCGTAGTGTAGACCAGGCCTAAGGCTGATATACCTGACTTCGACTACTCTCTTATCCTTCTGGTCTGAGTCTGTCACAGTATATATAGTTGGGATTATGTTTTCCAAAGTGCATTACTTTGCATTTATCAATACTGAATTTCATCTGCCATTTTGTTGCTCAGTCACCTAGTTTTGTGACATCCCTTTGTAACTCTTCAGTCAGATTTGGATTTAACAATCTTGAGTAATTTTGTATTATCCACATCACTGTTTACCCCTTTTTTCAGATCATTTAAGAATATGTTGAACAGCGCTGGTCCCAGTTCAGATCCCTGGGGGACACCACTATTTACCTCTCTCCTGAAAACTGACCATTTATTCCTACCCTTTGGTTCCTGTCTTTTAACCATCCATGAGAGGGCCTTCCCTCTTAGCCCATGACTACTTACTTTGGTTTAAGAGCCTTTGGTAAGGGACCTTGTCAAAGACTTTCTGAAAGTCCGGGTATACTATTTCCACTGGGTCAACCTTGTCCACATGTTTGTTGACCCCCTCAAAGAATTCTAATATATTGGTGAGGCACGACTTCCCTTTATAAAAGCTGTGTTGGCTCTTTCCCAACAAATCATGTTCATCTGTGTCTCTGATCATTCTGTTCTTTACTATAGTTTCAACCAATTTGTCTGGTATTGAAGTTATGCTTACTGGCCTGTAATTGTCAGGATTGCTTCTGGAACATTTTTTTAAAAACTGGGTTACATTAGCTATCTTCCAGTCATCTGGTACAGAAGCTGATTTAAGTGGTAGGTTACATACCATCGTTGTTAGTTCTGCAATTTCATATTTGAGTTCCTTCAGAACTCTTGGGTGAATACCATCTGATCCTGGTTACTTAAAACTGTTTAATTTATCAATTTGGTCCAAAACCTCCTCTCTTGACACCTCAGTCTCGGACAGTTCCTCAGATTTGTCTCCTAAAAAGAATGGCTCAGAAGTGGGAATCTCCCTCATATCCTCTGCACTGAAGACAGATGCAAATAATTAAGTTAGCTTCTCTGCAACAGCTTGTCTGCCTTGAGTGCTTCTTTAGCATCTCGATTGTCCAGTGGCCCCCACTGATTGTTTGCTAGACTTCCTACTTGTGATTTTTTTTGCTGTTAGTTTGAGTCTTTTGCTAGTTGCTCTTCAAATTGTTTTTTGGGCTGTCTAATTACACTTTTGCACTTGACTTGCCAGAGTTTATACTCCTTTGTATTTTCCTCAGTAGGATTTGGCTTCCAATTTTTAAAGGACTCCTTTTTGCCTCTAACTGCTTCTTTGACTTTGTTGTTTAGCCATGGTGGCATTTTATTTTGGTCCTCTTACTATTTTTTTATGTGGGGTATACATTTAATTTGACTTCTATACATTTAAATATTTGAATTTCAGTGGTCCTGCTTAGGTTTTGAAACACCCTTGATTGAGGAGAATGAGACGAAGGAGGCATTGCTCAAATTTGTGCTGCTGCTCTTTTTTTTACTTGAGACTTTTTTTTAGAAAGACTGGGTTCAACGGACAGCTGCATACACCTCTACCTTGATATAACGCTGTCCTCGGGAGCCAAAAAATCTTACCGCGTTATAGGTGAAACCACGTTATATCGAACTTGCTTTGATCCACCGGAGTGCGCAGCCCCGCACCCCCGGAGCACTGCTTTACCGCGTTATATCCGAATTCGTGTTATATCGGGTCGGGTTATATCGGGGTAGAGGTGTATTTGTGTACATTGGAATGGGAATATCTGGCAACTTTAAAAATAGTTTTTAAAATAATGCTTAATATTTGCCAAATATTACAGAATGCAGAAAAATGGCAAAAGGACTCTAAAACAGCATGTTTGGTAATTTTTTCTCATGCTCATGACTTTCCTCATTGCCTGATGGGAGGCATGTTTTCCTGGGACACACGTAACAATTATATCATATACATCTCTTCCATAGCACTTGTC
Organism: Platysternon megacephalum; assembly: GCA_003942145.1. NCBI lineage: Eukaryota > Metazoa > Chordata > Testudines > Platysternidae > Platysternon > Platysternon megacephalum. Next base: position 328,837 of record QXTE01000443.1, read on the forward strand.
AGCCACAGATCTCAGAGCACTTTAAAAAGGAGGTGAGTATCATTTCCCCCATTTCACAGATAGGGAAAGCAAGGCACAAGGAGATGAAGTGACTCATCTGAGCAAACTAGTAGCAGAGGTGGGACTATAACCCACCAAGTCTTTGGCCTGGGTGCTATCCCAGCAGCCACACTACCTTCTGTTAAGCCACCCCTGCAAAAATTTGCCATCAGGATTTCCTGAGGCCTGTCAGGCTGAAAAGGGAGAAAGTACAAAGCTGTCCCAAAGAGAGCGGGGCTTTTAAAAAAAAAGAGAGAAAAGGTGTGGCAATAATATTCTGCAGTGTGGATGGTGTTTTATTCAACCTCGTATCAATGAAAAATGACTGAGTGGAATCTCCTGAAGCCTTTTTTACAAGTTACCTTTAAACTGAAGTCTGTGAAGTCTGAGCTCCAAAGGAGAACTTTTGAGCAAGTTAGGAGCAAGTGGGAGCAAGAGTTATAACTGAATTCCATCCTTAGCAGCATTCCAGCTCTCGTGATTTTATTGCAAACTGCACAATCTTTGATATTTTAATTAAAGCCCTAGCAACTGGAGACGTGGCTCCGAACCCAGAAGGCAAAGAAAAAGAACCAATATTTATTATTTTATTAAAATCTCATTATTTTAACACCAATCTCATGATTTTGGGTCCTGACTCATGATTTTTGAATGTTTATCAATAGTACCTTAATTACAGTGCTTGCTACCAGCGCCTTACCTTTAGTTCTTCCAGGTCAGGCCGCTCCATGCTCACTACAGCTGCTAGCAGCTGGTCTTCCAAGCCATCTCGAGTTACAGTGAAGTTGATCAGGGTGCACTGTGCCTGCATCTCAGGTTGGTAATGGGGGTTTGCTAGCTTTGTGTGGAGGATGAGACGGAAACTGGGGTTATATTCACATTCTTTGTCTCCAATTTTAATATACCTGAAATAGAATGAACAGATGCAAATGTTCATGTGGCTTCCAAAGCTCTTTTAGCTCACTTACTAATGTCATTCATGTCTAATAGCATTTCACAACATGACATTATATATCCTCACTATACACAGATATCAATTTCAAGTTAAGAACAATTATGGTTAGATGGCATTTGAGACACCCCCACGTTTGAGATAGTCTAGACTTTCAGGCCGTCCCCATTTGAGGTGCTCGATCTCAAATGTAAGTCATTCCTAGTTTTGAAGCAGCCCAACAGTCTGTCTTAAAAAAAAAGAAAAAAAGTTTCAACTTGATGACTATGGAGCCTATTTTCTTCAGACTAGGCTGGGTCCGTAGATCTCACTGAGATTTAAAAACGAAGCCAAGGCTGGAGACTGGCTGTGCTGCACTGGCGCCTGTGAGAAGTAAGATAAAAGACAAAATTCCAATTTGTTTTATATATTGCACAATTTGAGAAATAGGTTATGGTTTATAATGACAGGGGAGGGACGGTGCAGAAGGAATATCAGAGCACAGCAAACCTAGACATGAATGCAGCCAGCAGGAATCAGAGCAGAATTCCCAGATGAATGTGGAGTATAGTGATGTTATGTCCTGAGAAGAATGTACATTTATCTTAGGCGTGCTCTACACAGAATTTTGTACTAGTATCACTATTTCAGTTTGGGGTGTGATTTTTTTTTACCGATATACTAGTACATGCTCTAGTTTGGATACAGTTATACTGGGATAAAAGTGCCTTATGCCAATATAGTTTATTCCCCTGCCTTATGGGGACAGATATACTGGTATAAGCCCCTTTTATACTGGTATGACGGTGTCCACAGTAGGAGGGTTGTGGTGTTTTAACTACATCTGGTACAGAGGCTGATTTGAGCAATAGGTTACATACCTTCATATACATATATACATACATACATATGCATAGATAGTGAGAGACAGTTCTTGCATCAAAGACCTTATAGTCTAAACAGATGGAGTGGGAGAAAGGGAGTATTATCTCAATTTTACCAATAGGTATTGGAGAGACAGAGAAATCACATGACTTATTTACAGTCACAGAAAGAGCCTGTAACATAGCCTAGAACTGACCCCAGATATGCAGAGTCCCCATCCAAAACCTTGACCACAAGACTATCCTTTCTCTTTACATCAATAGGACATCTGTCCATGTGGATCAGCTTGCAGGATTGGTGCCTTGGTGTGGAGTTTCTGAATATGAAAGTAAGTCCCTTTCCCCAGGATGCCCAAGAGAACCACCCAAAGACCAAGGAGCAAGCTAGACATTTGGATGGCCAACATTCCCTTTTTCAAATAGTAACTGTTATTGTCTCACAGTGACTTTCTAGAACTGAGCTATACACCACTGACAAGGGAGTGTTTTAGTTCTGCCATTTTCAGAAGAGATTCTAGTTTCATGTCACATCCACTACAATCTTGTCTCCTTTTTCAAATTTTTCTGCTCTAGCTGTCACTTTTGGTACTGAAACAGCCATCTTGGTTTTGATGCTTTACTTTCACAATAAGGAGATCCTAGTTTTCCCAGAAGTTTACATCATTCAATTACATTTTAAGTGTGTTCAACAGTAAGGGAATAATCTCTGAGGATCTTAAGGAATGTGCAATCCAAAGCTTAACAGGCTCTTTGTTGTTTACCATTCAAAGCCACAAGTGAGATTGCATCTACAGCTGGTGCAGAAGCAGCTGAGGTCACACAAATGCTGTGATCCTGTTAAGCTAGATGTAAAGAGCGTTAAAAGTCTGAACGACACAGACGTATTGAAAGAAATACGACTCCATTGTGTGAAAGCCAGTGAGATAGCATCCAAAGAATCCCAAAGTTAAGTTAACCACATAGCTCTGCACACACACTTCTATTTGTTGCTATTATTTGAACACGGGTCTAAGAACACAGTCATTTTAATCCAACCCAAAAAGAAGCAAAAAAGGAAACACTGCTCTTCTGCCTCTTTGTATGAATATTTTCATGCTGAAAGGCACCTGGTCATTACCCCAAGAACCATCTCCCAGTATGTACTGCTCCCTGTATTCCTGATACTTAAAGCTGCAACTTTATTCCCAAATAGCCAATAACAAGGATGGACAACATGAAGGCATCTTTTCTTCACAATCTGTGTGACAATAACTTGAAGTAAAATTACCCAACCTATAGGCATTAGGAATGTCCAGAGGTGTCTTTGCCACATAAGGGGAGAGGGATATTTGTTTCTATACAGGGAGCCAAGTGATAAAGGGAACCGACTAATTAAGGGAGCTAAAGGTTTATTTCAACTCCAAGTGACTATCTATGATTGCCATGATTTAAAATCTCACCCCCAGTCCCAAAGGCAGAACACGAGTGAAGTGAGAAACACACACACACACACACACCAAGGTTAGGCAAAGGCAAGATATTAGCATAAAGAGCCCATCTCTTCTCCTGCTGACACTGGGAAAAGGCCAGACAGTGAGATGGCCACAGACACATATTTCATTCAATCTCCCAGACTCTCACCTTCCTTTCTTGATTGTTTCTCGGCCAAGTAATGCTCCCAAAACTGGATCCACATATTCCTCCAAGTTTTCAATCAAAACCACTTCACCTGCAGCAAGGGCTTGTTCCATGGTGTCCAAATACCTAGCACAGATGGCATTGGTACAATATCAGCATTCAGCACAGACTCTACTCACTGCAGCAAGGAGCATGAGCCCTGAGGGATGCCAGAGAAAGCTGTGGAACACCACTGAAGAATGAAAACACAACAAAAACAATGAGGGGCAGGAGTGGGGGAGTCAGTCGGCCTCCTGTAGAAAAACCAATGGGGTTTCTACTACATTTCATAGAGAGCTTGCTGACCAGGGTGTCTGTGTATCCACACAGCCTTAGATGGTTAGGCACAGAGTATGTCTACACTGCAAACACCAGTCATGGCTGCAGTTGTGTGGACATACCCACACTAGCTCGAATCTAGCTAGCTCAGGTACCGGAGCAGTGAAGCCACAGTAGAAAAGGCTTCATTGTGGGCTAGCCACTTGAGTTATCCAGGGTTTCACAGCCCCAGTACCCAAACTAGCCAGATTACAGGTAGCTCAGGTATGTCTACATGAGCTGCAATCCTACCCCATGACTGCAGTGTAGACAGACCCAGAGAGTGTGTCAGATCTAAGAATTCCCTATGGGAACACACAACAATAAAGGAAACATGCTCTGCCAAAGAAAGCACCTTCCTTGGTAGTGCAGATTTTCCCAGCATGTCCTCAGCACAACTTGGATTTCAGCTGACTACGTGTAGTGCTAACTAACTGGTTCACTACCACTCCCCACTGACACTGCCTGCACACAGGACCCTTACTGACAGATAAGAGAAACAAACCATTCCTACTCAGAAATAGCTCCCTTAAGAGGAGAACAAAGGCCTCACTGGCTACACACGGAGAAGAGTATGTATTATGAATCTGAACTTGGGAGGTCTGGGATTTGCTGGTAATCACTACCTCCAAGAATTAACACCAAGCCAATGGGAATATAGTGATACAAGTCCTCTGTACAGTACAATGTGTACATAGCCTCCCTCTCAACCAGCCCTTCTTAATGCCCTCTTAGCCACCTGCACAGGATCATTCTGTTTTGGAATGGCATGATGTTACCTGATGCTTCCCCAGCATCCTGTGCCAGCCAGCCAAAGGTGGGGGTGAACGGAGGTATTTGATTCTTCTCATTGTACCTCCAAATAAAGTGTCCTTCTGTGCATAACTGACACCCTGGCATGCAGCTGGAGACAGGGCAGGCAGTGATGGCAGACAGAGTGGACCTTATGGGATTTTTTCTGTTCCCACCTAGACGTCGAGATGCCTCCTTCACTTTCATCACTTCACATTTTACTGCTTTAAACAACAAAAACTCATGATGAGCAGCCAGGAGCACCCTTCAGGGGCTCTTACAACCCCCCATCTGTTTGGCCTGTTTCCGGGACTGGAATTCCAACCAGCCAATCACCTTGATCCCCTTTGAAACCGATGATGGTTCAGCACTGAGTGGTCAGTCTGGCACATTTGACAAGCACCTTGCCCAGCCAATGAGCAGCAGAAACAGAGTAGATGGGAGTTCTTTCCATATACACCTTGTCCCTACTCCTCCTTTGTCTTTAACCCTGAATTCTTTGCAAGGCCCCATTAAATGGCAGAGGGAGACTGTCAGTTTCCTTAACCCCCTGATGAATATGGCAGCTCTATTCTATTTGCTTTGGTTCTCCTCCTTTCTAGGACCTGTAGAAGTGAGATCTGCTCTGCCTTTGCCCCATTGTGGAACGGAGTCAGCTGGGGCAGAATATAAGGCACGTGCTAACACAACGGGAGCCTGAAATGGACTAAGGCCACAGGGTGGAGAGTTACCATCCCAAGTGCAGAAGACTGGTATCCAGGTGTGCCCACATACATCTCTTTTCTCCTCCTTTTCCATTTTAAGGTGGTTTCTATTGCAACTAGGCCAAGCATTGAACAGCCCCGCTTATGTTTAAACAGAAATCTCTATCATTTTGGTAATGAAAAAGACAGGTTAATCCACAAACAACTTTGGGAGCTTTCCCAGCCACTCTAATTTGCTCCAGTAGTCCTTACACTGAAGATAAACACATGCAGTACCTCAGGTTTGACACTGTAGCTAGCAATTAAAATACATGATTCTGTATGGTGGCTTGCATTTACCCCTTCTGCCCAATTCTGATCGCTCTGAGATCTTCGCCATACTTTGTTTTGATCCATTTGATACCCTGGAGTTGGGGATCAACCATAAGGGGCCAGCGTTCACAGTTTGTGAGGATTGTGGCATTTTCCGCGGACATCCGATCAGCTGGAAGGCCTTCGTTCTGCCAGGCTGCTATATCAGCATCATCCGTCAGCATTGTCAGAGGGTCTAATGATGGAGTTACAGGGACTGGAACCTGAAAGCAAAGGAGGAATGTCCCCCGGCACATTGTTAAAAACTTGTGGAAGAAGCTGCTACATATTCCAAGAATGGGCAAGCAGAGCCAAATCTAGCAATTTAGCTTAAGTGTTATTTGTTGGTGGCCTACAGTGTTACAGGATGGTTTTGATCTAGCATTAAAAGCCTCACTCATCCCTGTTATATAGAAAAAACAAAGACTAATGCCTGCAGCATGCTAAGCAGACCAAGTCACCACAGCTAAACAGAGCAGGTTCAGATCACAAATTTCCATGTACAAACTCTTTGAAATGACAGTTTTGAAGAGTATAATTAACATCCTCATAGACCTGCTGTTGTGTTGCAAAATGACATTAGCGGCTCTAGAAATGCTTCTGCTACAGGGAAGCCCCTTTCTGGGCCAGCTATGTTTACCTAGGAAACCTGGACATGACAACTGATAAGCAAGCATTACCAGTTATGGGAAATGGAGATGCCATCACTTTTAGTGAAGCTATATGGATTGTCTCTTTACATTTCTAGCAGGAAGTCAGGCAGTAGGAGGGAAGTTGTAGGAGAAGTTCTGCAGTAAAGTAGAGAGACAGGATGGCTTTAGCGATAATACTGGCTTTCTTATTCTAACAGAGTTCCTTGTTCAGTGTTACAGAAAGAGGAAGTTCCTGACCTGTAACTGGAGATTTTTCAAGATGTGTGGTCCCTTTCTGTATTCCACTGTGCGTTTACACATGTGCACCATGCACCCAGAGCCGGAGAATTTGAAAGTAGCATCCATTGGTTCGTCCATGCACCCTGGCTTACCTTGTGCCTCTGACAAAGAGGATAAAGCGCAGGATGGACTGACTATCTCTCCAGTTCCTTCTCTACCGCGAACCAGAAAAGATCTGAAGCGGAAGGAAAGGAAGGTGGATAGTGGAATACAGATATGGACCACACATCTCAAAGAACCTCCACTTACAGGTTAGTAACTTCCTCTTCTTCTTCAAGTGACGGTCCCTATTGTATTCCACTGTGGGTGTCTGACAAGCAGTACTTAAGCAGGAGGAGGGTGCGAGGATGCAGATGGTAGAGCTTAGCAGAGTACCGCTGTCCCAAAGGAGGCATCATCAGAGGAGTCCTGCACCAGGGCATAATGTCTCGCAAATGTATGAACCAAGCCCCACGTGGCCACTTTACAGATACCAAGGATACTTACTTCCTGAAGTGATGCCAAAGTTATTGCTTGTGCTCTTGTCGAATGAGCTCTTAACCCCTGGTGGCTGGGGGGAAGGTTCAATAGCTGATAGCAGAACAGAATGCAGCCAGAGATTCATTAGTAGATTCTCTGGGTGGAGATGGTGCACCCCCTGATTCTTTCTGCCATAGCGATGAATAGTCTCCGGGACTTCCTAATTGGCTTTGTTCTTTGCAGGGAAAAGGCGAAGGCCTGCTGAACATCAAGGGAATGGAGTCTTTGTTCCTCCGTGAAAGTGTGGAGTTTTGGAAAGAACACAGGTAAGTGAATCGATTGGTTAAGGTGAAATTCTGAAACTACTTTGGGGTGAATTTGGGGTGTAGATGCAAAGAAACCCAATCCTTCTGGAATATACCATAAGGAGGATTCATCATCATTGCTCCAAGCTTGCCAGCCCTTCCAGCTGAGGTGATGGCTACAAGGAAAGCCACCTTCATGGAAAGGAGAAACATGGAGCAAGAAGCTAAAGGTTCAAAGGTGGGACTTGTGAGTGTTGAGAACAAAGTTCAGGACCCCTGGAGAGTATACTTCTGAATAGGCAGGAAGGTTGTGATTAGGCCTTTCCAGTATCTGGTAGTCGGTGGATGTGTGAAGACCAAGTAGCCCTGAGAAGATGGATGGTACGCTCTGCTTTTTTCCAAGTGCACTTGCAAGGAGTTGACGTACAGGCCTGATGTCTTCAGACAGAGGATATGATCCTAGATGAGAGGAGTATCTGCAGTTTCTGGGAGAATGTTCCTTTGACGTGCCCAAGAAGAAAGTGCCTCTATTTAAGTAACATCTTCTAGTAGAGTCCTTCCTACTATTAGAAAGGATGTCTCGCATGGCTGTGGAGCATGAACATTCTAAGGATGATGCCCATCCAAATACCAAGCCCTGAAGTGTAGTTGATACAGATCAAGGGGCTTGATCTTGTCATTCCACTGGGTCAGGAGCTCAGGCAACATTGGGAGGATGATTGGTGGTCAAGATGACATGTGTAGGAGGTTGGGAAACCAAAAATGTCTGGGCCAGTAGGGGGCCATCAGGATGACCTGTGCCTGTCCTGCTGGATTTTGCGTAGAACTCATGGCAGGAGAAGTAGAGAACGGAAGGCATAGTTTGAACTAGTTCAACCAAAGAAGAAGTAGAGGGTCACCCTGGGAGCAGTAATATGATCCTGTCTGATGAGGAAAGGAGAAAGAATACGCCCATGCATGCCTGATGAGGATTTGTGCACCAGAGGAGGGAAAACACTGCCTTGGCTAGAACTGTTACCATGGTGATCATGGGATGGCAGTTTGGAAAGTATACCATTGCCTTCAAACATGGCTGCAGTCAAAGGTGGAGCTGTGGAAACAGGGTGATGTAAGTGCATGAGGCCATATGACCTAAGTGAGACTGACATGTCTTGACTGGTACTCAAGGATTGTCTGTGATCTGAGTTATATTATTGCTCATGGTCTGGAACCTGTCCTTGGGGAGGTATGCTCTTGTGGTGATAGAATTGAAGGTGGCCCCAATTAAGTCCAGAGATTGTAAGAACAGATTTTTTGGTGTTTATGCTGACTCCTAGTGAGGAGAGGAGGTGCAGCATTACAGACGTTGAAACATAGGCTTCCTGGCAGGACTTGGCGACAAGGAGCCAGTCGTCAAGGTAGGGGAAGACAATGAGACGACAACATCTGACGTGAGCTACTACTACCAAGAATACCTTGGTAAAGATTCCGGGGGTGGTTGCTATGCTGAAAGGGAGAACTCTGTTTTGAAAATGGCCGGAGCCCACCATGAATCTGAGGAAGCATCTGTGAGCGGGATGAATGTCTACATGAAAGTAGGTGTCCTTCAGATCTAGGGCTGTAAACCACATGCCCTTTTCTAAAGATGGGATTATAGATGGCAATGTTACCATGCAACACTTGAGTTTCTGAATGAAGTAGTTGAGATGGTGCAGGTAGAGGTCTCTATCCGTGCTTCTTTTTGAGTACCAGGAAGAAAGTCAAGTAAAACCCACTCCCATGTTCTAGTGCTCCTCGCTCTAATAGGGAGTCCACCTCTTGTTTGAGAATACTCTTGTAAGAGCGATCCCCAAAGAGGGGTGGGGAGCGGGGTTTTGGGGGAGGTGGGCATGCAAATTCTATTGTATAGCCAGAGTGGATGAAGTTCAGCATCTGTCTGTCTGTTGTTATTGCACTCCAGGTTTTGAAAAAGTGTGCTATATGATCCCCAAATTGTGTGTGGGGGTTGGGAGGTGTTGAGTTTAGTGGTTTCTCAGCTCTCAAGCACCCATAAAAAATAATGTCAAGCCAGGAGCGGAGATTGAGACCGAGCCTGTTGCCGAGGGTGTGAGGAAGCAGCTCTTGTGAACCCTCTGCCTCTTGTGTGCTGGTTCATAGGGCCTCTGGTGGAAAATCTTCCTCTTTGGGGGAGGCATATATATCCCCAGGGAGCAGAGGGTAGCCCTAGAGTCCTTCAGGGTATGGAGGGACTTGTCTGTCTTTTGGTTGAAGAGCTGTGGTTCGTTAAAGGGGAGATCCTCGATGGTATACTGGACCTCCCTAGGGAACTCTGATGCATGGAGCTGTGACTCCCTGAACAAAACAATGGCAGTAGCAATAGGTCTAGAGGAGGTATCAATGGCATTTACTGTGGATTGGCAAGTAGGATTGGCTATCAGTTTGCCTTAATCTATCAGAGCTTGGAAAAGAGCTCTGTCCAGGTAGGGAAGGCTGTCAGTAAATTCTGCAAACCTGGCATAGCTTAGGAAGTCCTATTTAGCCATTACATAAGAACGGCCATACTGAGTCAGACCAAAGGTACATCTATCCCAGTATCCTGTCTTCCGACAGTGGCCAATGCCAGGTGCCCCAGAGGGAATGAACAGAACAGGTAATCATCAAGTGATCCATCCCCTGTTGCGCATTCCCAGCTTCTGGTAAACAGAGGGTAGGGACACCATTAGTGCCTGGTAACTGGCTATCCTGAACTGTAGGTTAGACGATGAAACAATCTTTCTCCCCAACAGATCCAAGGGTTTGCCCTCTTTATCCACAGAAGTAGACCAGGGGTGTTGCTCTCTTTCAGAAGCAGCTTGAACCACAAGGGAGCAGGATGAGAGAACAAAAATTCCGTTTCTTTGGCCAGCACATAACAATTCTGGTAGCACAGGTGGCAGGGGTGTGCCAAAAAGTCCTACCTGGCTCCACTATGGCTTCATTAATGGGGAGAGTTATTCTGTTGGATCTGGAGGAGTGGAGAATGTCTTGGAGTTCATGATGGGAGTCCTGGACCTCTTCAAAAGGAATCTGCAGTTCTCCAGCAACTCTGCGAAGAAGATCCTGGAACTGTCTGAAGTCATTTGTGGGGGGGGAGGGGGGTGAAGGGGAGGTAGAAGGAGACATGGGGCGGGGGGGGTAACTGCTTCATCTGGAGATGAAGACGGCTGTTTTACTTGTTCTGGCAGAACTGCCGGATCTGGTGCATAATGCTCCTCTTCCTCTGTAGGATCCAGGGGCAGATCTGAGTGTCCCCTTAGCGGGGCAGCAAGGAGTGACTCCCTGGCAGATCGGCCCAACTATGCAGGATGGTACTGGTCCCAATGCCCCAAATATGGCCGAGTAGGAGGGGTCAATAGGGAGTACGGAGGCCCCCACGGCATGAGGTACCTCCAGCTCCTAGTTAGATGAGGCAAAGATTGGTCCCAAATTGGTGCAGGTCTTTTGGGTAGCGGAGGATATGTAGAATGGGGAAAAAAGGTTCATTGGGTGGCTCGGAATCTCCCGATGAAGAGAAGGCCAATTCCAGTTCCAGTGGCAATATTGTCAGTGCTGCTGGAGCAGAGTTGTATTCCGTATATGGGACGAGTGACAAACTCCTTCCGGGGTCAACTCCCTCAATGATGTTATTTCCTCTTTGGAGACAGAAGGACTCGATGGAGGAGGGGATTCCAGATCTGGGAGAGCGAAAATGTCATGTGGCACAGGAATGGATTCAGATCTCTACGATCCGAGAGGGAGTCTACCTGTCTGAGCTGCTGGAGCCAGAGGAGATTGTGTAACTGCTGAGGAAGATGATCACGTGGATAGACAAAGCTGATGATGATCAGTCTTCATCGGTGCTGTTTTGGAGATGCTGAGGATGACGGTATCAATGGATTGTAATGCCGTACCGATGTATACCAATGCTTATGGGCTTTCATTTCATGCCTTTGGGATGCAAGACCATAAGAACGGCCATACTGGGTCAGACCAAAGGTCCATCTAGCCCAGTATCCTGTCTTCCAACAGTGGCCAATCCCAGGTGCCCCAGAGGGAATGAACAGAACAGGCAGTCATCAAGTGATCCACCCCATCGCCCATTCCCAGGTTCTGGCAAACAGAGGCTAGGGACACCATCCCTGCCCATCCTGGCTAATAGCCATTGATGGACCTATCCTCCATGAATTTATCTAGACTTGGGACATACTAACTCCTCATGGGCCAAGCCGATGGGCTTGCTCAGAGCTAAATCCAACTTTTGGAAGTGGATTTAGAGGAAGACAGTCTCATACTTATGAGAGTGCTTCCTGGATTCCTGACAAGATCCCGCCAGGGGTTCTGTGGGGATAGACACTGCCACACCAGAGTCAGACTTTGCACCAGAAGGAGCATCCTTGCTGAATCAGGTCGATGTACAGAGGATACTCCCTAGCCTGGATCTGTTTGAGGCCTCATGGCCTTCTCCACAAGGGGTCTCCAAAGGAGATCCAGTGGATATAGTGCATTTAGATTTTCAGAAAGCCTTTGACAAGGTCCCTCACCAAAGGCTCTTAAGCAAAATAAGCAGTCATGGGATAAGAAGGTTCTCTCATGGATTGGTAACTGGTTAAAAGATAGGAAACACAGGGTAGGAATAAATGGTCAGTTATCAGAATGGAGAGAGGTAAATAGTGGTGTCCCCCAGGGATCTGTACTGGGCCCAGTCCTATTTAACATATTCATAAACGATCTGGAAAAAGGGGTAAACAGTGAGGTGGCAAAATTTGCTGATGATACAAAACTACTCAAGATAGTTAAGTCCCAGGCATACTGTGAAGAGCTACAAAAGTATCTCACAAAACTGGGTGACTGGGCAACAAAATGGCAGATGAAATTTAATGTTGATAAATGCAAAGTAATGCACATTGGAAAACATAATTCTAACTATACATATACAATGATGGGGTCTAAATTAGCTGTTACCACTCAAGAAAGAGATCTTGGAATCATTGTGGATAGTTCTCTGAAATCATCCACTCAATGTGCAGCGGCAGTCAAAAAAGCGAACAGAATGTTGGGAATCATCAAGAAAGGGATAGATAATAAGACAGAAAATATCATATTGCCTCTATATAAATCCATGGTATGCCCACACCTTGAATACTGTGTGCAGATGTGGTCGCCCCATCTCAAAAAAGATATATTGGAATTGGAAAAGGTTCAGAAAAGGGCAACAAAAATGATTAGGGGTATAGAACAGCTTCCGTATGAGGAGAGATTAATAAGACTGGGACTTTTCAGCTTGGAAAAGAGGCGACTAAGGGGGGATATGATAGAGGTCTGTAAAATCATGAGTGGTATAGAGAAAGTAAATAAGGAAGTGTTATTTACTCCTTCTCATAATACAAGAACAAGTGGCCACCAAATGAAATTAATAGGTAGCAGGTTTAAAACAAACACAAGAAAGTATTTTTCCACACAATGCACTGTCAACCTCTGGAACTCCTTGCCAGAGGGTGTTGTGAAGGCCAATACTATAACGGGGTTCAAAAGGGAGCTAGATAGATTCATGGAAGATAGGTCCATCAATGGCTATTAGCCAGGATGGGCAGGAATGGTGTCCCTAGCCTCTGTTTGCCAGAAGCTGGGATTGGGTGACAGGGCATGGATCACTTGATGATAACCTGTCTGTTCATTCCCTTTGGGGCACCTGCCATTGGCCACAGTCAGAGGACAGGATACTGGGCTTGATGGACCTTTGGTCTGACCCAGTATGGCCATTCTTATGGTCTTATGACCAAGTTCCCACCCTTCCAGGGTATGGCTGGAGGATGATTGGCAGATACTGCACCTCGCCGTGATGTGGGCTTGCCCAAGGGAGTCTAGGCAGTACTGGTGGTTATCGCTGACCGAGAAGGATCACTGGCAGGAAGCGCAGAGTTTAAAACCCAGAGTCCTGGGCACAGTCCAGTACCCGAACAGGTATGTGGGGAGGGGAGGTATGCCCACACCTTGAATACTGTGTGCAGATGTGGTCGCCCCATCTCAAAAAAGATATATTGGAATTGGAAAAGGTTCAGAAAAGGGCAACAAAAATGATTAGGGGTATAGAACAGCTTCCGTATGAGGAGAGATTAATAAGACTGGGACTTTTCAGCTTGGAAAAGAGGCGACTAAGGGGGGATATGATAGAGGTCTGTAAAATCATGAGTGGTATAGAGAAAGTAAATAAGGAAGTGTTATTTACTCCTTCTCATAATACAAGAACAAGTGGCCACCAAATGAAATTAATAGGTAGCAGGTTTAAAACAAACACAAGAAAGTATTTTTCCACACAATGCACTGTCAACCTCTGGAACTCCTTGCCAGAGGGTGTTGTGAAGGCCAATACTATAACGGGGTTCAAAAGGGAGCTAGATAGATTCATGGAAGATAGGTCCATCAATGGCTATTAGCCAGGATGGGCAGGAATGGTGTCCCTAGCCTCTGTTTGCCAGAAGCTGGGATTGGGTGACAGGGCATGGATCACTTGATGATAACCTGTCTGTTCATTCCCTTTGGGGCACCTGCCATTGGCCACAGTCAGAGGACAGGATACTGGGCTTGATGGACCTTTGGTCTGACCCAGTATGGCCATTCTTATGGTCTTATGACCAAGTTCCCACCCTTCCAGGGTATGGCTGGAGGATGATTGGCAGATATTGCACCTCGCCGTGATGTGGGCTTGCCCAAGGGAGTCTAGGCAGTACTGGTGGTTATCGCTGACCGAGAAGGATCACTGGCAGGAAGCGCAGAGTTTAAAACCCAGAGTCCTGGGCACAGTCCAGTACCCGAACAGGTATGTGGGGAGGGGAGGTGTCCCCCCAAAGAGACTAAATCTAAACACTAAGAGATCTATAAAACACTAAACTGTAAAAAATGTACAAGCTGTTAAAAGATTTACATTTAGCTTTGTAAATGTTTTATCTTGTAGGATGAAGCTGAAGCTAGTTCCGCCCCGGACCACGTGGTGGTGAGAAGGAACTGGAGAGATTGTTGGGCCCCCACCCCGCAGTCAGAGGCACGAGGAGAGTCAGCGAGCATGCGCAGACCAACAGACACTACTTTCAGATTTTCCATCCCCAGGCACATGATGTGCATGTGTAAACTCATGGTGGAAGAGGGACCATCTCTCTCTCGAAGAAGAAGAAGGGACATATCATGATTTTTTGCCATTATCACTTGGCACCTGTTGCTTTCTCAAACTTCCAAGTATGGGGATCACTCCGCTCAGTTTTTGCTATATTAAAAAGCCTCTAAGCATGTCACATCTGCTTGTGATGTTCACTAAGTTACTGCTGCACAAAGGCTCAACCCTGCAAGTTGCTGAACACTCTGGTTCCGGTTCAGCACAGCACGAGTGGCTCCACTGAAAATACTTTGTGACAAAGCCACCAATTATGTCTGACTTGCTCCTGCCTGCATCAGGTCACTGATGGGGTGACGTGGGCAAAACACGCTGGGAAGTCAGTCCACCTGAACCATGAAGTGAAGGCAGGACTTCTGACACATCAGGGCAGCCCCAAATCCAGACAAACCGAAGGGCCCGTCCATACTTCCCGTGAGATACACATAGAAACGTGCAGCAAAGTATTCATGAAGCCAGCATCAACTCCATGCACAAGAATATGGAGCTCTCATGCCCACCTGCCAGCCTAGAATAGGGCTAGACCTCTGGATTTGCCCCACCCTCATGGGGCCCAGTCTCTTGCTATGTTCCTCCCCCCAGTCTGTTTTCCCTTTGGGAGCATCTCTCTTTCTCCTGGCCAAAATTCTACAGGGCTAACACTGATGCCACCTCTAAAGCAGACTCAGCTCTCAGTGGCTCGGTGAATGCTGCAGATGCGCCGCACCTCTGAAAACCAGTCGCTTTTGTAACTAAGTTGCTAGGAGGGACGGGGAGTAGCACCCCATTGAGAATGAGCACAGATTACTGCCCCCGCCCAGAGCAAGGCGAGACCAGGGACCAGGCGGTGAGCTCCAGAATCACCATCTGTTACTGGTGTGCATGTAGGGCACTAAACTGTGTGTTGCCTCTGACTCAGGCCTGTGGCAAACTCTCAATGGAAGCCATTGTTTGTCAGCGATTTCTTGGATGTCAGACATTATGCTTCTGTAAGAGACAGGGACAATGGTTATCCTAAGTAGTCAGTGCTTACTTTTAGTTGGCGCAAGTATGGCCTCCAGACTCCATCCATCAGGTCTTGTCTGTATTTCTTCGTAAAGTAACCCAGGTAGGAGACGAAGGCTGTGATTAGTAAGACATCTCCACACAACGTGCTCTCCTGCTGTTTGAAGTCTTTCACAGCCTCTGCCCATCTCACGTTTTCAGAGGCGAGTCCCCCAACCTAAAATTCCAACATAAAATTAATCTTTAGATGGACTCCTCGAGCATTTTTTCGATGCACAAGCAGTTTAACATGTCTTGTCACTCTTTGACTTCAAATAACATTTGATGTGTTTTTAAAACCAAAGATAGAAAGATTTGTTAGGCAGTTTGCCCATTCCTCCCCATCCACTGAAAGACCACCCTACAGTACATCCCTAGAACATTTGCCAGTCTAGCTGTACATGACCCAAGAAAAGGGTCCACCACTTTGTTGGCAAGAATATTCCTCTCTGTATAAGGAAGTTTTACTGAGTACACTGCCAAAAATGTTCATTTCCACGGTTTCATCTATTCACTCTTAGTTACACCCCCTTGGACCACACTCAGTAATTCCTTTCCCTCCTTGAGATTTAGATCCTTCAGTTATTTCAGACAGTTATTACCCCAATTCATGCCTCATTTGGCCAAGATATACTCAGGGTTATTTTAATTGCATCTAATTCTAATCTTCCTAAACAACTTGGTCTTTGTCTTGCTCTTTGCTAAGGCCTCAGTCCTGAAAACACTTAACTTTAAATCCATCACTAGTTCACTGAAGCAAGTCTCTGCACATGTCGCTGGTATTAGATTGCTGAGGAATGTACATGCACTTGAGCTGTGATCTCACCAGTCTCGGAGAAAAGGACTAGCATGAGCAGGATGTCTCCATCAATCAGCAGTGTTGCCAACTCCTGTGGCTTTATTACAAGACTCATGAAATGTGGTGCTTTTCTTAAAGCTCCAACTCCTTGTATGATTAAAAGAAAACTCAGCTTCCATTTTTTTTAAAGTAAGGTTTTCACCCTCCCAGTCATGGAGAAAAGCTTGAAAACCTGAACTGAATGCGCCCCCCAGATTCAGGAAGCAAAAGGTACAGAAAAAGAGCCAAAATGTATTACTTGTAAAAAATCCCATGATTTTAAGCCAAGCTTGTGATTTCTGAATACCTAGAGTTGGCAATACTGGAGGTTGCAGCCCCAAATCACATTCCCTTTCCCTGCTGCAATGGTGATCTGAAAATCTATATCTAAAGCCCAGGTCAGCCTCAGCAGTGGCGCTTTGTGTTGCTTTCGCCTACTGAATGGCCTGCCTGTGTTTGGAATGATTTCCCCCTACATATATTCCCTTTCACTTTTCTAGACTGAATCTGTTTTCTGTCCATTTTTCAAAAGCCTCCAAGGTCCTTCGTGTGATTTTTCTCCCTTACTTGGTATTTTCAAAGTCTCCCCAAATAAAGAGCTCCTGAAAATTTCATTCATATGCTGCTTTCGCAGTCTTCAGGTCACTAATAAGGCGCTAAATAAAACCAGACCTTACATGGATCCTTATCATGCCCTTGGCAGACATCTTTCCAACTAAGAACACTGTAGTTCTTGGTCCTTCAGCCAATTGGAGATTCATGGGACAGTACTTCTATCCAAGCCAATTTGAATTAATTCTGAGGTTCTTTACTAAAATTCAGATACACTAAAAGTAACAGCATACCCTTCATCCACGGGTTTGTCTTTCAATCCAGAACAGTCGAATGTATTCTTCATAAGCCCTCAAAGCTGTTTGTGCAAGGTTCTGCTATCTGCTGTGGGCTCAGTTCTGCCCTCAGTCACAGGGGTGGAAATCCCACTGAAGCCACATGTGAGTAACTGGGGGCAGGACTGAGATCTAGATGTCTTCATTACGGGGTTAGATTCACTGTGCCAGACTTGCAGGCCTAGGTATTGGAATTGGGGCCGGGGGCTGCCGCACCCCTTGGATTGAAATGGTTTCCATTATATACAGGATTTACAGTTTGGTTCAATGGCTCTCAGCACCACCACTATACAAATTTTTCCAGAACCCCTGCTCAGAGGTGATAAGTTTGAATTACCTGCTGAGAAGTGGGTGAGAGTTTAGGACCTTGTCTGCACTGCAAAACTGAACTCTTCCAGACAGCAGCTGCAGCCAGCCCTGGTGATACTGGCACCAGCATTCTCTGTCCTTGTCTGCACCTCCAGCTAAATGGTGCGCAGCACCACTTCACCTGCACCTGTTGCTAAGAGCTGCACCAGCTCCATTCTGTAATGCAGCCAAGGCTAATGGGAATCTAACTGAGCTCTAAGGGTCCAAACTCGGACAGCCTGAGGGGGCTGGGAGAAGGTGTAAAGCACAACAGCTCAGATTCCCTTGGCCTGGCCCCTGAGTTCAGCCCTCCACCTGCCATCATCATGGGAAGGCCCTTTCCTATTGTCACCTGTGCTGGCCCTGCTGTCAGCCCTTCTTCAGGTCCCAAATTGCCCTGGATTCTGTCCATCTCCTTTTGCTCCTGCCACTGGTTCCCACATGCTCGACAGCAAGTGGAGAATCCTGGTGGTCGTCCTTTGCCCCTCAGGTCACACCCTTCTGGCACTAGGAGGCAGCAGCAAGCCAGTCATTGCTTCATATATGAATCACAGCTGGCCAAGGCCATGGCGTCTCCACAGCAAGAGGCCAACCAGGATCACGGGCTTCTTCCTCTATGCTGGTGGCTCCCAGTGCCCTTGGATCACTCAACTCCCTTGTTCTCATCTTCCTGCAACTCCTTAAAGACTGAAAACTGCAGGGGTGGTTTGAATGGCTTGATGTGAAGACAGCTACTGCAGCCTGCAGTTGCTCAGAAGGATTTCATGCATGGAGCTGAATGGTGCACCCCAGAGTGCTGCTTTCCAGTGAGTTTCCCCCAAGTCTTCACTGTGATCAAGAACCCTTTAGGTCTGAGTTCTGAGCATGGTAACACGTCATGAAACATATGACTCTGCGTGACAGGTCACCTCCTCGTGGTGCCACCCATACCTCTGCAATCTGGTGTCAAGGCGATCTCCACTGGAACTGCGTCTCACATTGGTCTGAAGCTGCCTGACTTTGCTGACCTTTTGGGCAAGCTGCAATGCCTCTGTCTGTTCTGGCTTTTCCAGAGAGTGTGAAGAGTGGGAAGGGCTCTCAGGAGTGGTTGGGGACATTATTAGCCCCGTAACTGACGTTATGTGAATTCGGAGCATTACTGAGGTATCTGTTTTCAAATCTTTCCTTACTGCACCAAGAGACATTGCAGAAGCACATGGTGTACAGCAAAAGGAACAGTTTTGTTTCTTGCCACATCCTCCCATCCATTCTAGGATGCACATTCTGTAGGGCCAGGGATGTGTCTGTATATATCCCCTGAGGTAATCAAAATAACAATATTAATGGATAATCCTCTTTCTCCCTATCAAAGCACAGGGGCAGTATGTGCTTCTCTAAATACTCTTATCTCTTAGCAAAATATGTGATTGTCAGGGCTGGAAAATGTGCCCAGTGCCAAGAGACAGAAGACACTGTCTCCTGGCCAGACACTAGCGTAGAAGATGCTGCCCTTCCCAGTGGAGTCCAGAGATGTCATCCAGCACACTCCAACTTCCTGGTTGCTTGGGAGGGGGTGCTGGATTCCTGGGACCTCACATTTTTGTACAGCTCCGGCTGGCAGGTGTCTGACAATTGAGAATGCTCCCCAGTCAGTTTCTCTCTCCTCCTCTCTCCCTCCTCTCACTCCCTAGGGTGTAGGCTTTGCTGGAGCCCGGGGCATAACTAATGGTGTGAACCAAAGTTGTGAACCAGACCAGGCCTTGTTATTTTACAGACAAGACAAAGCTAGTTTCCAGGTGAAGCTGTATTTCTCTTGGCAAACATGGGAGGCTAGGACAACCTGTGTTCCTCAACACAACAACGTGCTGTACTGGGGCAGGGACCATTTTCATTTCAATTGTATTAGTCCAATGCCATGTAAATCCCAACAATGACTGGCAGGACAAAAAATCCTGGTTAGAAATATAATGCCTGAAGTCAAAAAATGTCCTGCACTCTACCAGCTCTCTCTTAATTACAAGACCATTCTACATGCTAATTCACTGTTCCTGCTCTCTTCTTACACGTTTTAATTGGCTTCACTATGATTGACTTCGACAAGCGCCTTGAAACCTAATCATCTATACACTTTTTTCTCTTTGTAAATAAAATACTAAAATGGATTTAGAAATTACTAGTGACACCCACTGGTGAAAAGATGGAACTGTACAACATTTATGCTAGTTTGCATAACGCCAAAGAAGAGTATGATGTGGAAAGTGTCTAGTACCTTCTGTTCACTGTTTGTTTTAATTATTTCATGTACTTGGCGTACATGAACTCTGAGAGCGAATTTTCCTAGTATGGATAGTTATGGTTCTCTGATGTTTTAAATGAATTGTTACCAGTGCTACTACTCAGTTCCCACCCTCGGAGCTATGATCAGCAGGAGCGGGAGCACCTGGACCATAAAGGGTTGCTGCCCATACAGAATCCGAGGTAATGCCAAGTGCCCCCGGCCTGACCATAGATCCTTGGAGCTGAGACTCCAGAGCCAATCCTGTCAGCTGAACGAGAAATTAAAGATGCCAAAGTCTCCATGCGACGCTGAAATGTAGGATGTCCCTATGGCAGGAGATCTCATGTCTTTTTGGAAATATTCCTTTATCTCCAATGTTTCCTAATAAAAATAGTGAGACTAGAATTGCCCTTTCCCAGTACTGCTGACGCACCTCTTCTCTGCTCCCAGTTTGACAAGGAAGGCACCATTTCTATGCCCTCTTTACAACACAACATAACAGCCAAAGTAACTCATTCACATGCATGAGATTTTCACACAGATGTATGAATCTAATGATTAACTATTGTAAGCTTAGTAAAATCTCAAGCCAAAACTTTCATTTACAAACAGTTACAGTTGATGAGAGAGAGCAATGTTATCTTTCATATCACTTAAAAAAACCCTATGCAACAAACACATTACTATAAAGTATTGAGGAGATGCACACTTCATAACAACCACCTTACCTCTGACCCAAGGATAGGGTTATTTCTTAATTGCTTTTTAAAAATGTATTATTTGTGTTTCCTTGATTTCAGAAGCAAAATGTTGCCTTTCAAGTCATTTTGCTAAACTGAAAATATTACCAGTTAACATATTCAAAGAGAGATTTTTGTTAAAGCATTTATAATTGTTGGTTCTTGAGACTAATTCTGTCTGGGCAGTTTAACAGGAAAGGTGTATAACATTATTCCCGATTACAGTTATGTATGATTGTAGACTTGCACTTCAAGATGATCAGTATATGCAACTGATGTGCATGCGTAGGAGACCAGATTCTGTTCTCAATCACATTGGTAGAAATCAGGATTACTCGGCTGAAGTCAATATACAACACGTGTAAGTAAGGGCAGAGATGGAGCCAGGATTTTTAGATTTCTTTTCTGGAAGGTTTTTTTTCTTGTGTTTACATTTTGAGTTTATTGAGGAAAGAACTGTACGTAGTTTTGGATTCGAGTGAAGCGTGGGGTGAAGGGCTGTGCACAGGAGTGCCGCCAGCTTTTTCGGCGCCCTAGGCGGCGGAAGGTCCTGCCCCCGAAATGCCGCCCCTGACAGCGGCGGCGGCAGGTCCTGCCCCTAAAATTCCGCTGACGACCGGGGCGCCGGCGCCCCCCAAATAGTAGTGCCCTAGGCGACCGCCTAGGTCGCCTAATGGGTTGCGCCAGCCCTGGCTGTGCAATTCTTTATACTTGAAAGGAATAATGTGTTAGTTTTGTATGTGGGCGGTGAATAATTGTATCACTCCTGCCTTCAAAAACTGAATCTTGCATGAGCCCCTGTCACAATCTGCCAACGTTTCAAACGCTACAGTGTAACGTGACTTCAGTGGGGAGATGGAGGGTGTCACAGCTCTGGTCAAGCTCTTGGCCGCTCACTAGACTGCTGTGAGGGAACCCAGCTGCTTTACGCCTCTGGGGCCTGAACAGAGCCAAACCACTATCCCATGTGGGGTCCCTAGGCACCTGAGGTACAGACTCTCTGGCAAGCACCACTCCTCAGAGCTGGAACCCACTGTCGAGCCGCTTCACCTCCGGACTCAGTGCTGGCTCTTCAGACACCCCCACAGCTTCAATATCCCCTCGCAGAACTCCACCCCGAGATGTGAGCCTTCAGGGTTACCTCTTCCAGGGGCCACACACAGGTGTAAATGCTTAACACATCCAGGCTTTGCAGAGACAGCCAACAGATTCTTGCTCTTCAAAGCACAAGACGCACTCAAAGAGCACAGAGCATTTAGAAAACAGCAAACATCCTAACTGCAGTGCCCCTCACTAGCTCCCGGTTCCCCGGGGAGTCCTTGGGGACCATCTGTGTTTCAGGCAGGTAGGCAGGGTTCCCTCATCACACACCTACATGCTGGGCTGCTTCTCCTTCCTCTTGAGCTAGAGAAAAAGGGCATGCAGAAGAGCAGCCCCTCCCTTTTATACCTTCCAGCCCCCTTTGTCAGGGGACATCCCACTCAGCCTCCTCAGGTGATCACAGACCCCTGCCGGCTCACTTTGTTGCCAAGGTGATCCCTCCCTTGACAAACCAGTTCTCCTTTTGTCTAGGTGCATCCTTTGTGAATAGGGGAGCAGCAAGGTTTAACAGCTCTGTTGTTAGGCCTCTGCCACTACCCCTGTTGGAATTTCAGTCCAACATGGAGGTGAAAGAACAACAGAAAAGAAAAAAGGCTGCACCTTCCAAATGGAGTTTGCAGCTTGGTAAAGATACTACGAGAGCCCATAACTGCACGCAGAATTCACAGCTTGTACAACTAGACCTCCAATCCTCACAGAGGGACACAAAGAAACAGTCACGTTGCAAAAGCTCCCAGAGGAGCTCTGTTAAAGTCTTTTCATTTCAAAACATACTTACTGGATTTAAACAAAATGTTCAGAAAACCTTCTAGCTGCCAGTGAGATTTAACCCTAGAACTCTGGAAGTGAGAGATGTTCTCTTTCTTCAGGTACAAAGGAATCAGCATCAGCCTGAGAATGGGACTGTCTGTTTCAGGTACTCATCTGCCCCCCGACCCTTGCCACAGTATCCAAGCACCTCAGAGTCTTCAATGCAGTTACCCTCACAACACCCTCAGGAGAGGGGGAAATGCTGTTATTCCCATTGGACAAATATGGCACAGAGAGATGCAGGTGCCTAAAGATACAAGCATTTTCCAAAGCACCTAGGTACCTAAATCCAATTGATTTCAATGGGAGTTAGGCAACCAGGAGCTTTTGAAAACCCTACTCGGTGCCTATCTACATCTGTAGGTGCCTAAAGACCTTTACAAACCTGGGTTTAAATGGCTCACACAGGCAGGTGTATGGTGGAGCAGGGAACTGAGTGCAAGTCTTCTGCATCTCAGGCTAGCCCCCTAAACCGTCTCCTCTCTGCTGCTGCGAAATGAAGCCTGGAGCGAACACCACCTCTGCGGCACAGCCAGGACTGGGGTCCTCACGCTCAAGCAGCACTGGCCTCCAGCCATTTGAACTACAGAACAATCTGTTTCAGCTCTCCCCTACAGAAACACCTGCATGTCCTTTTCAGCAGCAACCAGCCACACCTATAGAGCTCAATCCCAATGACGTCCGCAGGAGTCTTTCCAGTGACTTCCAAGGGCTTTGGATCAGGTCCATAGTGCCCAGTCCTGCTTCCACTGAAGTCAATAGCAACAAAATTTATATTGACCTCCAGGGGAACAGGAACAGGCCCCAAAATCACCACATCCAAAATCATTAACAGCTTTGCTGAATTACAATGTATTTTCTTCAAATAACCCATACCGGAGGTGAAAAGGAGATTTAACTATATGAAGCAGCAGTGACCAGCTGCTTTTCAGCAAGGGTGAACAAAGAGGCATGAGACAAAAGCCAACGTTTCAAATCAGGATAATTTTTAAACGATTTGTAACTCAAAAACAGTTTAATGACTTTTCTTCCAACATTGAACCCACATTCCCCTTTGCCTTCAGAGTCAATCTGTCAATTTTCAGCACAAATGAGCTTTCTACCCAAAGTTATAGGTCCTAAAAATAGAGCTTAATAATAGCAGCTGTTGCACTGTTAGGACTAGATTGTCACTGCACTGCAACCTGCATAAGGGATAGTGTGTAGCTGGTTCCCCCTTTTTCCAGAATGGGTGAAGAAGGGAAGTGATTTGTGCCATCCCTTTACCAGCCCGTTTAGTGCCCGTTTAGTTCCCTCTCCCCCCTGCTAAATACGGTCCTTGTGAGTGAGTGCTCCGGATGGTCCTGTGCTTAGGGCAGTGATTTAGAAAGCCAGGGTTCAAGTTTCTGCTTTGCTATATACTTCCTGTGTGATCCTGGGCAGGCCACTTAGTCTTTCTTTCCCTCAGTTCCCCATCTGTGCAATGGGGATAACAGCACTGACCTGCCTCCCAGGGGTGCTGTGAGGATAAACGAAACCCAGACTGCAGGTGCTCAGACATGACTGTAGCAGGGGGCCACGTAAGCATCTTTATGCTTTACCACTTTCTTCCTCTTATTACTCTTTATTAATCATTTTTATTAATTTTTAAAACTGGACAAAATATAAAAATGTTCATGTGCTTTTCAGTATATCATTACATGGAGAAGCAAATACAGCTCTTGTCTTATTAGCTTCTTGTCTTTAGTCCTGCAGTTCTGATCTATCACTAACTGCTCAGAAAATTAAACAACAGAGATAAGAGGCTGTGCCTCTATCATTGTATATGTTCAGTATATTGGAAATGTAAATGTGCATAGAACATACAGAGAGTTATGGGAATGGCCACATCATTAGTACTTGAAGCACTGTACAATTGTTTTCATGACTAAAGTTTGCAGCTATGCAGGAAGTATCATGCATTCTGAAATGTTAGAAGATGCAATGTACTGTGTTCTCATGGTATACATCTAGATAGCACCTGACAACTTCCATTCCTATGATTAAAGTTCCAGCTGTTGATACTCACCAGTCGATTTGCAAGCGAGATGGTGCATGCCGTAGCTTCAGCTTCTTGCTGACATTTCAGTTTGTCTGAAGTAGCCCTCTCAAATTTGGCTGTTAGTTTTGCTAGGTTTTCATTAAGATGCTGTTAATGAAAAAATCAGAACATCTTCAGCAAAACCCTTTTCATTATACAAGACTCCTACAAAAATTGCTGTCACTGCGTGTGTCTCTGCAGTGGTGACCCTCTCACTACTATTCTGAATGGCCAGTGCAATGAAAGAAGGCAGGATTCCTGCACAGAGCACTCATGTCTCGGTCTCAGCCTGCAAGACTGTGAGCACCGCCTGCAACGTGCTGACCACTTGTAGGAGACCCTCAGCACCAGCAGGATACATCACTTAGGCTCTAATTAGGGTTGCCAACCCTCCAGGATTGGCCTGGAGTCTCCTGAAATCAGCATCAATCTCCCAGTGACTATTGAAAACAATCTGGGAGATTTTAATAGGATATTTTAAGAAAATGACATTATGTCATGTTGTAAAAAAAAACCCTCCCAGAATAGCTTCAGTCAGAGTTGGCAACCCTAGATCAAAACCAATGTCCACTGAAGTCAAGTTGGGGTCCTTCCATTGACTTCCAGGGGCATTGGATCAGGCCCTTACAAAACAGCGTGAAAGGGCATGGGAGGAGCAGCATGCTAGGGAACTCTGTTTACACAATAGGCCACATAATTTGCAAAGGACTATGGACAAACAGTGCAAAGGCTGTTTATCTTGGGCACTGCTGTGACATGATTTTGGACTAAGGGAGGAGATCACAGGCTGACTAAAGATGGTGGCCAGGGTCCTGAGCTCTGGCCAAGCAGCGATTAGTGCAGCTCAAGAGGAAGAAGCGCACAAGTGGCTTTTAGCAACCTTTGCATTTTTCTGATGTGTGCATCCTGGTGCTGGCCTGCTCCTGAAGGCTGCTCTAAGTTATGCTTGTTGTTCACAGCCCCAAGGGACCATTCTAAATGCTGGATGTCAGTCGGACATAAGGGAGTATAAACCATCTGGACTAGATGACCTCCTGAGGTCTCTTCCAACCCTAATCTTCTATGATTCTGTAATCCGGCAGCCAGGAGTGAGAGTGACCAAGGAGCTGCTACAATTACCCTTCTCCTACCGAGGGAGGTCCTTCCTGTGAGTGCCTCAGGACTTTCCATTCCAGAGTGGGGTGCCAACCCTCCCCGCAGTACTGGAGAATGGGGCCAATACACACTCAGGTCCAGCTGGGCTGTTTCTACACTTGGGCCACATCCAAGGAGAGCCAACATTTTGGAAAAAGAACAGAGGGAACCAAAGTCTGCAGGGCCTCATTGCAGCCATGCTGGTAGCTGAGGAGGACTCATCGCATGGACAGATTTGGTCACACTTTGCTCTAAGACAAACTCTAACTGTTCCCAAAGTTCTTGGAACATTTCACTTCTGAGATAAGAGAACCAGAGTTAATAATTGATTTTATCTGCACCCGCACAAACATCTTAAGGCTAAATGCCTTTAAATCATTTAAACTCTGTTTGAACAATGCACTAGAAATAAACATGGAATAGGGATTATTGTAGTGGCCCCTGTAACTATGTTCTCAGTTGCCAGTGCCCAATATCAAATACAGTCTTTTTCAAACCAGCTTGGCATTAAGTCATATAACTAAAATATTGTTAGAATATTTACATATACATCTGACATATATATATATATGTATATATATACACCCCTATACATATAGATTTTCATATTTGTATGTGTATATCTCTGTATACTGTGACGGACTCAGGCCAGAAAGATATAAGAGGGTAGTGGAAGGCAGGTATATCAGCCTCAGAATGAGCAGGTCCCTGTTCCCTGGATAGCCAAACACGGGTTACTCCAGGCCAATCAAGACACCTGACGCCAATTTAACCAGCTAAGGTCGTTAGGCTAATGCCAGCACCTGACCTCAATTAACTGACAAAGGGTCAGTTAAGGCTGTTAGGCTTATGGAGACAGCTGGAACCAATTAAGGTCCCACTTATACTGCTTTAAGCGCTCTCCTTTCCAGTCCTCTTGAGAGGAGCCCAGGTGAAAGGAGCTGGAGGAGAGGAAGCATTACTGAATCCTGAGGTAAGGGTGAAGCTTGGAAAAGGGAACCACGGGGAAGTGGCCCAGGGAGTTGACGCAGCATCAGTGGAGGAGGGAAGCTGCCAACAGCTGCTATCATTAGGGTCCCTGGGTTGGAACCCAGAGTAGAGGGCGGGCCCGGGTTCCCCCCTTTCCCCCCGCCCCATGATCTCCAGAGATCCCTTGGAGAAGGGAAACAGACTTTGGTGCAGGCAGGAGACCAAACTGTGCCTACGGGGCTCTAAGGGGCAACAGAGACTGTGGATATTCCACCTTCCCACCTCCCATACCGGCCTGTGATGAAAACAGCTCAATAAGCTGTAACCTTTGCTGCCATACTGGGAAAGGGAGGTCATATTGAGGGCCTTAGTGAGCTTCTGAGGCCACTGTATCCACCAGGAAGCGCGGGACCCACCAATACAGGCTTGGAGCTTTGTCACAGTACATATACATGTGTGTGTGTATATGTGTGTGAATATGCATCATATTTTTTCCCCAGAAATTCTGAGCACTGCAGCACATGGGAGCTACGTGTGCTCTGTACTTTTGAAAATCAAGTCACTTTCATTTACGACCAAAATATGGATGTAAGCACCATACTGCTAGGCAGCTACACTTGAAAATTTTAGCCCTGTGTTAGTTTTGAGGCCAGATTCTCAGCAGGCATAATTCTACTTAAATCTATGGAGCTACGCCAATTTATGCCAGTTGAAAGTCTAGTAAAATATCAACATTCACATATCAACATGATTGTATATGTATGTATTACTATACTACACATTTAATAGCACAGCATTGTACATATGCAAATAAAGTCATTAAAAAAGTTAAGGTTGAAAGCATATTTCAATGGAGTATTACTAATACCCCAACACAGCTGCACTTTCTCTTACATCTTGAAAAAGCTCAAACATTAAAAAGTGTAATTAAAATAACAGTAAAGGGATCCAAACAGTTCTCCAGTGCCATATAATCCTTCATCACTTAGTAGCACCTATTCAGTCTTAAGGGTGCTCCTTGTTTTGACCTGCAGGTAGTGGAATTATCGGAGATGGCTCTAGATTGTATATACTTTGAATTGAATGGGTAGCAAGGATTTCAAAGGTACTAATCCCCTGGATGCATTAATAGTTTAGGTGGGAATAATGAGAGGTAAATACTGAGCCTTCCTATTAAGGAAGAAGCAAATCTGAAAGAGAGCTAAGCGCACTTCTCTAGAAAGCAGGGAAGTCTCCAAAAGTCTAGCAAGACCAGATAAAGGACCACAATCTGCCCAATCCTCGAATCCACTCTTTCAAAAATACATGGTACCATAAAGAAGCCCTTCCAGATGCTGAGGGTTTCCCACTGAGCAGTGGCACTCCCAGTGAAGTGCATGCATGTGTCTTAAACTTACAGCAATTTTGGCTTTGATGTTAGCCAGCTTCTCCTGAGCAGCAGCCAGTTCTGCGTTGGCTTTGTTCAGAGCCTGCCGCTTGGGCTCCACATCACAGTACACCTCGTAGAACCTCACAATATTTATGACCCAAGAACAGAGACCAGCAGCTGCATAGGACTTGGAGGTCACAAACTCGGGGTTAAATTCTGGATCCTGTAAGTACGGCTGAATAGCTTTGAGACAGTTCTCGTGGATATTCTCCTTATCAAAGTGGATTAAGGAGTCCAGGAAACCATCTACTCTGGCCATGGAAACCTTAGCAGCTTTCCAGCTCCTGTCCTTGGGAACCTTTCCACCTGGAGCCATGAGCACCATCACAGCAGCAGTGACATTGCTGACAGCAGAAGGCGGCGATCCAAATGACTTCAGTTCTGTCAGATTGTTCTGAAAAGGGAAAACAAGGTTGTTAGATGAAAATGAATGGGTTTTCTTTTTACTTAGCCACTAATGGAGTCAGGCTCCCGAGTTATCAATCTGAGGGAGTAGCTTTGAAGCCTGAAGCAGCACTCTGAATTTTAAATATTATGACTCATCCAACGTAAAGCAACGAAACCCCCTGGTGGCACCACAGCCTCCACTGGTTTGTTGTATGTGCATCAGTCGTGTCCCTTCAGCATTTCAACCAATTCTCAGGCCATTAAAAATGCACAATTATTGCAGATTCATCCAGTACGCAAATGACAACAAAAAGCTTCATGAAATTAGCCAAGTATCTTCATCTAGAGATGGGCTTCAAAAACAACTTTTAGTTCAGAATGCAGATCAATGGGGCTGCTAGCCGACTGAAACTCACTAACTTTAGTTCAGTGTTATATTAACTGTGTTGAATTCTGTTTATCTTGCTAATATCAATTCCTAGTCAGAAATAGAAAAAAATAGGGAAATGGCAGTCCCTAGGTTGAAAACCAAAATGTTTCGATTTGGAAGTGGTACTGTGGTACCTCATCAAAGTTGTATTTCCTGTACCTCCTGTCCCCACTCTCCTCTATGGGCTCAGCTCCCCAGCCAGACATCAGCTCCCTTTTTTTAAGGTTAGCTTGTAGCCATTTTGGGTGCAGAGGAAAGCTTGGGAATGTGAAGCAAGTGCGACCTAACAGCTCAGAAAGCAGAAGGTAAAGAGTAAGAATCCAAAAATATTATTTAAAAATTATTACTTGATTATTAACTAATTATTATGAATAATTCTGAATGTTAGGCTCCTGACTCATCCTTTTTGAATGCTTGGAGTTAGAATACTGTAAATTGTAAGGGGGGAGGGGCACCATAACTAAAAAAAATGCTCAACTCAGCTCGTTTGAAGCTCAGAAAAGGTCCTGGTTTTGTAAGAGCACTGGGGGGAAGTGTGATGTTGGTTCTCCTTGTATCTGAAAGCTCCAACCCATTCAGATACAGAGAAAAACTGACAATAAGAGTTCCAAAGTCGCCTAATTCTGATGGGAACTGGGAGCCCACATCCATTCGATGGCATTGAAAGTTTGAGCCTGAAACCATCACTGCACAACCACTCTGTGCTGCTGGTGTACAAGGGATCATTCTGTACAGAGCTGCTGCTTGTCACAGTACAGACACCGTGGGGGAGGCATGTACTCAGCAGGGTCTGGAGTTAGGCGTAATTAGCTATTCTGCCAAGGATCTGTCATATCTAGCAGAGAGAAAACACAGGCTTTGTGCTGACACCCACCAAACACAGAATCCCTGACAGAATGAGCTGTGCTCTACAGCAGAGTTGCCTGCTCTGCTAGCTTATTTGTACGTTTGCTTGGTTTATACACTCCAACTGCAAAGACATCTAAAATCCGTGGAGAAAATTCACTTTGTATGTGAACTGGAGAGAGAGGCACATGTGGGAGATACAAAGAGGCCGAGAGATGGGCTTCCCATTGAGAAGCTCTTCGCTCAGATTCAACAAACCAGCTCCTAAATTGGCACCTACAGCTGCATTCT
The DNA here is from genome assembly GCA_003942145.1 of Platysternon megacephalum. Taxonomy (NCBI): domain Eukaryota; kingdom Metazoa; phylum Chordata; order Testudines; family Platysternidae; genus Platysternon; species Platysternon megacephalum. The sequence goes on from QXTE01000443.1 coordinate 358,919, forward strand.
GTCATTTGCAACAGCATGACAGGCACAGCAGCAGGAGAGAGCCATGCTGGGGGTTTGACGTGAACTAGATACAGTTGTTTTTCTGCACTCCCAACAGCCATGAATCAAGGCTGCTCCAACTAGAGCTGTACCTATCTTTACACTGAGACCCTGAATATGCCGATTTCCAGATGTACCATTTTCCTATGCACCGGAGGGGCCCAAATGTTAGCTACCAGCCAGGATCACCACAAATCTGTACACAATGGAGCAGACTGTCTGCACAGACTGCAGCTCCCAGCATATACACTCAATTTTGATCCATGTGCTTCTCTGCTCAAATCAAGATGGGATTGTATGGAGGGACCTACAGGCCTTTCCTAGAACTAAAGGTGGCCCATAGACTCACAGTGGCTGCTGCTATGGACTGCACGGCACAAGCCCCCGGGTGACATTTGGTGCATGGATGGCACTTTGGCGACCCATGTTCTGAAATCACCATTTTGTTGGCGCTTGCGGCAGCCTAGAAGCAGGGGGTAGTTACTGCATAGGCTGCAATAAGACCAACACTGTCCTTTCAGCAGCCCTGTCATTGCTGCAATCGGTCATTGAGGTTACACGTAAGACCATGGTAGGATGACGACAGCTGAGTGTTTGCTGGGTGTAGTGGGTGTAGCCCCTTGGTGAAGGGCATGAGTGCCATTTCCTTCTGAACACAGACAGCCTTGGTACCAGCTACTCTCTGCCAGCAAGGAGCTCCACAGACAGAGGCTGCCCCAATGGTGCCTGTGGGGGTGCTCAGTGAGCACCTCCCCCATATAGAGACAGGCCACTGCTGAGCTTCAGACTCTGACATGTCTGACTTGGAGTGATTTAGTTATAAACAGACACTCCTGCAAAGACCTCCACATTCTTCTGAGAGGTGGGAATAGTTTTAGCTTGATAATTCGCTAATAAGACGACACTGCCTGTATAATCCACAATAGTGTGGGTTTTGCCCCCAGAACCACCCATCAACTCAATACCTTAAAAATCTGTTTGTAATAGACACTACCAAGTGCAAAAAGCAGCAGGGACAAGGGACAGCACCTTGCTTAGTGCCTATATATGACCGGGCATGAGTCAATTGTTGTAAATTCATCTCACCACTTAACAGGGACAAAAAGAAAAGCTTAAAATACTAAAATTACAGAAAGAGTTAAATCCTTTCGGTAGCATGTATGCTAAATGCTATCTGGGCTGGTCGGTCCCTTGAAGAAAACAGCATGGTTAGAAATTACTTCAATGGCAACAAAGGGGATTATTTTAAGCTCTGCAATGATAATTCTTCGATAACAGAACAGGAAGGGAAATCTAGCTTGATTTAAGTGGCACCCTATGAGAGGGGAATACACAGACATAAAGAGTTCTTATTTCATAGTATATGGAAGACATTTATGGACTATATTCAGGTCGATGAGCATGATTTATAAACTCAAGGGTAAAATGTATAATTGTTATATACAATGTTATATGTTTGGGAAGTACTTGTCAAATAGTGAATGATACCACAAAATACAATTAATCATTGTTTATTATTTATTAATTATTCATTATTATTATTATATTCACGTTGGTATCATCTGGTTAAAACTCTCTTTATGAATTAATGATGGCATAATTCTGCTAGGACTTTGCTAAAGCCAATTTAGTTTACCTGGACACAATTCAGATACAGTGGTCATAGACAGTAGTACAAAACTCTAAAATTAAATAGATAAAGACCATATGCTGTCTTTGATCTTTGTGAGAAACAACCTCTGGCAACAATGAGAGATGCTCTGCAGACTGAGGGGTGTATAGAAACCTACACTTTTATACCCCAGCCCATAGATCATATTTAAAATGGAATTTATCTCCCCAACCCCCTACCCAGTCAGTTTGATCCCTGAATGAAACCCTCCTAACAACACTTCCACATTCATGAGAGTTGAATGATCCCTTTTTTTAGCAAAGTCCTTCTGAAGTCAAATGCTTTTGTTTATTCGCTTGTTAGGAACAAAGACATCAGTTTTGAGACCACAAACACATAGGATTCAGGTTTTTTAACTCTAAATAAGTGAAAATATTACACAGCTGGAGTAGAAATGAGAGGATGTGAGAGCACATACAATCATGTTCAGCCGCAGAACTTTCCCGTCACCGGAGACGTGCATCCCACAGCTGTGGGGAGTGAGCGATGGACACTGAGTTACTAGGGAATAATATGGGCTGTAATGTTGTTACACTGTAGAGGTTAACAAGCCTGTTACCACCTTAATTGTCTTCCCATTTTTGCCTGTGAGTTCCCCATGGCCCTAGAAAGTCATCATCATCATCATGGCAAATCCCAAAGGGACAGCCTCCTTGTCTGATGAGCACCACCCACATTGGTCTCTAGATAGGGCTGTAAGATGGGTTTGACCGGATAGTCCATTTCTGTCCATCACTGGTGATCTTATCGCATCGCTGATGCTTTTGGCAGCCACATGATCACCAGCCATGCGGGGGGGTTCCTTGCTAAATACATTTATTAATTTGTTGGTCTTCCATTCTAACAGCAGGTCCACACTAAGAAAGCCCCCAAAATCTATGGAGGCAGTTGCTACACAAATATCCTCAATTCTGACCTTCCCTAAAGGTTTCTAACTCTCCCACTTCTCCAGCTGCCACATACTTTACTGAGCTCCCTGTCCTGCCAGCAGAGTGGGACTCATGGCTTATGCAAAGGTACTGATGGTGTCTCCCTACCAGTTCCCAGTAAAGGACACGTGACACTATACAGCATGGGGCGGGTGCCTCTTTCCAGGAAGATCATGTATTGCACCTGATGCCCATCATCCAGTGAACAGGGAATCCCACCCGTTGGCCACCTGAGTCCACTTTTCCCACAGAGCAATAGAAGAGGCTGGAATGTGCCTCTGGAATAATTGGGCTGTTCTGTGGGGATCGGCTCTATTGTGGAGATCTTCACAGAAAGAGGTGCCAGTTATAGGCTGGGTGATGTCACACATCCTTTGCTGGGGGTTAAGGGGGAGACTTCATCTGTAGCTTGGCCTTCCTGAACTCATCCCCTGTGCTGCACGGCACTGTCCGCGTACAGCAAGGCACAGGCATTGCGAAGATGGGGAGAGTTCTCCTGTAGCTATATGCTGACTGAAAATGAGCCAGGGGCACCTGGCCAGAAAGGGAAAGGAAATGTATCCAAACAATTACTATTAGCCTCTCACTATCAGACCATCTATATTTCTTATTGCCTTCTACTCGACAGTGTTACTTATGGCTTCATCCATTACTGCTGCATTTAACAGTAGAACATAAATACATTTATATTACTGGCTGCTATGAACACGTCAGGAGAGTTGATTATTCATGTCAGCAGACAGATCAAGCTCTCAGAGGCATCTTGGAGCAGCAGATGAAAGAAGGACATGCCTTCTGGCGCTCTGGAAACAGTGTCTCACAGGTCTTTAGAAACTCCAAGCCTTCTCTAATGAGTTACTCTACAGTGTCAACAGAAACCAAAATTGATGAAGGGGTAAATATTTTCCCGGTGTTGCTGTTTGTTTCCAGGCCCAAGAACCAAAGCAGACACGCCAAAAATGATGCTATGGCTCTACTGAATGGCAATCACCTGGAAAATTTGTTCCATTAGGACTTTCTTGTCGGTGTCCCTAAACTAAGACATTTGGGTTGTGCCTCTTGTTCTGCAGATATGGAGGCAATTCTGACCTGTGCAATGGACTCTGGACACTTCTCTTCTACCCATGCACCAGAGGCTTGATCCTGCGAGATGCTGAGTGCCTCCTGATAGGTGCTGAGTGCCCTCCCTTCCCAGTGATGTCGAGGGTGCTTAGCAGGAGTGCCCGTTGCCTTGCAGCATCTGGCTCCGGAAGACGACTTCCAAAGCTTTGTTGAACAATAAATTCTTAGGAGCAGATTAAATATGAACAGACGCTGCACTGAGCTGTGATGACTTTACTGGACTCAATAAGGCCAACAAAGAGCCCTGCAGCACTTGGCTCAGGAGGGGTGGAGGTGGCAGAGATCAGTCCCAGAATGGATTCAGCAGGTGACCAATTCTCCGTTCCTGATCTCTCCCCAGTCTTAGACATTTGGGGCTAGCAGGCAGTAAGGGGGAAGGGACAAGGAGTGGTGAAGGAAGAAACCCCTTACCTCAAAACAATCCACTTTGGGATCCCCCTCCCGCCCGCCTTGGGAACCTTCCTGACGAAGGAGATGCCTGCTGAGGGATGAGGGTGGGCCTTTGTAACGGTTCTCTGTAAGTTCTGTGTCTATGATATACTGCCCAGCTCCTTATCTGTCTGTACCACAAGCACCCACAGGGGCAGGAGAAAGGGGAAAAGCAGTGAGGGGAGCACCATGGACACAGTGTGCTCCAAGCTCCTGTCTTCATCCTGTCTATTGCAGTAATGCTGAGGGGGCATCTGAGAACTGGGCCCCATTGTACCAGGGGCAGTACAGGGAAGTAAACAGCCAGTCCCTGTTCCAAGCAGCATATAGTCTAATAGTCCAGACCAGCACTGGGGGCGTGGGGGGGGGAAGGGAGAGTACAAGCAAGCAGAGTGAACACAAGCAGCAAATGCTCACTGCACCTTGAGTGATCCAACTCGCGGGACACTTGGGGCCATTTCCCCTTTTCTGCCCTTGCAAACCCTTCCTGGCAGAGGAAGGGGGTCGAGGCCCCAACAGACCCTGCTGCACAGACGATCTGAGTCGGTGGACCAGGGTACAATTATCCTAAAGGGGGTGGAGGGTGTCACACCTATGACTTTAGCGCTAACTTGCTCTGTGATCTTGGGAAAGACACTCAACCTCTCTGTGTCTCAACTTCTCCATCTGGAGCAATGCAGTCAGGGAGCTAGGCATGGCGTGTTAAGACAGCACATCCTCAGCACTCACGTGGCAAACAGCCATGCAAAGCTTCGCCTACACAGTTCTGGCTGCTCAGTGTTGGGCTCTTTCTGGTTACCTTTAAAGGGGCTTAAGGGAGAGAAAACTCTTCCTGGAGAGAGTGGAGAGGCCACCACCCTCTGCATTTCGGATTGTACAAGTATCACAAAGGGGTTTGATGCACACAGCACTGAACATTACAAATTACAGCTCCCATCCCTTCGGCCCCGGGGCAGTTATCTGGAGACATCCTTCACTGTGCTGACTGGGCATGGGAGACACAAGCTGAAGCCACGGAATAGCCCTGCTGTCACAGTTCCTGCACTGTGTGTCTGTGAGCTCAAACATGAAGTAACAGAGAGGAGAGACTCTAAACTCAGTGTTGAATGAAATACGGGCAGCATTCCTGACAGCCACAGTTACCCCCCAGGCAAGGCTGTTTTATGAATTTTGTGCAAAATTTTACCAGGATAAGAAGAGTTTGAAACTCCAGCTAAAATGTTCTGTTTTAAGTGAACTGGAGAAAAATCACACAAAGTAGATGGATTATAAAACACATCTAATCGGTATTTCAGGTGTCTTACAGCTCCTGCTGCGCTGACTGTGCACTTGCATAGAAATAACCTGGGCGCGAACAGCTAGAGCTGATAACATCTTTTCAATTAAATGAGATGTTACAGCTATTGCAACAAGATCAGGCCTGATCTCTTGCCAGCAGCCTGATCCATGAGAGTCGTCATGGAACAAACCAAGACAAGGATTGGCAGAAATGGTGACAAAAGCAGCTTGTCTTGGGAGAAAGCAAGACCACCGTGCCCAAGGGTGCTCTGTCCCACAGGTGAGGATGTGTTCCAGGTCCCTCTCTGTGCACAATCCACGGAGGATACGAGTCTGTTACAGCCCCAGCTAGAGAGCCATGGTGCAGGCTGTAGCAGTTTATGCTTTTAGCTCTGGAGGTTCGTGGCCCAATCACTGGTGTGTCAGCCAAAGTGGAGGCCATCCCACCTGCTGACCGCTATGGTAATTGATTTGCATGGCAGCTCCCATGCAGGAGTTCTGCAGGCACAATGCTGTGTGTTCCTAGGTGCTATGATAATATAAACAATAAAGGTATAAAACGCTCAGTGGCAGAGGGCAGTAACTAGGGGCTGATTTCTGCTGCTAGTCTCCAGGTACACAGTAGGTGGTGCCTCCCACACTGATAGCATCCCTCCCTCCCTCCCTCATGATCAATTGCCAGACCAGACCTTTCTTTGCTAGCAGCCCTCTGAACTGCAGTACCTGCACTCTTCTGCACCCCGCTGCTCCTGACAACCATGCTCCTGCCCACTGCCTCCTGGCTGCACTCCTGATGACTCAGGTACAAGTTAGCCCTTGGAAGCTCTGCAGCAAGAAGACCATGCCTGGCCCGCCTCACCCCTGACAAATCCAGGCCCTGATGCTTGGCCCATTCAGATGCAGCCCTAACCCCATTTCCCTCCATTATGCACATCACTCCACATCTGCAAACACAGGGCCAGTTCTTTGTTGCATTCGGCTCCATTATGCTGATGGGCCATGGAGAGGAGAGAAATATTAGCCCCGAGGAGTACCCCTCCCTCCTAAGGGGACCCTGGCACTGGTGCCAATTGGGGATGCTGGGGTGTGTGTGAATGTCCCTGTCCCCCTGCTGCCCCCCAGGGCTTTAGCACCATGGCCGAGTACTTTAAAGGAGTACAGCTGCTGTGGGAGTGGTCCAGTGTATCGGTCCAGCTGCATGACTGCACTGCCACTGAAATCTAACCCAGCGACCCCGCTGTACAGATATGGGGCAGCTAGGCCAAATTTCAGTGAGTGGTTTTGTGCCCTGGTGCTCAGGGAGTTTGTTACTGTATGGCAGAGCGCAGGGAGTCCTCTGAGAACTCGATTCCTGGCAGCACCTGCAGCATGGGTAAGAGAATGGAGAGACTGCCCTGCCAACGGAGACCCAGGTCCCTATGGGAGGAGGGGTGGATGAGTGGGGACCACTACCAGGGAGGGGAGACTGGAATTTCCCCTCTGCCCAAGAAATATCTTAATTGGTACCACCAGATCCTGGTGGAGCAGCCGTGCGCCGGCTCCACTCCCGGCCCTGGTGGGGCAGGGAGAGTGGGCCAAACGCAGAGGGGTGTGTGGTCAGAACACAAGAACTCCAGCTATACTCTGCTTCCCATGGCCAATAAGCAAGTGTAACTGAGAGCAGCCTGGAGATGGCTCTTAGTTACACCAGGGACCAAACAGCCCCAGAACAAGGAGCACATAGCACAGAAGCAAAGGAACTTGGGCTTCAGCATGTGTACACCTGCCTGTGATTCCCTTGCATGGTGGGCTGTGATGGCTTACCTCAGAGGCAAGGCCCTTATGGGGTCTTATGTACGTCTCCTACAATCCTTATGTACGTCTCCTACAATCCAATTGTAACTGTGCTTGCTCAGACAGCAGGAGATACTGTGAGTGCCCTGATGCCTGTCCCATACCTTATTGAGTGTGTTAAGAGCCGCCTGGGCAGCGGCAAGGGCTGGTTCGGCTTTAGCCAGGTCTTCCTCACAGTCCTTTTGCTTCTGCTTGACCTCCTGAGTTATCAGCGCCACCTTCTGCTCCTCCTCATCAGCGATGGCTTTCTCCGTGCTCACCTTCTCCGTCTCCACACCAACCACCTGAATCAGCTTGTCAGCATCTTCATTCTTCTGCTTCAGCTCTACTTCCTGGGCTGCCAGCTTGGCCTTCAGGCCATCTACCTACAGTGGGAGAAGCAAGCACACAGGGGGGGCGTGAACCCAGCAGGCAAGAGAAGAGGTGAAGCATGTGGAGAAGAATTATATAAGCAGGAGAGTGCAGTAAATTGATGGTGGATAGGCCGCAGCTGGGGAAAGGGCAATGCAAGGATTGCCACGTGGCTCATCCAGTCGCATAGCCCGTCTCCCGCAGTGGCCAGCACCAGCTGCTCCAGAGGAAGGTGCAAGAAACCTTGCAGCTCTTTGCAGGAGGAACAGCTAAGTTACTGCCCCACTGAGGCCGAGAGATGAGCAGACCCACCTGCCCACAAAGAGGGGAGGAGCCCAAGCTTTAGGTGAACACCCTAAAGTTCAGATGCTTCACTAAACAGGTCACCGGACTCTCGCCACACAGCCAAATGGCCCTGGTTCCCCTGCCTCTTGCTGTGTGCTTGTGGCCCTCTAACCGGGGGGTGTCGGATAATGGCCAGCAGCCCTCCCCGGAGTCTTTGGGGAGAGGAGGATTGGGCCTGTTCTCCTGATGGTGTTCTGTAAGGGCACCTCTTTTGGCCCCTCGGAGAGGTTACCCCATTGAGACGCTCTCCCTGAGGGATCACTCCCCATGGCTTTGGGTCTCCCTCTTAATGGGTGTCTCCCACTAATAATAAATTGCTGCCTTCCCCTCGGGGTCTCCCATTCTCCAAGGGCTACCACCGCCACGGCTGTAGAGAGAGCAGGCAGGTAAGGTTCCTCCTCAGCTCTCCCCGCTCCTCCCTCCTCTGCCCTGACTCCCTGAGAAGGGAGAGCGAGAGCAGAGAAACACAAGGAGGCACCATCCTCAAAGGAAGCGAAGCCCAAGAAGCTCAGCAGAACAATAGCTCCTAGTGCTAGCAGGACAATGCTATTGGGAAATCCTTTATCCTTTACTACAAGCTGCCTGGGGCACAGACTTGGGGCAGCCCTGGCCACGCTGGGCTGCTGGGCTGCTGGAATGTGAGTGGTGTCAGCCTCAGGAAAGATACAGCCAGCAGGGTGCTCTCGCCAGCCCTGGCTCCTTCCACCATCCTGTGGACATGCAATATACAACTGGAAACCAATGCCCACATCATAAGGTCCAGTTGGTGTTCTGAGAAGGATCCCCCTGGGAGGTGAATGAAAACGTGCATTGTATTATGAATTTATTTATTATTATTATTATAGCATCTAGGATCCCTGGTTCTGGACCAGTACCCTGTTGTGCTAGGAGCTGTGCAAACACCTAACAAACAGACAGCTCCCGTCCAAAGAGTTTACAATCTAAGTCTGAGATAAGAGCTGATAGGTGGAGACAGACAGAAGAGGGAGCACAAGAAAACCACGAGACAATGCCGGTCAGTGTGACAGGCAATGGTCTCAGCACTCCAGCAGCCTAACCACTGTCACGGTTTTTGTAAGCACCGTCACAGAAGGGGCAAGTTTTGAGGAGGAAAATGAGGTGATTTTGCAGATATGCTCCCCCCATTGCAGAACCAAATATATACCCAATTCGATGCCCTAATCTATCTGTGAACACAACTTATGATCAGCTCTCTCTTTCAGCAGCTTATCCCACCGCATTCCTGGGAAATACAGCAGGTCTCTGTGGTGCACGTGTGCATCATGACAGAGGAAGTGTGCACTGCAACTCCCACAGCGCATGCTGGGTGCGACCATTTCAGTCTGGACATTTACAGACCAGAACACAAAACACTTCTCAGCCTTAGTGATTTAAATTCATATTCACTCATTTTCTCTCTGAATTACCAACTTCAATGAATATACACAGTCACTTACTCCCAAGACCTCAGAGACCAGTTTGTCATGCAGTCTACCCAATGAAAGACTGTTCATAACATCTGGGGTACCTCTTGACCTATGTAACAATACTTAATACAATAAAAGTCAGACCTTAGCTTTTGCTAATAATTCAGGGGTTCTCAAATGGGGGTTGGGACCCCTCAGGGGGCCACGAGGTTATTACATGGGGGGTCGCAAGCTGTCAGCCTCCACCCCAAACCCTGCTTTGCCTCCAGCATTTATAATGGTGTTAAAAATATAAAAAAGTGTGTTTAATTTATTAGGGGGGGTCGCACTCAGAGGCTTGCTGTGTGAACAGAGTCACCAGTAAAAAAGTTTGAGAATCACTGTAAGAATTCCATTTTCATAACAGAAAAGGGAGCACAATTTTTAACGCAATGTAATCACATAAGCTGCAGCTATTGGCATTTTGGATTAGCTTCAAGCAGAGGCTGTTCCTAGAACACTCTTTGTATTCCCATGCTGAGCAGTTGATCCATTTTCACCTCCTGTTGTTCTGTTGTAGAAGGCTATTTCCACCAGCACAAAGAGGAGATTGTAAATCAAAATGACTCTGAGCTTGCTGGGGTACGGAATCGCTTCAAGCGGCAAACTGAGCAGCATCTTTTTGTTCGTTGTTTAAATCTTCTGAGATTTGGAAAAATTGAAGTGTGAGGTTTTGCTGATTGCAGATATGGCCTATGACCTCCTGCTCAGGATAAGTAACACTATATTGGATACATGTGTGAATAGAAGCTTTATGTGGTTTAAACGGCTATGACAAGACAAACAAGGGATTAACCTGCCAGTGCTACACACGTCTTACAACAGTTATATAAAAGGAGCGGATGTACACTCAGTTACAGCACCACTTGTGAGAACATTTCCAGACAAAATCTGCCTTAAACTGGAGTTAAGGCTGAAAGCACATAGAACTAATTGAAGGGCAAAAGCTTTGCAATAACGAAAGCAAGCAGTAGAAACCCAGGAAATTCAGAGTTTTGATTACACTCAAAAGAAACACAAATAGTTGAAAGCATGAAAGGCCATTCTACATAAGGTGAAGGGTGTGTTTTAACATGTTAGCTAATGTTGTTAAATTCCTAGTGTAGACAAGGCAAGTTGTTTTAATGTCTTAACTGGTTGTAGTGAACCCTCAGTCTTCCCGTAGAGTTTACCTTATCTGGCTAACACGGGGTCGGCAACCTGCGGCTCCGGAGCTGCATGCGGCTCTTTGGCAGCCCTCTTGCTGGCAGCCATTTTTTGAGGAGGTGTGAGGTGCAGCTCCCGGCCAGTGGCGCAGCAGGGCTCTGACCCCACACCACTCCTGGAAGCGGTTGCCTGCTGGCATGTCTCTGCGCGCCCCTTGGGGGGAGGGGGGCAGCGGGTCTCTGTGCGCTGCCCGCACCCGCAAGAACCGCCCCCACAGCTCCCATTGTCCCGGAACCAGCCAATGGGAGCTGAGAGGACAGTGCTGGGGGCGGGGGCAGCGCACGGACCCGCCCCCCACCAGGGGCGTGCAGAGACGTGCCAGCAGCCAGCCACTTTCAGGAGCGGCATGGGGGCAGAGTCCCGCTGCACTGCCGGCCAGGAGCTGCCTGTGGTAAGCACCTCCCAGCCAGAGCCTGCACCTCACACCTCCTCCCGCACCCCAACCCCCTGCCCCAGGTCATAACCCCCTCCTGCACCCCAATCCCATCCCAACCCGGAGCCCCCTCCTGTTTATATTCAAATTCAAATGGCAGAAGTCGCATTAAAAGTATTGGTGAGTAGTAATAATTTTAATATGTTCAATTATTATTAGTTGATAAATTCTAACTCTACAAGTAGCTTTGCGTGTGATACGGCTCTTGAAATATTTTGATCAAAGACAAAAACAAAAAAATGGCTCTTCTTTGAAACGTTGCCGACCCCTGGGTGCTAACGTGTTAAAATGACACCTTGCCTTGTCTACACTAGGATTTTGGCACATGTTAAAAATATATCTTTTTTCCTAGTGACAACAAGGCTGAAATGTACAATTTAACGATGAATGTTTAACTGTGAAATGTACAGTTTGTTCAGAGGAAACCATAATAGGAAAATGCACCAAAATAACTTCACTCTTCCCCTGCAGCGAAGCCCTGGGTGAAAAAAACAAAACAAATGGAGACAGCCTTATCCATACATAACAAACAGTTTTATCTCATCAGGACTGCAAATGCTGGAATGCAGCACTCTTAATCCTATACTGGTTGGGCAAACTCCAGCCTTTGGCGTTACAATGCCCATAGAAACATAATTTATCTTCTCAGGCTATCCACTTCTCTTTCCCCCATTACTGCAATATCCAAGCTTGACAAAATCCTGATTAGACCACAGCAGACAGAAGGGTCTCGTTCACATTCTTCATTAAGGTCTGATTAACAAAGAACTTTAAGCACATGAGTAACTTCACGTGAATAGGACAAGTGATATCAATAGGACTGCTTATGTAACCCACACACCTCCTGGGTGTGGTGTTCTGTCCCCTCTAGTGGGACCGAGACTACTTAGAGATTAACGAGTCTGCTATAGCCTTAGCTAAGAACCATGTCACTTTTAGCTCATACATTTTGCTCCAGAGGTCCCAGGTTTGATCCTGCCCGCTGATGACTGGGGTCTGTCAGTGTTACACTTACGTATTTAAGTACCTTGCTGAATCAGGGTTTAGGGTACCACGTGTCACCACTTACAGAAGTTGTGTGATGCATCTACAGTGCTAATGCATCTGTTAAATGGCCCAAAACTTTGTCAGTGTTGAGTTCAGGTTGCCAGTGGTGCCTTGTGCCCTTCCAGAATGTGGTGAGAGGCTAAACAAACCTCTGAGAACCAAGAAATAGGAAGGTAAGGGACACATCACCCCCATAGCGCAACCTTAGTTTTGCCCTCTTTGAGCAATGCCCCAGCATGCTAGTAACACCCATACTTTACGCTTGCTGATGCATGGAACACTCTGGGGACAGCTCCCTGTAGGACACAGTCTAACACCTTCTTTTTGCTCATGCAAAGCTTGTGGTTAGGTCAGGCATAGTGATCAGGTGCTACCTACACCTGGCCTACACTAAGCCATCACCCAAACCACCTCAGAGTTCCTAAATGTTACCTCTCCTTCACCCTTTCCCTGAAGATTCCTTCTGAGTTATTGCCTTCACTTAAACCCTACAGGCCACTGTCACGTCTGCCATCAGACTGCTGACAAGCTCCATGGCAGTAAGATCCCTGTGCACCGCAACTGACACAACCTACAGAACTGTGCACTGAAATAAGGCAGCCTTGATCCTTCAAGGTACATGTGCATCTCTCCTCATATCACAGTGACGGCTCTGCCAAACTGTTTCAAATAATCTCTCCGCCATTTAATACAGTCACAGCTACCACAGTGAACACAGCTGGAGTGAATGCAGATAAGTGATGCAATTCAAATCTGGGACAAAACACAATGACACCTTCCCACAGTCCTTCTCCAGCCTACTTATGATGGCATCAACACTACTGAACCATTCCCAGTGGCTACTGCCAGCTCCAGGGGGCAGAGTTAAGGTTGCCTGGGGGAAGCATGTACCTTGACTCTTCATTTTCTGGTTTTCAGTGGTCTATGTTTAGCCACTCACCACATTCTGGAAGGGCATGAGGCAGCACTGGACAACTTTAACTCTGCTTTAATGATGTTTTAGGGCATTTAATTTCTTTGGCTTTTCTCAGCATCCCCACTCTCACCCTCCAGTGCCTCTGGCTCGTCAACAATAATTACCCCAGCCAAAGAATGCACTGCAGCATGGTAGTCCTTTCACTGCCCCTGCAACATCTTCTCATCTCCCGTCCCTCTGGCTGTCCAGCACAGCCTGGTTCTCTCTCCTCAGACCTCCTCCCCACAGAGAGGCAGGTCTTGGGATAGGACCTGCAGGTTGAGGAACTGGGGAGACAGGGCAGGAACAGTGCAGGGACTCACATGGTGTCAGTGGGGGCATTTCTAGGAGAAAGGGGGACAGAATGGGGTGCATGGATGTGCAGGATTCTGAGTGGAAGATCTGAAGCACCACATTATCCCTAACTGCACAGCTCTGACACCTCCTTTCCTCCCCACTCTTCCATGCTCTGCTCCAACATCCCCCCATATTATCCCTCTTCCGAGTTATCAGTGACTCCTTTTAAGAACCTTTCTACCCTGGAGTTTGAAAACACTGACATGAAAACACTGACTAAAACGTCTTGGCTACCATACAGCCTTCTGCAACTAACGCCTTAAACTCTTCCCTGGGGGCTTCTGGCAATTTGTCCACAAACTTATGCCGCCCAATTAACAAATTTGTAGTTATAGAGCAATGCCTGCTGGTTCACAATGCCCATCTGCATGGAAGAAGAGGTATAAATCTTGCTCCCCATCAAGTCCATCCTTTTGGACTCTTTGTCCTAAGACATAGATTTATACCTTCCCTGTTGTGCCCTGTCATTCACTGCAGTTACCTCAGAGAGTTAGGGCCCGAGTGGGAGCAAAGGCCCTCAAAACCCTGCATGTGGATGAAGTACCGCTTCACTGCAAGCTTTGCCATGGGAGGCAATGAAGGGGGAATATTCCAGAGGGGCTCTGAAGGCTCCAAGACAGCCTGATTTATTGAGAGGGCTACTCTCCCAGGAGCTAATGATTGGAGAATATCCTGCAGCTTATTCATATTCTCTTGCAGAAATTCAGCCTGGATGCCTAAAGGTAGTGGTCATATGCCTAAGGTGGTCCTGATATGCCTTAAAGTGCTCAGGCATTGAGGCAGAGGAGGAGCCCAGCCCAGAGTGGTTGGAGAGGATGAAGAAGCAGTTTGCTGTGCCAATGATGGATCCTGTTCTTGAACCACAAGATCCGGTCAGGATAACCCTGGAGGCCCACAGGGAACAGACTCAGCGGTTGCTTGTAGCTGCAGTGGTTCAGGAATGGGAGCCACCAGTGGGACCGATGATCTTGCTCTGGAGTGATCTTGCTCAAGAATTCCAAGGAGGCCACTAGGCAAATGGATATGACACTGGTGGCCAGTCGGTACCAGGCCAAGAGCCCCTGTCCTTTCTGCGGGAACAATATTGATTTGAGGATGGTCTCTGCTGCCCATCAGGAGACAACAAAGGAGAAGACAACCCTGACCTGGATCTCTAGGAGTCCCAGAGATTCTCTGGTGATGACGGGGCGAACAAACAATCAGACTCATCCGAAGCCCAACATGGGAGTGGCATCAGTGCTGAAGAGGAACAGGGAATTGGCACAGGTGGTACCAAGCAAGACACACTCCAACCTAGTACAGGAGGAGGTGCTGGCACCAAGGCCAAGGACAGTACTGAGCTCAACGATGGGATCTGCTAGCAGGGCAATGACGGTGCCGAGGGATGGACCAGTGTTGAGGGTCCCTCGGTGCCAGGCACGGCATCGGTCTCTGTTCCACAGCTTGAGACATGGGGAGTGCGAGCTGCAGTGACCATGAACCCAGCAGCTCTGTAACATGGTCAGAAGGTGCCAAGGGCACAATCGAGGATGAAGCTGTAGAAACCATGGCACTGGAAAACTCCTGAACTAGTGGAGAATCAGGGACTGAGAGGCCAAACAGGTCTGACGCCATCTGATACACCACCAGCATCGAGACAGTCAGTGCTGGTACTAACGTCATCAGTACTGACTCAACGGACGACCCATGGCCAGAACCGGAGTCGACAGTACAGGCTGATGCTGATCTTCGTGCGGTAGCTTCGTGCGATTAATCTTATGGGACCTCTGCCTCACTGCACCAGAGGAGGGAGAACGACTCTTGTCCCTATTGGGGGAGACAGCGGGCTCCGAACGTGGAGCAGCATCACTTGCTGGTTCCAAAGGCGACCGCTGATCAGACCAGGGCCTCAGTGCCAAAGCAGGCCTTGAGGCCTGCTCCAGAAGGTGCTGCTTCAATCCTAAGTTTCTTGCCACCTGAGTCCTCCTCTTGATGGACTTACAGAGGGAGCATCGTTCCTCAATGTGTCCCTCACCAGACACAACAAGCACCTAGATGATCTCCTGAGGTCCCTTCCAACCCTGATATTCTATGATCACTGTTGGGGATGCCCCGCCCCCACATGACAGACAATGCTTGAACTCTGGTGAGGGCATCACACAGGGCAGCCAACTACTTTAACTGACACTAAACTAGAGGAAAACAAAAAACTCTTAGAAAACAGAGTGAAAACATGAGGTGAAAACATGACACCGAGCTCAGACTCTAGCTACCAGCAGTGAGAAGGAACTGAGAGGTTTCGAGGCAGCATCATCCTCATATAGCTGGTGTGTGGCTAGGGCCACAGGGCACAAGCACCGCCCCTAAGTGTACTGTTAGGAAAAGTTATCCAACTTCGGTGTGCTGGGCGTGTGCACCCTACATGGAATGCCTGGCTGCACCTACTCAAAGAAGAACTTCTCTACCTGTCTTGCTTGGCTAGAGGCAACTCACTGGACTCTTGTGAGGCAGTCAAGGGCACAGAGGTAAGTGTTTTACTCATAACACCCCAGAAGTGACACAGAAGAGTTAGCGCTGCTTCTGGGTTCAGTGAGACCTACAACATTAGCCCTTCATGTCCCTGCCAGCACTGCTGCAAGCATAAGATACATTTTTAGCAGAAGATGGCAGAATGGCAATGGGAGGAGGAAAAGACTAAAAGGGAGAACAGACCTCTCAGGCCATGTCTGGTAAGAGAAAGAGCGAGGTGTTGAGAAATGAATGTAAGTGAACACCCCAAGGAAATTTGAAAATGTTAGCATGCTCCTTCCCCCATTATCATCTCAAGACTGATTAGATCAGGGTGTTAGCAAAAAGATCCAAGAGTGTCTCAGCATAGATAATGAGATCGTCAACCAATAGCAATACAGAGTGTGCAATCACGAACTGGGCTAAGAAATGGGAAGATTCTGTGAGACGCTTCTATGTGGTCTGGTTAGGCAGATAAGCAATGTCTAAGGTGGAGGAGAAAGGAAAAGAACAAAGCAAGCCAGACATTCAAGGGAAATGCACTGTGACTCCAACTGGGAGAGAGGAAAGACTTGACTATGACCAGGAACACAGCAAGAAGAATTATTAAATAACAGAAAACCTGGAGGGCAGGCTCCCAGCAGGCATATTTAATCTGAATGCCCATGCTGCGTTTCAAGAACACAAACACTGCATCACAAAGGTCAGCAATTAATTGGTACAGCAGGCGAGACCTGGATCTAGAATTCAATGATGCAATTTTAACAAAAGTCATATTAAAAGTTAACTCAGCAACAGGGCTTTGAACAGACCTCTTTTTATTGAGCACAGCTCTGAAAAATAAATTACTCAACCAGCAGACTTCTCTAATTTCATTAAGGTCTTCCTACCTGGGAGCTAGTCTGTGACTTTTCTGGAAATGGAGGACAGCCATAGTCTGAAGTTTTGTTTAGTACATAAGCTAATGAAAGACAGCTACCTAAAACAGAAGCTAATCACAAATGCCAAGATTTCCAAATCCCAAAAGAGGGGGGGTGGGGGGAGAGATTTTGAAACTAGAATGGCTAATTCAAGAAACACCCTGAGAAAAGATTGCAAGTGCCCAGGTTAAAATCAGTGTCCTAAGGTGCCACAACGTATTCAATACCTATAATTAACTAGCCATTAACTGCCAGGCACCGAGAGCAGTGAGAACTACGTTGGGAATGGGAGCACAGGCCTAGATCCACAAAGGTACTTAGGCACTGAAGATCCAATTTTAGGCACCACTGTGGTCCACAAAACTCCCGCTCAGCTGCTGCCTAACTCTGCAGGCATCTACAGTCACTCGGCACCTAAGTTTTCAGGGTAAAAGTTCTTGGCACTGACGTTTCCGTCTTTGGGCAGGTGCACTGCTGCCTCATACTAGGTCTCCAGATGCGTCTCTCCCACATGAGCCCCAGAGCGATCCACAAAGTGGGGAAGGATCAGTAGAGGAGCACCTAGCTCACCTGTGAGGCCCAATCCGGTCGGCAAGCTCAGAGCCCATACAGATTAAGTCCCATTCAAAATCTGGCCAGAGAAAGAGGGGGTGGCCAATGTATAGCTTTTAGCCAAGTGGTTAGAGTATTCACCTGGGACGGGGGAGATCCAGGTTCAATTCCCCCCTCTGCCTGTGGAGGAGAAAGGATCTGAATAGGGGTCTCTCACCTCTCAGGTAAGTGATCTTGCCACTGGGATAAAGTGATAATGTAGGCACCACCACCACCTCCTCTTCTGGCCATTTTGGGTGGCATTAAGCAGCTGCCTAAATCATTCTCACAAGAAACGGCTTAGGCATCTAAGCTGCTTCACTCCAGGAGAGGGACACTCAGTGTCACAAAGCTTAAGTCCCTTTGTGGATCAGAACCATCGCCCTCAGCCTTGAGGCACAGCTTGTTCCCTACGTAGATGTCAAAAAAAAATTTCCCTGCTTAAAAAAAAAAAAAAAGCCTTCAAAATCCCATTTAATAAAAACACCAGACTACACACTTGAGAGGGACAGAGCATCTGTCCCTTTGCACTTGCAGTCCACTCTGCGCAATAGAACTCGTGTCATTTCCACGGAGGTCAGGCTGACATTTCCAAACCAGGCTGTTTGCAGTTGGCATCTACGTCCATCTTCAGGCATCTAAATAAGTGGACTGGTTGTCATGAGTGTTAAGTATCCAGACCTTGTTCTGAAGTCAATGGCAGCTGTGACTGCTCAGCACCTCTGAAAATCGGGTCAGTTTTAGCTAGGTACTTAATTTTGCACATCCAAGTTTGAAAACTGTGGTTTTAATGTCAGTCAACTCTATGAACAATCACTACTTGCTTCAATTCTAGTCCAATGTGAAATCAACTTCAAGCTTCATGATAGCCTATCCCACAACACCAGAAAAATCCCAAGGAAAAGAGAAGGCAGGAGAAAGCCATGCTGAGCACTAAAAGCTTCACATTTCATCCCAGACTCCTGGGACACTGCCGATATTGTGTTGGACCTTGTAAATAAATGCCCACTGAGACGTCTAGGAAACCATTCCTAAAGTAGTAGGGGCTTCGGTGTTTGTATTAGTATTAGAGTCAGCTGCCAGTAAGAAACCCAGATGTGAGCCATCTTCTCCACCATTAAATGTCATAAAAACTGCAAGCTGGGGATTACAGAAGATGCTTCGGCCCCAAATTGAGCAAGCTACACATAGGGCCCAATGTATAAAGGTGCTGAGTGCTCACAGCTCCCTTTGACTTCCTTTGCAGTTATGGGTACTCAGCAGTACTGAAGATATAGCCCATAGCCTGTCTGCAGCAATCTCCATTCTCCATTGGGCACCAGAGGGAATGCTTCCATCACCAATGTTGTCCAGTTAGTTCAAATGGAAAAGATGAAGCCTGCTGGTCCCTGCTGGGTTTTTCTCAGTATCCCCCTCTTCCCCTCATTCTAAATTCTGGTTGGGATGGCATCAAGTTGGGGCCATTTCCCTCAGCACAAAAAGGTAAATAAGAGATTCCTTACCTAGGTTAATACCTGGGAAATGTGATGGACATAATATTCCTGGAGTTTAACAAGGCTTTTGACACAGTCCCACATGACAATCTCATAAGTAAGCTGGAGAAATGTGGGCTTGGCGAAACTACCATTAAGTGGATACAGAATTGGTTAAACAACCACAAAATGAGTAACTATTAATGGAACGATGTCAGATTGGAAGGGGGTCTCGAGTGGGGTTCCACAGGGATCTGTTCTGGTTCCAGTGTCATTTAACATCTTTATTAATTATCGGGATTTAGGAATAGAGAGCATACTGATCATATTGGCAGATTACATAATGCTATGGGGAGGCTGCCAACACTTTAGAGGATAGAACTAAAATTCAGAGGGATTTTGATAAATTGGAGAACTGGGCTATAGATAACAAAATTAAATTCAAGAAAGACAAATGTAAGGTGCTACACTTAGGGAAGAAAAATAAAATGCAGAAATACAGAATGGGGGATAACTGGCTTGGCAGCAGCACTGCTCAGAAGGATCTGGGTGTTGCGGTGGATCACAACCTCAACATGAGTCAGCAATGTGATGCTGCTTCACAAAAAGGCAAATGCAATTTTAGGTTGCATTAGCAGAGGCATAGCATGCAAGTCACGGAAGGTGACAGTACAGCTGTACTCGGCAATGGTTAGGCCTCAGCTGGAGTACTGCGTCCAGTTTTAGTCACCAATGTATAGAAAGGATATAGAGAAACTGGGAAGGATGCAGAGGTGAGTGCCAAAGATGATCAAAGGGATGGAATGCAGCCATATGAGCAAAGGCTGAAGGAACTGGGCATGTTTAGTTTGGAAAAGAGGAGATTAAGGGGGCACATGATAGTGCTCTTCAAATACTTGAAAAGCTGCCATAAAAAAGGAGAAAAGTTATTCTCTCTTGCCACAGAGGGCAGGACAAGAGGCAATGGGTTCAAACTACAGCATGGCAGATTTAGATTGAATCTCAGGAAAAACTGCCTAACTGTAAGAACAGTCAGACAATGGAACAGACTGCCTAGGGAGGTCATGGAAGCTCCTTCACTGGAGGTTTTCAAAAGGAGGAGCCATCTATCTTGGATGGTTTAGTCACAACAAATCCTGCATCTTGGCAGGGGGTTAAACTAGATGACCCTTGTTGTCCCTTCTAACCCTATGGATCTATGATTCTAATGAAGTTTAAAACAGAGTCGGTGGGATGGATTTAGCAAGAAAGGTAGAACTGATGATGAAGTGGTTCCAAAGGAACACTGGGCATTTGATTGAAATACAGTGCCAATTTCTGCAGAGTCGAGAGAGTTGCCAAATACCCAGAACAATATACAGCCAGTCATCATTTTAGTAATTTACCCAGCTAGGTTCTTTACAAGTGGATTTCAGTCTACTGGGTTATTCAGGAATGCTCATTAACTAGGGCTTCTTAAAAACGTGTATCCTGATTTGCAAGGGAAAACGATCCCATCATTACCCATTTTTAATCACACATTCATGGCAGTATGACAAGACACAATGTGTAGCTGAAGCTGTACAGATGCAGATCTGGTGTAAGCAGTTGCAAAATCATTGACTTCGGCTCCCTTGACCTTACTCCAGGTCTCACTCTGGCCCAGACTATGCAAAGATACTATATTATGTGCAGCTGAGAAACAATTACCATAATTACATAAACCTACTTATCAAATTGATCTCTACTTGATTCTCTGCTTGTGCAGTGATTAGTTTAGAACCACAGCAGCTGGCTTTACACACACACACACACCCTCGCTCTCCTTCCCCCCTCACCCTCCTGCGTGGAATAGAAGCTTGTCTCATCTGAGAATTGAGCCCAAGGCCTGGACGGGAGAGGTGGGGATTCTAAAGCCAGGATCCAGCACAGACATTCACTACCTGCATCCCACTTTTAATCTGCAGTTTTTCTTCCAAACTGGAGCACAGTATGCATTGAGCTGAGAAACAACTAAACAAATCAGCATTCAGACCAGAGACGAGAGAAGGGTCTTCTCACCTGTGCAGATGTGCTGTTGAGTTTCTGCAGGCCATTCTCCAGTCGCTCCATTTTTGCTGTCAGCTCCTTGCCCTTTTTAAATAACAAATTTTGGTAGAGTTTGATTTGCTCGAGGAATGACTTGGGTGTGGTGTAGTTATAGCGACGTTCATTGCTCAGATAAGACCGGGACATCTCATTGACACTTGTATGGACATAGGCCATAAACTTGCTTATTGAGTCTTTCACTGAAAGCTAAAATGAAAGACGATATTTTAAACAGAACAAAAAGTAAGGAAATCTATTAATCATTGCCTTCTACTACAGCACAATTGACTGTGTAGCATCTCATTTGGGCTCTTCATTAATTTACTCTCTCTAGAATTTCTCCATTTGCTGTTACTTGTGCTCTACATTTGAACATACTGTACTGAGTAATTTTTATACCATTCATTTGTATATAATAACTCCCTTTTACTAATTAAATAAGAACAGTTCTGTACAGACAGGAAAATACATACTCATTAAAAGAGACGTTCTCGACAGTATAACTCAACTAAATACTATGTAGAAAAGCTAAATGAATAAATCCATTTAGCTGTTAGATGAGTATTAAGTAGACGTCAAACTGAGCTTCAAATGTATTTGCTCTTGAGAATACCTAAAAATTCTCAGACACATATGCAGCAAAAGAAGTATATTAAGGGGAATAATTATGCAAGTGTCAGCAGAAAGGAACCCAGTCTGGCTACTGTCCAGATTGATTTGTAAACCTCAATTTACACTACCTGAGCCACCAACACAATCCTAACCCCTGAAGGGGTGTGTGTGTGTAAAGCTGTCTCTTTTGGTAGAATGGAGGCTCTACTGTAACATTACTGGGAATTCAGTCTGAACGTACTGCTTACAGTAATAGCGGGTTGCTGCGGAAGCTTGGTGCTGACTGCACCACTGTGACTGAGTTACAGCCCTCTCTTGCAGAGGACTTCAGGCTGGGCTTGGATGCAGCAGCTTCTCACTTTTGCTAAAGAAGCCAAGGCTACAGCCGCTCATGACTAGCTGATGAGATCACGGTGAGTGCACTGGGGCACTCGGGGTCCATCTTGGGCTGAAAGGACTCACAGCTGACAGACCAGGAGCTGCAGAGTCAGCAGGGGTTACCTCTGCTGGAACCTCACCTCAATGTTCTCAGTTTCTTGCAGGAAGCGCAGGCTGACAGACTCCAATGCCTCTTGAGGCCACTCATGGAACCAATCTATCGCTGTGCAGTTCACCACAGCTGGGAATTTCCTGCTGCGAACTCTCAGCTTGTTACCAACGGGTGAGAAACAAAGAGCGACCTGAGGAGTAAGAAGAGGCAGGGCAGCAGGCGGGGAGGCACCCAACATAGCTGCAGCTTTGGGTTTTCCCTGTTGGGAGAATGACTCCCCGGGAGGATTTCAGAGTAAGATCAGGAGCCGCACCCAGAATGATCTCTTGAGCTTTGAGCCTTTGCGTCTTGGGCCGGTGCATCTGCAGTTGGAAATTCCATATAAAACAGCATAACCGAACAGCCAGCACTCCTTTCTCTCTGAAATAAAAGCAAACTGCTCCCCTGAAGTACTGCTATTTTAACGCCAACAGACCCCGGTCGTTGGCGGGTGGGATTGAACCTGGGACCTCTGGAGCTAAATGCATGAGCCTCTATTGCATGAGCTAAAAGCCATATGGCTGTTAGCTAAGGCTGTAGAGCAGACTCACTAATCTCTAAGTGGTCTCGGTGTCACTAGAGGGGACAGAGCACCACACCCAGGAGGTGTGTGGGTTACACTATGGCCACAAATGGGCCAGAATCACCCTGCTGGCGGAACCTAGCAAACTTTCACTGTTATTCAATGCTGCATATTTAGGACCTGGCTCTCATGTATACACCACTATGGCAGCATAAAGGGGCCTTGAAATGGCTGCAAATAGATATAGACCTAGGGTGTGGAGTGGTGGAAAGGGGCCCTAGCATCAATGAGAATCAGGCCCTTTATCTACTGTATCTTGTTTCAGTATGGCTTACTGAGTATTCTCATCTAACTGGCTTTTACAAACTCCGTCTCTCATACACAGAGCAGTACACAATACTCCAAGATCCTATACGTGTCTATCTGAGGCTATGTAATCCAGTCTTTAATAACATGATCACCCACTACTTCAAAATAACACCAACATACTGTTCTTTCTACAGCCTTAGATTTAGGTGTGTAGCCTCTTGCAGTTGTCTGCGTTACTCTCTGTGTGCCAGGCAAAGCTCTGGGCCCCAACCCTCAGGTACTGCCAAGCTCCATTATTAATTACTATTGTTGTTGTTAAATATTTGTATTATCGTAGGAGCCCTAGTGATGGGCCAGAACCCCACTGTGCTAGATGCTGTACACATAGGCCCTAAGTTGGGGGAGGCAAAATGGCTGAACGTATTGACATTTGCTGTCCTCCAGTCTGCTGTTCAGTCTGAGATCCACTCCTGTGCTGATCAAACCTGGGACACTTGATGTACAAGGCATGCTATAGTCTGCTTCTTGGTTTATTACACAGAGCACAGATTTCCATTGTTAAACGCAGTAAAGAATTTAGCAACACTTAACAGCTGACCCCAGAACAGCTGTTCCCTCTCATGTTGTTAATGAGAAAGAACAAGGAAATGGAAGCATGGAACCAAGTCTCAATGAATCAAAACAATCCTCCCTTCGTGGAAAATCCACCTATCCTTTGACCACAGGGTATATTTCTAGTGAGGGGCACTGGTCATGAGGGGATTCAGGTGGCCCAAAGGAGCCATAACCTTGCCACAGATGCCCAGCATAGATCCCTGTACCAGAGGGGAACATTCTGCTGGTGCAGCTGTTCCCCTACCTCCCACTTTCCTGGCCTAGGGGACGTGTCTGGGAGAGGGGACCATGGAGCTCTGCTCTACCATAGCAACCCTGCACTAGGGGCAGTTAAGGACCTCAAGCAGTGGCACTATTTGATGCTGCCTGTCAGGAGCTTCACATTGCAGAGGGACTGGGGCTCGCCCTCAGGCATCTACGAGCTCTCTGATACTCCCCTTTCCGCTCCCGAACCAACTGGATCGAGCCTACATGCACAGCTGCCATTGACAAGCTGGGTGCCCAGTTCTCAAGCACCTCACTGAGCACGTCACTCAGGCACAAGCACAATGGTACAATACGGCCAAGGAGCTGGTTTACACCAACACACGTCAGGAAGTTCCTCACTCCCAGCCCTAGGGATGCTGCTGTACTCTAGCCTGGCTGTGTTCTCTGTCTCACTCTCTACCGCTGCTACCTGGTGGTGGTATCATTATTATTATTTATTACTATGACTGTTTCTGCAGAAGCACCAGATGCCCCAAGCTGAGATGGAGGTTTTATTGCGTCAGGCATGGTGCAAACACCTAGCAAGAGACACAGTCCCCACCCCAGAGAGTTTGTGTGTGGGAGTGACACAGAGCGAGTCTCAACAGGAAGTGGGGCATTGAGTGGTGTTCTGCAGGAGGTGTGCTTGCTTTCAACTTCCTGCTGCCGCTTAGCCCACAGAGCTTTCTCTGGCAACTAGGAGGGCCCACCCTTTGGCAAGTCTTTAAACTGTTTTTTATGTATTTTAGCAAGTTCAAATAACATGTGAGTGAGCTCCCAGCGGCATGTCTCTGTGCTGTGCATGTTCTAGGATCCCCTGATCTCCCAGTGTTTTTACCACCTGTCCTCTCCAAGGCTGATAGCTTAAACAAAGCTATAGCCAAAATTAGGCATATTTCCAAAAGATCTTCCACAAACTTCTCAGGAACCATGTCTCCTACCGTAGGATGCAGTGTGTGAAATGCTGAGTGCATTTGTTTAGTTGTAGCAAAGTCAATATCACACTTGTAATGTAAGGGTAGCCTCATCCTGACAAGGAAAAGACTCGCTTCTCCGGACAATAACACTGTTTAGCACTGATGCAACCTCTGCAGATGTAAAGTGATAATGAGTTGGAGTGAAACAAATTAATAAAAAAAATAAAGAAGCCTTCCTATTGGGTAATAATTGGATTTATTGTATGATGACCTAATGTCCAGCTGGCGGGCACAAAGGTTAAGGAAGTTGCCTGATACTCTAGCAGGAGTCATTTTCCTATGCAATTCTACATCCCAATCAAATAAGAAACCTAGGGACATTAAAACCCAAAGAGTCTCAAAATGAATATCAGATCTCTCCCCCCCATATCAGATTGGGGTCTCTTTATTTATAAGACCTTCCAGATTTGAGAAGTTGTGCTGTAGGTAGAAGCAACACTTTAGTGCTGAAATGTCAAAACTCATCTCCTTTAGTCTAGATGCCATTACTCATATGATTGAAGACAACTGATTTGAGTTCTCATAGCTGCAAAGCATCAAGTTACCAGGCTTATATGCGGTTAAGATGGATCCCTTGGCCTAGATTTTCCAAGAAGCATTCAAGGATTTAGCCATGTGACTCCAGGGCTAAATCCCAATGTACCACCTAAAAAATGGAAAGGTCTATGGTATTTTAGCAGAGGTCTGTGGGGAAAATCACCATTTTGGGGGAGTGAGAGATTGTGTTTAATTAAATATGGAGAAATGTAAAAAAAAATGTCTTTAAGGAAATGTTATCAGTCACTGTTTGTCTTCTTACTAGTTCAATATGTTAAAAATATTGGACAGAAATTCCTAATCATCATCATATTACTATACAAAGGTACAGGGTTCAATTATCAGAGGTGGTACATTCCTTCAATTGAAGCGCTGTTTGATGTTGGACAATTCAGGTATTCATAGACTTTAAGGCCAGAAGGGACCATTAGATCACCTAGTCTGACTGCTGTATACACAGGCCATGGAATTTCACTCTGTAGGGTTACCCCTGCATTGAGCCCAAGGGTAGGGATGCGAATTCTCCTGGGCATAATCTTACCTTTAGCTGCCGTCGAACACGGTCTATGAAGAATTTCCAGCAGGTTTCCCTGGTGTCCACCAGTCCTTGGCTTTTGACTTCGTTTCTCACACTGCTGATGATGTTTTCAACTTCGTCATCAGGGAAAAGATCAGGAATTTCACCTGGGAAAAACGGGATCACACTTTTACAAACTAACAGGCAAACTGGAATTTTTACCTTGATGGTATAAGTTGTGTGTGGAGCAGAGCTCTCGTACAGACTAGGTCACTGGATTCCATAGCACAGATCCAAGCAAGCCTCTCTCATCAGATTGGAGATGATATAGGAGCAGGCCACATCTGCCCACGAACAGCTGATTTACTGGCAGTTAATTAAACCAACTTTCCCACAACCTTAAAACAAGCAGAAGTTGAAAGTACTTTCTAATCTCAGAATCAGTATATAGCAACTGATTGGCTTTCTGATTTACTCTACTATTTAGACTTCAGTAAATCTAATCCCCAATATGCCTTACACAAGAGTGAATCATTTCAGTTTTGCAAAGTAATTTGTTACATAGGCAAGTTCTGCAGCTCTTCAAAAATTGCATCTGCAGCTGTATTCAAATAAATGACAGATCACTATGGTTAAAAAGCTAATGGTACATTCAGTTAATTGCCAACAATGTATGCATGCAAACAGAATTGTAGTGATTCCTTACTTTACTACTCCCTAATTTATCTCCTTCTGACCCCTGTCTGGACTGAAATGATCATTATCTTATCAGATTGCTGAAAATCTGAGCTTTATTTGGTACAGGTCTGTCGCACCTTAGGCGCATTTAACATGCGCGATTTCAGCTTTACGCGGTCAGCAAAAACAAAAAACGAAACAAAAAAAGAGAAAAATAACAATTTAAATACTGTTTCTGTAGTGCGGGCGATTCCACCCGCCATTACACTCAATGTAATTTTGACTATACGCGATTTTCGCTTTAGGCGCTGACTGCGGAACGTAACCCCAGCGTAAGATGAGACAGACCTGTATTAACAATTGAGAGGGAAAACAGCAGGTGATCAGAAACCAGCAAAATGTTACTCCTCTTTATTAACTTATGATGATAAATACAACAAATAAAACAAAAATACATACATAAAACATGCAACCAATTAGAAGCAAGCAGCCAAGTCAACCAATCAGAAAACATCCTTTCCCACTGAGCTGCTACAGACATTGCCATGAAAAGTCACAAGTTACCTACAGTTATTGCCTCATTTAAGGTTGCCAGATGTCCGGTTCTCGACCAGAATGCCAGGTCAAAAAGGGACCCTGGTGGCTCTGGTCAGCACCGCTGACCGGACCATTAAACGTCCGGTCAGCGGCGCAGTGGGGCTAAGCCAGGCTCCCTGCCTGCCCTGGCTCCGCGCAGCTCCTGGAAGCAGCCAGCATGTCCCTGCGGCCCCGAGGCACAGGTGTGATCAGGGAAGTGCGGCGTGCTGCCCCAGCCCTGAGCACCGGCTCCGCAGCTCCCACTGGCTAGGAACCACAGCCAATAGGAGCTGTGGTGGCGGTGCCTGTGAGCATGTGCAGCGCGCACCACGCAGAGCTGCCTGGCTATGCCTGCACCTAGGAACTGGACATGCCAGTCATTTCTGGAAGCAGCGCAGAGCCAGAGTAGGCAGGAAGTCTGCCTTAGCCCTGCTGCAGCTCTGACCGGTAGCTGCCTGAGGTAAGCGCCGCCCAGCCCGCACACCCACCCCAACCCCCTGCCCCAGGTCGGAACCCCCTCCCGCATCCTAACTTCCTCCCAGAGCCCGCACCCCACACCCAAACCCCCTACCCCAGCCGTGAGCTCCCCGGAGCCCGCACCCTGCACCCCAAACCCCTACCCCAGTCCTGAGCCCCTTCCTGCACCCAAACTCCCTCCTGGAGCCCGTACCCCCCTCCTGCACCTCAACCCCCTGCCCCAGCCCTGAGCCCCCTCCTGCACCCCAACCCCTCATCTCTGGCCCCACCCCAGAGCCCGTAACCCCAGCTGGAGCCATCACCCCCTCCTGCAACCCAAACCCCTAGCCCAGCCCGGAGCTTGCTCCTGCACCCTGAACACCTAATTTCTGGTCTCACCTCAGCCCAGTGAAAGTGAGTGAGGGTGGGGGAGAGCGAGCAATGGAGGGAGGGGGGCTGGACTGAGTGAGGTCGGGGCCTCAGAGAAGGGGTGGGGCAGGAGCAGGGCCTCGGGGAAGGGGCAGGGCAAGGGTGTTTGGTTTTGTGCGATTATAAAGTTGGCAGCCCTAGCCTCATGGGGTCTGAGATACCAAGGTATTTCCTTGTACCTAGAATAGGGGATAACCCCTGCACCCCCATTACCACATGAGGTAACTCTGGGAAATACAGGCCTTCAAAAGCAAACATAATATCATCCTAATGCCACAGAAACAGGATCTATTCCTTCTCCAGTCACTGGGGCCAGCAGGCCTTCTAAGCCAGTGACATCACTATGGACCAGAGGGGAGAAAAGGTTAAGTACAGGTATTCCTCAGATGAACGACACAATCGGTTCCTGAAAATTGTGTCGTAAGTCAAAACGTCGTTACTCGGAAACGCAATCCACTCTATCGCGGGACCAAGCATCGTAAAGTTGCAACCAATTGTTGTAAGTCGAATGAGGGTATCAATTCAGAAACATCGTAAGTGCCGTTCATCGTATGTCGAACGTCGTAAAGTCGAGGACTGCCTGTATACACTTCGAGCTGGACGCATATCTGCACTAGCTCTCATTGAATAGTGTGCTAGAAATAGAAGTGTAGCTGCTGCTGTAGCGCATGCGCCAGGATGGGCCAGCCACCTGAGCAGGTACCTAGGGTCCCAGCCGGGACTGTATTTGGGGCGGCTAACCCCTTCCTCCACTCATGCCTCTGCGGCTACACTGCTATTTTTAGCATGTTAGCTTGATCAAAGTTAGTGTGGGTATGTCTATCTGAGCTGGGAATGACGCCCCCACGCCCTTAGGTAGCCTGGCCCTCCTTGGTCTAAACCATCTCCAGGATCACAGGCAGCTTTCTCATACATGTATAAAGATAGAAAGACAAACACACACACACACTCAAAGGGAAGACAAAGAAAGCTCCACTTTGACTAAGGCAGAGAATAAGCAGGAAAGCACCAGGCCTTCCTCTTCCTTCTATGTACTTCCAGTGGATGGCCACAACATCTGCCCCTCCTCACCTATCCTCCCCCGTTTTAAGCAATGAAGGGTGAAACAGAAATGGGCAAGCAAAGGGGAAAAAGGAGAAGGGGGATACAATCAAGATTGCCACCCTAGACAGATGGTGAATGGCGGAAGGAGCCCCCTCCGCCCTGCCTGGGGCTGATGGAGAGGGAGGTCTGGTCTCATGGGTCCTTCTAAGCAAATAAAAATAATTCCTTGTGAGGAGCCAGAGGACCTCATAAGCCCATTATACCACCCCATCAAAGTCCTCACTGATCAGCTAGCTCTGACTTACTGTCAGAAAGATCATGTCTTCATCTAAGAGCAGACCCATTGAAGCAAATGGGCAGCCCTCTGGTGACTGGAAGGGAAACAGAAAACTGTAAGAGAGGCTGTGTGGGCCTCCTCCATGCTGACAGGCACCTACAGTGCTGTAATTAGGGCTGGGGGATGCTCATGTTGTCCCCGCAGGAGGGCAGCACATGGGGTTGCTGGGGGAACTACACACAACACACAATTTACCCAGCAAATTAAACCCCTCTTCCTGGTTAGGAATTACCCACAAACAGTCTCTGGCATCTGCAAATTCATTTGCTGTTCAGATTGTTTGAACACGATATGAAGATACTTCAGCCAGTGGGCTGTTCACAAACTTCGCTTCAGCTATGAATGCAATACTAATATTCTATGTCAACTCTTGATTATTCACTATTTGTGGTGTATCATTGGTCATCTGAGTCCATTGTATTGCTTCTGTGCCCTGCTAAGCTAACCGGGTGTGAGGTGAAATGGAAATGCTGAATTCACATGCAAATGTCATGGTCTGCACAGAAATCGGGGTATTCATGGGAAGAACAGCTATTCTCTAAGCACACAAAATCCAGCCACACAAATGTGTCTAGAAAAATTAACAAGAAAGGAATGTGATTGGACTGAAAAGCTATCTGACATTTGAACACGTGGTCTTTCAATGGCTTTGCATTAGTCACCCAGCTCTGGCAAACAGTGAAAGTCTGTAACCAGGACTAGTGGGAGTTATGTCATACCACTAAACTGTCTCTCATCGGGATGGACACTGGACATCCTTCAATGAAACACTTCTTCTGACTCCACACTCCACTAGCACATTGCCCCACACAGACGTGACTTAACAATTCTAAGCAGAATTAAAGAGCTATGAAAGTAGGGCACAAACTAACTGACTGGGTCATAGACGTCTGAGAAGGCCAAAATCTACTAGCTGGTGGAGTCCTTCTCCACTAAGAAGACCTGAGCACTGCTTTCTTCCTTGGGGTTTAAATTTACAAATTGTGTAGCTTACTTTGTTTAGTTATCATTTTTAGCAAATGTTACAATCTCTTCTATGGAACAGCTGCAGACATTACTATGTGCACATTTATATGGGAAAGGAGAACGGAAATAAAGTCAATGAGATGCATACCTGAAGCTAACAAGTCATTTACCAGCACTAAGAACCTTTCATCAGCCACCTGGGCATCAGTCATAAGGAATACAGTGCCAACATTCTTCACTCCAGTTTTAATATACTGGTTTGCCAAGTCTGCCTGTAGATTGAAAAGAAAGTAAGTAAGAAGTAAGGAGTTTGTGTTCATCTACTGCAAAGTCTCGGTCACAAAGTGTGTTTTCATTGGGGACATTTCAGGCAGGATGTTGCCTATTCAAAATCTTCTGATTAACTGAAAACAAAACAATCAGAATTAATTAGCATGAAGCTTGTTCTTTATATCTTCTCCACTTTATGGCAGAACATTTCCAAGGATACTGCTAGTATTAATTATTATTATTATTACTTGCTAAGCATTGACAACTTGCTCTGTGCTGTACAAAAGACAAATAAAAAGACAGACCCTGAGAAAACTGAGACACAAAATACATCATCATTTTCTGAATCATTTTATTTAGGAAATGATCTTTTTAAAACTTTCTGATTGGATTTAAAAATCACGGATTATTGCTGAAGATGGAGCACTGTTGCTATTTCTGTTAAACTTGGATGGTAGAATCCCTGATTAGTTTGAAGTGTAGATCGTGCCAGATTGCAGAGACCTTTCTACACAGTGATCTGCTGCTGGTGGCTGCTGCCACAATATTTAAAGTCTTGTGTTGCACAATTATGGAATACATTGAATCATATATGTGATGGGACAGAAGTATTTTGGAGATGATCTTAGTGGCTGGATATGCTGTTCTTTCTGTCCCTATTCTCTACTTTTCCCTTTTTATTTCAGTAATTCAGCATGGCATGTTCACCACACACTGTGCAGCTGAGCGAAGGAGCCTCAGTTAAGGACTTATATTCTGCCCACAGAGTAGCGAGACCATAAGAATGTTGTGAAAAAATTTCTTTTCCACTGCATCATTTCTTCTCCCCTGTGGAGGGCATACTGGGAATATTTTTGATAGGACTAGTTAACTGTGCTGTTTTCCTTTCTTCATCCCTTTCCTTCAGAAAGCGCACAAGTGCAAATAGATTCTGCCAAGCATTTCTGATCGCATTCGTGAGAAGGGCTCAATTACTATCGCAAAGTCACATGAGCCCTCTATCAGACTCATAGACTTTAAGGCCAGAAGGGATCATCATGATCATCTAGTCTGACCTCCTGCAGATTGCAGGCCACAGAACTTCATCCACCCGCTCCGGTAATAGATCCCTAACTTTTGGCTGAGTTACTGAAATCCTCAAATCACGGTTTAAAGACTTAAAGTTACAGAGAATCCATCTTTTACTCTAGTTTAAACCTGCAAGTGACCCAGGCCGCACACTGCAGAGGCAGGCAAAAAAACCCAGGGTCTCTGCCAATCTGATCCAGGGGAAAATTCCTTCCCGATCCAAAATGTGGTGATAAGTTAAACCCTGAGCATATGGACAAGACCCACCAGGCAGACACCTGGGAAAGAATTCTCTGTAGTAACTCAGAGCCCTCCCTATCTAGTGTCTTTTCTCCAGCCATTGGGGACTTTTACTACTGGCAGTCACCAATGGGCCACATGCTATTGCAGGCAGTCTCATCATACCCCTCCATAAACTTAGCAAGCTCGATCTTGAAGCCAGTTAGGTTTTTTTGTCCTCACTGCTCCCCTTGGAAAGCAGTTCCAGAACTTCACTCCTCTGATGGTTAAAAACCATCACCTAATTTCAAGCCTATACTTGTTGATGGCCAGTTTATATCCATTTGTTCTTGTGTCAACAATGATACTTAACTTAAATAACTCCTCTCCCTCCCTGGTATTTATCCCTCTAATGTTTTTATAGAGAGCAATCATATCTCCCCTCAGCCTTCTTTTGGTTAGGCGAAGCCTCACTTCAGTACCGGGTAAATTGGTTGAAACTATTGTAAACAACAAAATTGTCAGACACATAGATGAGCATAATTTGTTGGGAAATAGTCAACATGTTTTTTGTAAAGGGAAATCATGCCTCACCAATCTACCAGAATTCTTTGAGGGGGTCAACAAGCATGCGGACAAAGGAGACCCAGTGGATATAGTGTATTTAGATTTTCAGAAAGCCTTTGACAAGGTCCCTCACCAAAGGCTCTTTAGCAAAATAAGCAGTCATGGGATAAGAGAGAAGGTTCTCCCATGGATTGGTAACTGGTTAAAAGATAAGAAACAAAGAGTAGGAATAAAAGGTCAGTTTTCAGAATGGAGAGAGGTAAATAGTGATGTCCCCCAGGGATCTGTACTGGGACAAGTCCTATTCAACATATTTATAAATGATCTGTAAAAAGGGGTAAACAGTGAGGTGGCAAAATTTGCAGATGATACAAAACTACTCAAGATAGTTAAGTCCCAGGCAGACTGCGAAGAGCTACAAAAGGATCTCACAAAACTGGGTGACTGGGCAACAAAATGGCAGATGAAATTTAATGTTGATAAATTCAAAGTAATGAAAATTGGAAAACATAATCCTAACTATACATATACAATGATGGGGTCTAAATTAGCTGTTACCATTCAAGAAAGAGATCTTGGAGTCATTGTGGATAGTTCTCTGAAATCATCCACTCAATGTGCAGCGGCAGTCAAAAAAGTGAACAGAATGTTGGGAATCATCAAGAAAGGGATAGATAATAAGACAGAAAATATCATATTGCCTCTATATAAATCCATGGTACGCCCGCACCTTGAATACTGCGTGTAGATGTGGTCACCCCATCTCAAAAAAAGATATCTTGGAATTGGAAAAGGTTCAGAAAAGGACAACAAAAATGATTAAGGGTATAGAACAGCTTCCGTATGAGGAGAGATTAATATGACTGTGACTTTTCAGCTTGGAAAAGAGGCGACTCAGGGGGGATATGATAGAGGTCTATAAAATCATGAGTGGTATAGAGAAAGTAAATGAGGAAGTGTTATTTACTCCTTCTCATAATACAAGAACAAGGGGCCACCAAATGAAATTAATAGGTATCAGGTTTAAAACAAACAAAGTATTTTTTCATGCAACGCACTGTCAACCTCTGGAACTCCTTGCCAGAGGGTGTTGTGAAGGCCAATACTATAACAGGGTTCAAAAGGGAGCTACATAGATTCAAGGAAGATAGGTTCATCAATGGCTATTAGCCAGGATGTGCAGAAATGGTGGCCTGGTCTACACTACGATTTTAGTTCGAATTTAGCAGCGTTGTACCGAATTAACCTTGTACCCGTCCACACAACGAGGCCATTTAATTCGATTTAAAGTGCTCTTAAAATCGGTTTCTGTACTCCTCTCCGACGAGGGGAGTAGCGCTGAAATCGACATTGCCGGTTCGAATTAGGGTTAGTGTGGACGGAATTCGAAGGTATTGGCCTCCGGGAGGTATCCCACAGTGCACCGTTGTGACCGCTCTGGACAGCAATCGAAACTCGGATGCTCTGGGCAGTTGGACAGGAAAAGCCCCGCGAACTTTTGAATTTCATTTCCTGTCTGCCCAGCCTGGTGAGCACAGGTGACCACACAGAGCTGAACAGCACAGGTAGCCATGCAGTCCGAGAACCGCAAACGAGCACCAGCATGGACCACACGCGAGATACTGGATCTGATCGCTATATGGGGAGAGGATTCCGTGCTCGCAGAACTGCGTTCCAAGAGACGGAATGCAAAAATCTTTGAGAAGATCTCCAAGGGCATGATGGAGAGAGGCCACAATCGGGACTCCTATCAGTGCCGTATTAAGGTGAAGGAGCTCCGACAGGCCTATCAGAAAACCAAGGAGGCAAACGGACGGTCCGGGGCAGAGCCGCAGACATGCCGCTTCTACGAGGAGCTGCATGCAATTCTCGGGGGGGCCGCCACCACTACCCCACCCCTGACCGTGGACTCCGAGGAGGGGTTAATCTCATCCTTGAATGACGAATCTGCGGACGGGGAAGAGGAGGAGGAGGAGGAGGACGAACTTGTGGAGAGCACACAGCACTCCATTCTCCCCGACAGCCAGGAGCTGTTTCTGACCCTGACCGAAGTGCCCTCCGAACCCTCCCAAGGCGGCATCGCAGACCCCCTGGAAGGGACCTCTGGTGAGTGTACCTTTTCAAATATATCAAACATGGTTTAAAACAAGTATTTGTTTAATGATTAATTTGCCCTGGGGACTTGGGATGCATTCGCGGCCAGTACAGCTACTGGAAAAGTCTGTTAACGTGTCTGGGGATGGAGTTGAAATCCTCCAGGGACATCTCCATGAAACTCTCCTGGAGGTACTCCAAAAGCTTTTCCAGAAGGTTTCTGGGCAGGGCAGCCTTATTCCGTCCTCCATGGTAGGACACTTGACCGCGCCATGCTAGCAGCAAGTAATCCGGTATCATTGCTTGACAAAGCTTGGCAGCGTATGGTCCCGGTGTTTGCTGGCATTCAAGCAACATCCGTTCTTTATCTTGCTGTGTTATCCTCAGGAGAGTGATATCGTTCAGGGTAACCTGTTTGAAATACGGGAATGTAATTAAGGGGACAGAGGTGGCCCCGTTCCTACTGGGCTGTTTGCCTGTAGCTGAAAAGAAATCTTTCCCTGCAGTTAGCCAAGCGGGCGGGGGGGAGTGGGTGGACAATGGCGCTGAGGTTTTCGCGTTTGGCTAGCAGGGGTCTTCCCTGATACCAGCCACGCGGTGGGGGGAGGGGTAACGCGATCATCCCACAGAAGTGGATGGGGGGGCTAGTTTGTTATCTGCATGGATCTTCCATGATACCAGCCACGTGGTGGGGGGAGGGGGTCAACCGATCATCCCACAGAATTGAATGGGTGGTGGGTGGGGGTTATTATGTTATCTGATGCTGCACGGTAACAGGAAAACCGCAGCACGTAAAGGGCTTTGCTTGCTATGGGAAAGGAGGGCGCTGATTTAATGCAGAAGCCGCAGGACAATGGCTTACCATGGCTGCATACAAGCCGAATTCTGTTGCCCGGCCCTGCGTCTGCTGTGATCTCTAACACCAAAGCCGCGGGCACTCAATATAAGATGCAAAATGCGACCTTGTACATTGCTATGTAATGTGAAAAGTGTTCACCGTGAAAGAGTATAAGCATTGTTCTATAAAATGTATCTTTTTACATACTTCTCTCCCTTTTTTTCCCTCCTCCTGCAGCTGCAAATTTTTCAATCCTCCCGCCCCCGGCCCGAAGGCTCTCCCAGATAAGGCGGCGAAAGAGACGCACGCGAGACGACATGTTCTCGGAAATTATGCAATCGACCCGGGATGAGAGAGCTAATTTCAATGACTGGAAGGACACTGTATTAAAATTCCGGAAAGAGGCCAGTGACCGTGAGGAGAAGAGGGACCAACGGGAGGACATGAGGGACCAACGGGAGGAGAAAAGGGACCAACGTGAGGAGAGAAGGGACGAACGTGAGGAGAGGAGGGACGCCCGAGACGAGAAGTGGCGGGATGCAACGCTGGGGCTGCTGCGTGAGCAGACAGACATGCTCCGGCGTCTGGTGGAGCTCCAGGAACGGCAGCTGCAGGATTACCGAGTGCCGCTGCAGCCCCTCTATAACCGCCCTCCCCCCTCCCCAAGTCCCGTAGCCTCCTCACCCCGACGTGTAAGAACGCGGGGGGGGAGGCTCCGTGCACCCTGCCACTCCACCCCATTAGAGAGCCCAAGCAAAAGGCTCTCATTATTTTGAATGTTTTTCCTGCCCTGTTCCTTCACTCCTACCCTCCTCCCAAACCCCACCCGGACTACCTGGTTATTTCTCTCCCTATGTTCATTACCACCCGTTAATAAAAAGTTCTTGAGTTGTAAACGAAACTGACTTTATTTTTTTCAAATCAAACTGGGATCGAAGGGGGAAGGGGGAAGGGTGGGTTGCTTACAGGGAATGAGTGAATCAAGGGGGCGGGTTTTCAACAGGGACAAACAAACATAACTTTCACACAGGAGCCTGGCCAGCAATGAAACTTGTTTTCAGAGCTTCTCTGATGCGCACCGCTTCCCGGTGTGCTCTTCTAATCGCCCTGGTGTCTGGCTGCGCGTAATCAGCGGCCAGGCGGTTTGCCTCAGCCTCCCACCCCGCCATAAAGGTCTCCCCCTTGCTCTCACAGAGATTGTGGAGCACACAGCAAGCTGCAATAGCAATGGGGATGTTGGTTTGGCTGAGGTCCGAGCGAGTCAGTAACGAGCGCCAGCGACCTTTTAAACGTCCAAAGGCACACTCTACCACCATCCTGCACTTGCTCAGCCTGTAGTTGAACCGCTCCTGACTACTGTCCAGGCTGCCTGTGTATGGCTTCATGAGCCACGGCATTAAGGGGTAGGCTGGGTCCCCAAGGATAACGATGGGCATCTCAACATCCCCAATGGTAATTTTCCGGTCTGGAAAGTAAATCCCTTGTTGCAGCCGTTTAAACAGACTAGTGTTCCTGAAGACGCGGGCGTCATGAACCCTTCCCGGCCATCCCACGTTGATGTTGGTGAAACGTCCCTTGTGATCCACCATTGCTTGCAGCACCATAGAAAAGTACCCCTTGCGGTTTATGTACTGGCTGCCCTGGTGCTCCGGTGCCAAGATCGGGATATGGGTTCCATCTATCGCCCCACCACAGTTAGGGAATCCCATTGCAGCAAAGCCATCCACAATGAGCTGCACATCTCCCAGCGTCACTACCTTTTTTAGCAGCAGCTCAACGATTGCTTTGGCTACTTGCATGACAGCAGCCCCCACGGTAGATTTTCCCACTCCGAACTGATTACCGACTGACCGGTAGCTGTCCGGTGTTGCAAGCTTCCACAGGGCTATCGCCACTCGCTTCTCAACTGTGAGGGCTGCTCTCATCTTGGTGTTCTGGCGCGTCAGGGCAGGGGAAAGCAAGTCACAAAGTTCCAGGAAAGTGCCCTTACGCATGCGAAAGTTTCGCAGCCACTGGGAATCGTCCCACACCTGCAGCACTATGCGGTCCCACCAGTCAGTGCTTGTTTCCCGGGCCCAGAATCGGCGTTCCACAGCAAGAAGCTGCCCCATTGCCAACATGATCTCCAAAGCGCCGGGGCCCGTGGCGCGAGACAATTCTGTGTCCATGTCCATGTCCGCATCACTCTCGTCGCCGCGCTGCCGTAGCCGCCTCCTCCTCGCCTGGCTTTTCTGGTCCTGGTTGAGCATAAACTGCACTATAATGCGCGTGGTGTTTACAATGTTCATGACTGCAAACTTGAGCTGAGCGGGATCCATCCTTGCCGAGGTATGGCGTCCGCTCAGTTCAACAAGGAAAAAAGGCGCGAAATGGTTGTCTTCCGTTGTTTTCACGGAGGGAAGGGGAGGATGTTCCCAGAACCGCCCGCGACAATATTTTTTGTCCCATCAGGCATTGGGATCTCGACCCAGAATTCCAATGGGCGGGGGGGACTGCGGGAACTCTGGGATAGCTATGGGATAGCTACCCACAGTGCAACGCTCTGGAATTCGACGCTAGTTTTTGTGCATGGACGCGCACCGCCGAATTAATCCGCTTACTGTGGCCGCGTACAATCGAATTTATACAATCGGTTTCATAAAATCGAATTCCGTAAATTTGGACTAATCCCGTAGTGTAGACGTACCCGGTGTCCCTAGCCTCTGTTTGCCAGAAGCTGGGATTGGGTGACAGGTCATGGATCATTTGACGATAATCTGTCTGTTCATTTCCTTTGGGGCACCTGCCATTGGCCACCGTCAGAGGACAGGATACTGAGCTTGATGGACCTTTGGTCTGACCCAGTATGGCCGTTCTTATGTTCTTATGTAAACAAGCCAAGCTCATTGAGTCTTCTCTTATACAATAGGGTGATCAGAGGAATGAAAAACCTATTAGCACTTCTCTGCACCTGTTCCAGTTTGAATTCATCTTTCTTAAACATGGGAGACCAGCACTGCACGCAGTATTCCAGATGAGGTCTCACCAGAGCCTGGTGTAATGGTACTAACACTTCCCTGTCTCTGCTGGAAATACCTTGTCTAATGCATCCTAGAACTGCATTAGCCTTTTTCACGGCAGCATCACATTGACAGCTTATGGTCATCCTATGATCTCCTATTCATGTACATGTATTCATGCTAGCTCTCATCAAGCTCGTGTGAGTACAAATAGCAGTGCAGCCACAGTAGGACGGGGAGCAGCAGCAGTGCCGTGACGAGTACAAAAGCAGTGGGGATATACTCAGCATGGCTCAGCCATGCCTCTGCTGCTGCTACCCGTGCTACTGCAGCTACGTTGCTATTTATACTTGCACTAGCTCAATCAGAGTTAGCGCACGTGTGTGTACACGAGTTGGGGTATCACATCCCTAGCTTGTACTGTAGACACAACCTAAGGTACAGGGTTGCCCCCATTACCATGGTACCTGAGCACCACACAATCTTCAATGTATGTATCCTCCCAAACCCCACGATGCAGGGCATGGCTATTATCCCTGTCGTACAGAGGGGGAACTGAGGCACAGAGAGACTATCTGACTTACACAAGCTCTCACAGGGAGGTTGTGGTAGGGCAGGGACTTGAACCCAGGTGTCCTAGCCCTAGGCTAGTGCCTCAACCACTGGACTATCCTTCCTCCCCTTTTCAGAGTGTCTGCCTCACAATTATGAACATAAAATAACACTATTATTTAAAACACAGTAATAGCAAAAGCTGTCACTGTGATTCTGGGTTTTTTTTCCTACCACCTCAGCTGGCCTTTCCCATTAGTTCATGTGAACAGAATACAGTGGGACTAGAAGGGCGCTCAGGATAGTACATTGACCCTTGCTTTTGAAACGCATTTAGAACTTCAGTAGGCAAATATGGTTCTACCAAACACAGTTGGTTGTTACATTTGCTATAGAATACCTAGAATAAGTGAATTATAACAATGTTAAGGGCCAATGGCAGACTGAGCCATCTTGCTCTTCTAGACCCAAGAAAAAATAATCAACCAGTATTTCATAAATTCCTCTAGAATGGGTACAGAGTGAAGGGAATGTCAAACAACTTTCCACCATCACAGAACCTGAAACAAGAACTTGCTTTGAAAACAAGCTTCTGAACGTAAGAATCAGAGTATACTCTTTGTGGGAAGAGTAGGCTATCTAACAAATAGGAGGATGTCAGCACCAGATTATCCCAGGAACCTTTTCACGGGTGGAACTGAATGGGTGAGAATAGATAGGCTCAGGATGATTACACAGGCCTGGTCTACACTGGAGGGGGGGGCGGCGATCTAAGATACGCAACTTCAGCTACGAGAATAGCGTAGCTGAAGTCGATGTATCTTAGATTGACTTAGAATCACTTACTTCGCGTCCTCGTGGCGCGGGATAGACGGCCACCGCTCCCCCGTCAACTCCGCTTCCGCCTCTCGCCGTGGTGGAGTTCCGGAGTCGACGGCAGAGCGATCGGGGATCGATTTATCCGCGTCTACACTAGACGCAATAAATCAATCCCCGATAGATCGATCACTACCCGCCAATCAGGCGGGTAGTGTAGACGTACCCACAGACATGTCAGAAAGCAAGACAAACAAACTGATCAGTGCTGCAAAGTTATCTGAAGGGAGAAGATGATGTAACATTAAATAAAAACTCCAGTGATTCCTCATAATACATTTGATTATTAAATAAATGTTGTCTAAAAGCCAAATCTTGCAGTCCCCACTGAAGTCAATGACCCTAAATAAGAAAGCAAATGCATTTAAATATGAGCTTTCAAAACTTGGTAGAGATTTGCTGATGATTTGCTATCACCAGAGCTATAACTAGCCTCTCAGTGGAAGCTGTTCATTCCAGCAGGAGCCCCAGTCTGATGATGCAGGACAGGACTTGGACAACGTAGCTCCAGTTTGCCTTGGTGGGAAAGCAGGGAGACATTGCAAAACCAAGTTCTACATCATTTACCAGCAACTAACACATTTATAAATCATTCCATTTGCATCAAACAAAACTGTCTCACAGCTTCCAATTCACTGTTTACCAGAAAATGTATTATCAAGATCCATGTGCTGTTTCCAACTCTTATAGCCTCCAGGAAGTGGGAGATAGACTGGATATGACTTAATAAATCTCGCCTACCTCTAGCTACATCATTGCATAGTAGATTACTCCAGGGTTGATTAAGTATTCTTTTTATTGTCTTAAAAATAGTAATAATTTATTATATTAATCATTATCATCGACTCTCTATAGCCCTTTACAGGTACAAAGCCGTGAGCAAACATTGACTGATGAATTTTGGAGAGAATGACCGTTCTTTGCGATCCGATTGGAATCTCTTTTCATTTACACTGGAGGTTTCTCCAACACATAGAAAAGACAAAGCTCTGTGTGGAAGAAGTACAAGTTTCTGTTTCCTCTCCCTTCCCACCATTCAACGCCACCTACCTTCAGGTCAGGGATTCCATAGCCTTTCCTCAGAGTGATCTGGAAAACCTCCAGTGAGCTAATGAAAGCTGCAAGTCTTGTCAGGCTCTGCTTGCCACTTCCACCTACACCAACCAATAGGGCATTTCCTCTGGGGGATTCTAAGATACGATTGATGCGGCAACTAAATTGAAGCATACAGAATCTCTGGTCAAGAAGACTTTTTTCCATATGGAGCATTTCAATACGTATTTTACTGAGTAACAAATTAGATTGAGAATAGGAGCAGAATCACAGCAGCGCTGCCAATCTAAAGGGTACGTTTGCAGTTGATACTCTTTGGGTGAGATCTGTAGTAAACAACACAACCAACCAGTAAATGGTTCTATGGCAATTCAGAGCTTCCCATCTCAGTTATTTCTGGATTCGTAAACTGTGTTATGATATTCAGGAACATATTACAGTAAAGGTCAGTCCCCATTTACATGGAACATGGGTCAAACCAGACTAAATTGCTGTGTAAATGTGCTCTAATTAGTCCCTCTAGTAGATATTTCCTCTCAGAAAATGTCCAAGGATCCACATTAACCATGGGCTTGATGACATTGGTGAGCTATTAGTCACATGAGGAGTCCCATTATGTATTATTAATATCTTCATGGAAAGCTCTTTCAATATTTCTTCCTCATCAAAACTACTAATTCTTTAAGGGCCAGATTCTGTCACCCTTGCTCACACTGACACATGGAGTGGTCTCACCAATGACATGCACAAGGATGGGGCACTAAATAAAGATTCATTGATTATAAGGGCAGATCACTGTGATCTGAGCACCAGTGTAACAAAGGCCAGAAGTCGTCCTTGAGTTAATTCCTGTTTGCACTAGACTATATCCTTCAGAAAAAGTGTGCTAACAAAGAAGACTGAGCTAATCGTGTGAAGATGACACATTTCTGAGAACATTCAACAGGAAATATTGTAGAAGTAAATCACTCCCAGCAGGGGAGGGGAAAATCTCACTCACTAGCCAGAGTTTAGATCCCAGTGCAGTGATTAACATGGCCATGGGGCCTGCAATGTCACTATTGCACTGAAAGCGAAATGACACAAGCTGCTTTGGGGCATGTCCCAGAAAAGGGTTTATTTACTTTTTGGAAATATAAGGAGGACTTAAAAACGTACATGAAACTTGTGTTAGAGTAATTCAAAAACTACTGCAGGTCACCTTTAAAAAACATTAGGGTAGTGGCAGATTGACTCCCTGTGGACTGAAGTCTCCTCTCCACAACACTGGCTCAGCAAAGACAGTGGCAATGCAAGCTCCACCCAAAACTAGCACTCCTTGCTTCAACTACAGCCTAGGGAGGCCATCATGGAAGGCATCATCGTGCCCAGGCTCATCGGTATATAGCCTCTCCGCTGACACTGCCAACAACCGAGGGCAAGTGGGATAAGGGGTTTTTAGACACCTGACCTGAGATCTGAACTGAGATCAGCACCTCGGTATTCCAGAATAACCCACATGCTTCTCCATTAGCTAACTTTACAGCATGGCAGATTTTGCCAGCAATAAAAAGTTTGAAAGCATGATCTGATAGCAAGGGTCCAGAGGCATGCCTATCCCACCTGGCATGCACAGTGAGAAACAGTAGAGAGATTCTCTGGAAACAGTTCCATTGTCTGCCTACATATATGTCTGGGCATTAATTTCCATACAACAAAGCCAACAGGATAAAATACTGATTTCTAACTGTTTGCAATCAGTTGGGACCTTTCTTTTGACCTGCTGTTATCCCACTTTTCATTCAAGTAGTTAAGAACACAATGAAAGCACCAGCCATTTTTGTTTCTCTCCAAAGAAACTTTAACTACTTGTAGTTCATATTCCATCAGTTCTCTCTCCCAGACACGTCTTGAATAAGAGAATAATTCATTTGCATTTTAAATAAGGTCGGGATGCCATGAGATGCCCTCACTGGACTCAGCTGGCATACTTGTTTAATTTCATTTCTCATCAGGTTCTTCATTGCTTTCAGAGCAATAACCAAAACACTGATAAAAATCAGTAATTATGAAAGTATAGTTGTGTGGGTAAGGCCACAGAAATATTTAGTGATTAGCACAGATGGATTTGAACTCTTGAACAACTCGGTGATTTAGCCACTAACTGTATTTAACTCCTGAAGTTTAGGAATTAAAT
Organism: Platysternon megacephalum; assembly: GCA_003942145.1. Classification (NCBI taxonomy): domain Eukaryota; kingdom Metazoa; phylum Chordata; order Testudines; family Platysternidae; genus Platysternon; species Platysternon megacephalum. Next base: position 401,981 of record QXTE01000443.1, read on the forward strand.
CTTGGGTCAGGACTACCAGCTCATATCTGGCTCATATCTGTGGTACTGTCTGACAGACCATCTGCAGGTATAAAGGAGGAGGGGAGCAAGGAGGAATGTGAAAACAAACTTTAAAATTCAGAGCTTTTTCTCTCGATCTTTTACAATATTTAGGGGGAGGCTGCAATCAGATTTGGTCCAGCAAGTCCTCTCTGGTGCACAGGGAGCACACAAGAGAAAATGACAGAGACAACATTTACATCACAATCTGAAAAAATTCTAATACTCAGAGTGCTTGTGTGTGTGTCTGCCTTATGCATGGAATACAAAATCAAGTACAGTTTGATGATCCAAGCAAGCCTTTGCTGAAGATAAACTGCTACTTAATAACTGAATGAAATAAAAGCATCATAGCATGAAGCAATATTATGGTTTTATTAAATATCAAGGCACTATGCTGCAGGAAATGAAAGGATGGTGAGCTCCTAGGACTCAAAGGAGTAACTGGGTAGATCAAAGGATTGTATCTGTTGTTCTTTTCTATGATAGTAATTGGATTGGTTTCCTGGTACTTAAGGAACTGTGAGACCACCCTTTCCTAATGAAAAAGTACTGCTTCAGTGTAGCTAATGGGGCTCTAGGGCTCTGTTAGTTCAGAGATTCATATATACAGTATATATAGTCACCAGGTAACATTTTCAAAAGAACCCAGGCTCCCAACTCCCATTGATTTCACTTAGATGAACCTAATTCACTTAGGTGCTTTTGGCAATCTCACTAGGCACCTATCTGCATTTTTAGGTGCCTAACAATCTTTAAAAATCTGACCACAGGAGCCTAAATTCCATTGACTTGCAGTGAGACTTAGCTGCTAAGGGCCACATTTCCAAAGGTATTCCGTTCCTACAGGTGCAGACATGTGCCTAGTGGGATTGTCAAAAGGGCTTAAGCATTTTAGGTGATTAAATTTCATTGAAATCAATGGAGGTAGGCACCATATCTGCTTAGAAACTTTTAACCATCTGCCCAGGCGCCACTCTGCAGCTTTAGGCACCTAACACCTTTGAAAGTCACTTGAAAGTGTGACATAGGCTCCTATGTGACTTACAGGCTTTCAAAAATGTTACCACATACCAATTTTCCAAGTTTTTCTTGCACACTGACACAATCAAACTTGTATTTAAAACATGTATTAGGGCACCTATGTACTGAGGGCTGGCAAGCAAAATTGTGTACCCTACTTAGGCAGCCCCATTTGAAAATTGAAACCTCTTTGTAATTCGTCTTTGTACTACTACAGTGCCCTCTGCCTGAAGGTTTCAAAGTGCTTGCTAAACATCAATGAGAAAAGGCTTCCAATACCCCTGGGAGATAGGAAATCCCCAGTGGACAGATGAGAAGCTCAGGAGAGATTGTCCACTTTTTCAAAAGTGGCCGCTAATTGGAAGAGCCCCTAGTTTGCATGTCCAATTTGAGATACTCAGGGCCTGACTCTTCAGAAGTGCTGCACTCCTACAGCTCCTCCTGACATCACCTGTGATTATGGATGCTCATCCCCTCTGAAAATGTTAACAGAAATCCATTACACAGAGCAGCTCCAAAGACATTTAGGCTGATGACTCTGTGAGAGTATAACAACTCTATGAGAGTACAAAGATAGAAAATCCCCTTACACATGGCACATGGCATCTTCAAAGAGCACCAGATTCATGGCAGCATTGACCTCATTGTGGTTATCCAAGGCTTCCACAAGGATGTGATTCAGTGACTCCCAGGTCTGAACAGGCATGTATTTGGGTTCCCCAACGCCTCTAGCAAAATGGCAGTACATGTTCATCTTCTTGGTCTCCTCTAGAGTCTCCTCGATTTCCTGCCAATGAAATGCAAAAGGGAAATACAGTATGTCCTGTTCCTATTGCAACAGAGGGAAAGCTCTTTTCCGGGGAACAGATCAATGCAATTCCTCACCAGGTGAGATGGGGGGCAAGCCTAGTTTGAGGATCCCGCTTGCTTTAGATGTAAGACAGGCGCCTGGCGCCTAGACCGAGGTAGCTGTGCACATGCTCACTGGCAGAAACTCAGACACCATGGGGACTTCAATGGTGAAAATGTAGGTGCCTAGGAAATTTAGAAACGTATAGAGGTAAGCAGCAGCTGAGTGGAGATTCTGAGGATCTCAGTGATGTCTAAATCTTGGGCTAATGTGCCTAAGTCCTTGTCTGGATCTGGACCTTGGGGCCAGATTTTTAAACATACTGAGGCACCTAACAATGCAGTTAGGCAGCTACTGGGACTGTCCAAAATGCTTAGGCACCTACCTCCCACTGATTTAAAAGACTTAGACTCCTAACTCACTTATGCACTTTTGAAAGTGTTGCCCCAAATCTCTGGCATAGGGAACACATAGTATTTCTCATATGATACAATGGCTTTCTACACCTGAGCTTTAAATGTATATCTAAGCATAATCATAGCTCACAGATTCCAAACCAGCATTTCAAAGCATCCATGTAGTGGTGCAGAGTAAAGGGGGCTCAGAAAACCTTCACTTATGTGTTTGCTGACTTTGGAGTGTTTCATTATAAGCTCAGAGGCACTTACAGGAGCCAACAGTATAATTTCAGGAAGTTCAGCCACCTAATGGCAAGGATCATAATGAAAACTAGCACTGGGACATTACACTTTAAAAAGGGAGGGTTTTCTGTGAAAGGTCCCCAAAACTTTAACATCAAAAATGAAGAAATTAAAAGCCTTTGGATTCAGCATGGTGGCTGCTCAAGCATACCATAGCAGCGTCATGGAAGGTATACCTATGCCCCTGAACTCAAAAGAGAAGCAGGAAGGTTGAGTGACAAGGTACAGGAGGTTACTGAAGCCAAACAGGTATCTTTCAAAAAAGTCAAAAGTCACCCCAAGTGAAATGAATAAAAAGGAACCTCATATACGGTGAGTGAAAATGTAAAATTGAAATTAGGATGAAATTCCAGCGTCTATGCTGGCCACTGTCTGATCCAGTTTGGCAATTGCTGTGTTCCTCATTGTTTTTATGACAATGGCTATTTACTTTTCAAATTCCTTCTTAACAAATAGCCATTGTCATAAAAACAATGAGGAACACAGCAATTGCCAGACTGGATCAGACAGTGGCCAGCGTAGATGCTGGAACTAGGGGTGCTGCGTACCCCCTGGCTTGAAGTGGATTCCATCATATACAGGGTTTACAGTTTGGGTCAATGGCTCTCAGCACCACCACTATACAAATTGTTCCAGCACCGCTGGTGGTCGGTGCCGGATGTGTCAGAGGAAGGTATAAGAACCCCGCAGTAGGCAGGTGTGGGGTAATCTGCCGTGCACATAGGTCTGAAGCCCTTAGGCTGAAGGGTTAATCTTCCTTCCAATTTTTTATTGTCATTAATTATGATCATTCTGCATATTCTTGTGATCCATCTCAACGTCCAATCTCTTTTTTGAATCTTGCTAAATTCTTCAGCTCAATGACTTTCTGCAAGTGAGTTCTACAGTCTACTTACATGTTGTATGAAAAAGGATTTCCTTTTACCAGTTTGAACTTCCCACTTCATTCATTTCATTGACTTTCCCCATGTTCTTGGGCTGTGAGAGAGAAAGAGAGAACAGAAGCTCCTGGTCTCCCCTCTCTAGACCATCCATTATTTGATAGACTTTTAACATGTCCCCTCTTATTTCTCTCCTTAGCAATGTGACAATCCCAATCTTTTCAATCTATCTTCATATGAGGGTTTTTCTAGGCTTTTCTTGTTACTATTCGCTGAACCCCCTTCAGTTCTACGATATCCTTTTTGAGATGGGATGACCAGGACAGCACACAGTATTGTGAGAAACTGGTGGCTCTGCTGCACCACAAGAGGGCAGAAGAAGCACTTAAGGAGAATAAGGCCCTGCAAGGAAGCTATACCGAAGGTTTTGGCAGAGTCTAGTCTATATCGCTAACAAATTTTTAATCAAGAGTGGATGTCTTTCTGATAGCGCTGCTCTAGGAATTATTGTGGGGAAGTTCTATAGCCCGTGTTATGCAGGAGGTCAGACTAAATGATCACAATGGCCCCTTCTGGCCTTGGAATCTATATTATTTCTCTGTCATCAATTGTCACAAGAGGGGGCTCAAGGAGGTGCCTATCCTTTTCAGGGATTAGAAATGAGGCCCTGTCACAGGTGGAGCTATAAAAAGAGCTGATGCTGAAACAAGTCAGCAAGAAAAGGGGCGAGCAATGAGGTGGCAAAGCTTACAGAAGACATCAGATTATTTAGCCTAGGCCAGACTGGAGAAATCACTGAGGAACTTCCAACGCCCCTGACCCTGAGAGTTGGGTAGCAACAGTGGAGATGAAATTCAGTCGTGATAAATGCAACGTTATGCACATTGGAAGGAATAATGTGAAGTATCCACACCCCTCACTGGGCGCTAAATGAACTCTCCCCAGGAAGGAACCAGAGCTGGACATTGCTGTGGACAGCTCCATGAAAACCTCTCTTCTATGGGCAGTGATGTCCGTAAAGCAAACAAAATGTGATGGCACTACAGGAAAGGAATAAAAAATAACACTAATATATTATAATGCCATTATATAAATCCATGGTTCACCCTCTCCTGTAGAACTGTATTTAACTCTAACGGTATTCAGTCACTCTACTGAAAAGGATATAGTGAAAATAGAAGGGGTTCAGAGACAGACAAAGAGAATGATTAGAGGCCTGGCTAAACTTCCCTAGGAAGAGGGAATGAAAAGATTGGGACTGTTTAGCAAACAAAAGTTCATGTCAAAATACAGTTAAGCCTATTAAAGACTAAAGTGTGCACAAAAAGGAGAAATTTGCACATGGTACTTACATCATCATGTTTTTAAGAACATGGTATATGAATCAATAAAGTTTGGAAACCACTGGTTTAGAGAGAAGATGAGTAGGGAAGCCTGCCAAACAATCAGTAGGGCACTGGACAACCAAGGTGCTAATGGAGCACGCAAGAAAAATAAGGCCATTCCGAAGAAGCTAAATGAATTCTTTGCATCAGTCTTCATTGCAGAGGATGTGAGGGAGATTCCCATATCTGAGACATTCTTTCTGGGTGACAAATCTGAGGAACTGTCACAGATTGAGGTGTCGATAGAGGACGTTTTGGAACAAATTGATAAATTAAACAGTAATAAGTCCCCAGGACCAGATGGCATTCACCCAAGAGTTCTGAAGGAACTCAAATAAGGAATTGCAGAACTACAAACTGTGGTATGCAACCTCTCTCTTAAATCAGCTTCTGTATCAGATGACTGCAGGATACCTAACTGACACCAATTCTTAAAAAAGGTTCCAGAGGAGACCCTGGCAATTACAGGCTGGTAAGTCTAACTCCAGTACCAAGCAAAATGGTGGAAACTATAGTAAACAATAGAATTATCAGACACACAGATGGACATGATTGGGTGGGTAAGGGTCAACACGGCTTTTGTAAAGGGAAATCATGCCTCACCAGTCTATCAGAATTCTTAGAAGGGGTCAACAAACATGTGGACAACGTTGATCCAGTTGATATAGTGCATTATAGTGTGTTGATCCAGTTGATATAGTACATTCAGAAAGCCTTGACAAAGTCCTTAACCAAAGGCTCTTAAGCCAAGTAAGCAGTCATGGGATATGAAGGAAGGTCCTCTCATGGATCACTAACTGGTTAAAAGACAGGACACAAGCATAGGAATAAATGATCATATTTCAGAATGAAGTGAGGTAAATAGTGGGATCCCACAGGGATCTGTACTGAGACCAGTGCTGTTCAACATATTCATAAATGGTCTGGAAAAAGGGGTAAATGGTGAGGTGGTAAAATTGGCAGATGATACAAAATTATTCAAGATAGTTAAGTCCAAAGCAGACTGTGAATAGTTACAAAGGGAACTCACAAAACTGGGTGACTGGACAACAAAATGGCAGATGTAATTCAATGTTTATAAATACAAAGTCAAAAAAGCTAACAGAATGTTAGGAACCATTAGGAAAAGGATAGATAATAAGACATAAATATCATAATGGCACTATATAAATCCACAGTAGGCTCACACCTTGAATACTGCATGCAGTCCTGGTTACCCCATCTCAAAGAAGATATATTGGAATTGGAAAAGGTTCAGAGAAGTGCAACAAAAAATGATTAGGGGTATGGAACAGCTTCCATATGAGGTGAGATAAAAAAGACTGGGACTTTGCAGCTTGGAAAAAAAAGGCTAAAGGTAGATATGATAGAGATCTATAACCTCATGAATGGTGTGGAGAAAATGCGGACAGAAGTGTTATTTACCTCTTCACATAACATAAGAACCAGAGGTCACCCAATGAAATTAATAGGCAGCAGGTTTAAAACAAACAGAAAGGGAGTACTTCTTCACACAAAACACAGTCAACCTGTGGAACTTGTTGCCAGGGGATGTTGTGAAGGCCAGAACTATAACAGGGCTCAAAAAAGAATTAGATAAGTTCCTGGAGGACAGGTCCATCAATGGCTATTAGCCAAGATGGTCAGTGATGCAATCCCATGCTCTGGGCATCCCTAGCCTCTGATTGCCGGAAGTAGACAATAGGGGATGGATCACTCCATGATTGCCTGTTCTGTTCATTCCCTCTAAAGCACCTGACATTAGCCTCTATCAGAAGACAGAATACTGAGCTAGATGGACCATTAGTCTGACCCAGTATGGCTGTTCTTATAAGTAAAAGAGGACATAATAACAGAACACAAACTGGCATACAGCAAGTACATTGGGTGCTCCTATTAACCGTCCTTCATAATACAGAGCAAAGGGGCAGTCGCTGAAAATGAAAGGCAACAAATTTCAATCTGGTAAAAATAAACTTTTTTATGCAATGCATAATTCAGCCACAGAGCTGATTGCCACAGGGTATTGCTGAGAACGAGCGCTCCATCAGATTCACCCCAGGATTAGGCAGTTATATGGAAGGGGAGAACATCTGCAGATAGCACAGTTATGAGAGATAAGCTCTGATGTGATCCACTATTACTAATACTGGGTGCCTCATTGGGGACAGGAAGCACTGTAGGGAAAGCAGATTGGATGGAGCTGTCAGGACAGGGAGTGCCCGGTGTGTGGTGAGAGCTGGAGGCTGAACAGTGCATGGCTGCGGGGGGGGGGGTGTATTGGGTCGGCTACCAGTGCCCAGGATGAAGGGCAGGGGGGTCTGAGGGTTCTTGCTCAGTTCAGGGGAGGGAGGGAGCAGTAAAAGAGGGAGGGGCCCACTCATGTGCACAGGGAGGGCACAGCACTAGAGAAGCCCCCTCACCTTCAGCACCGCTGGGATCTCTGAGGCTGGATCCCTCCGAGATCTAAGGCCTGGCCTACACGCAGCGTTGGTACTGGTTTAACTATGGCAGTTGAGGGTGTTACTTTATACTGGGATAATTAAATGAGTACAAGCCCTAGTGTGGACACAGTTATGCCTGTGTAAAAGGACTTATCCAAGTAGAAGCACCTTTAACTGCATCCACACTAGGAGGAGCATACCACTGTAATGCTACTGGTACAGTTAAAGGGGTGTCACTGTGTGTAGACCAGCTCAAAGGGGGTAGGGTACAGAGCTCTCCTTGGAAAGATATTGTTGGACCAAGGAGGAGAGCCAAGGACTCAATACTGCGTCTTGACCCCAGCCTCCTCCTGCTGAGACCAGGGAACTCAGCCCAAGCTTGACCCTTGTCTAGCACCTATCATTGGAGACTCCTGAAGCTCTTTACTTACATTAGTTAATTGAGCCCCAGAGCCCCCTGTGAGGCAGGGATCCACTACTTTACCCATTTGACAGACTGGGGCCTGGTCTACACTAGGAATAATCCACACTCCTGAGTGACATAGTTCAACTGATCTAACCACTGGTGTAGACAGCGCTAGGTCGATGGGAGAATTCTCCTGTCAACTTAGCTACCGCCTCTCGGGGAAGTGGAGAACCCCTCCCATCAGCATAAGTAGTGTCTTCATTGAAGTGCTGCAGTGGCCCATCTGCTGTGTTTTAAGTGTAGACAGTCTTTGGGAAACTGAGACACAGAGAAAGGTGCAGTGACTAGTCCGGAGTCATACAGCCAGCCAGTGGCAGAGCTGAGGAGAGACCACAGAAGCCTGGGCACCCTGCCCTGTGTTCTCCCCAACAGTGTCCATCTCCAAACACATAAGATGTCTTGAGCAGACTCCGGGACCGGTTATTTTTTTCCGAAATCCACCTCTGCCTCCTGTGCAGCTAGCCCCTGAGAGGATATCCCAGAGCATGTTAATCTGACAAACACCAACTGCAATACTTACATCATAGAACTTCTTTACCATCTCCATCTGCATTTTATCAAATGTGCTGAAATCTGTCTCATCAACCATCTTATCCCGGTACACACGGTTTGACTCATGCAGGTAGAGCTTCACCAAGTCTTGGGGAGCCTTCAGACACTCCGGGGTAGAAAACAGAATACCCTGTAGAGAACATATACACACACATATCAGCTACACACAGCACACACAGCTTCTCCTGTATCTGCACTAACATGCCGGGTTTGCGGGTGAAGAGTGACAAATGCAGAGCTACTGTAGTAAGCATGCAGCAGGACTACTGAGTAACTCCCTACCCAAATAGCCCCTGGAGAATGCAGACTGTGTTCCCCATAGCTTCCCAGTGTGCCTGCAGCAAAACAGTTTGTGCTGCTTTTGCTTTGTTCTGTGCACGGAGGACTCCAAACATTGGTACAAAGAATAATGGCAAAGAAGCATGGAAGGTCACAGGCCATGGAAGAACTGACCTAAATATTTTGGCACCATCCTGCACTGCAGGCAACCACTGTGCTCTGCACTACTCGGGCCAGCATACTAATAACCCCTAACTCTTACAAAGAGCTGCTCACCAGCAGATCTCAAAGCGCTTTACAAAGGAGCTTCGTATCATCATCCCCATTCCACAGCTGGGGAAACTAAAGCAGAGAAGGTGTGTGACCTTGGGGGAGTCACTTCAATAGCCCAATGCTGTAGCCAGGAATAGAAGCCAGGCCACCCAAGTCCCAGTACAGCGCTCTATCCACTAGGCCATACTGCCTCCCTGTACCCAGCCCCAGAAAGATCACCCCAGTCCATGGGATCTTCCTCCTCCCTGCCTTGGCTGCCAGGATAGCGAGTGCAGCTGGGAGGAAGAGGGTGTGGTTGGAGTTTCCTACCAAGAGAAGATTAGAAGGTGCAGTGAGCCTGGCCCACCCACCCAAGCAGATGTACTGCACCCAGCAGCTGGGGTGTTAGTGCTCTCTGGACCCCGCTGCTCTTGAGGGGACAGACACAGCAGCAGCCACTACTGGGGGCAAAGGGGTCCCCTGCTGCTGTTGCTGCCTCTCTGGGAGGAAAAGGAAAAATAAAAGGATCCCCTGCCATCACCACACCAAGTGAGCAGCAGAGCCATGCGGGTCCTGGAGTGTCTAAACCAGGCCCTGCAAAGGTCTTGGCCCAGTGCACTGTGACTGAGGCTCGGGAGACCTCTCCAAGCTGCACTGAGTGCTCCTCAGCCCAGAATCAGGGCCCTTCACCTCCCCGCACCTTCCCAGCATCTCCCTTGTGCTCCCAGCCAAGAGGGAAAAGCAGTTTGGAAATCTCAAGTAAGCGGACTTAAAAAAAACAACATAAAATAAGTGACTTTAATTAGGCATGTGCTGTCTAGAGTAAGTATTAGCTGCTGTCAGCTTACAGTGGTGTGTTTACAATGCACCCTATTAAAATGCACAAAAGAATAATATTTCAAAGAGATGTCGCCTATAACTAAGCCTATTAACAATACATAAGGTTTTTAATGACATGAATTAAATATAAAGCTTTATTCCTTATGTCTAATTATTTATACATTAAATATAAAACGCACTAAAATGCAATCTAAAGTGCTCTTGCTCATCAAGTGCCCATGGCTTGGTTGGGGTTTTTTACATTTGAGGATTGGCAAATTGGCATATTTTTTTCTGAACCAAACTGTGTTTTGAAAATAGCTGACACCTGAAAGCTTGGAAGGGTTCTGTCCAGCACGTCAGCCTTGGGATGACAGGGATCACTGGGCCTCTCTGAAACCATCAGGTCTGGTGACACCTCCTGGTCTTAAAGAGACAAGGTGGGTGAGATATTTTTTTATTGGACCAACTTCTGTTGGTGAGTGAGACAAGCTTTAGAGCTTACACAGAGTTCTGCTTCAGGTCTGGGAAAGGTCCTCCCAGCATCACAGCAAAATGCAAGGTGGGACAGATTGTTTAGCATAAGTAGTTAGCATGTATGGTAAGGGATCCTTCAAGATAGAGTGGCCCGTTGACACCTCTGCTCTAATAGGAGAAAAAGGGGGTTTAGCGGGTTATAGATGGTTGTGACAAGCCATAAATCCAGTGTCTCTGTTCAGTCCATAATTTTTACTCGAGCAAAGTTATTAATTTAAGCTCCCATGCCTGTCTTTTGCAAGTGTTTGTGCAAGTTTTCTTTGAGGATAAGGACTGAGAGGTCAGACATAGGGTGATTGCTTTGTGAAAAAAGTGTTCACCCGCAGGTGGTGGGGTGGTTTTGTCTTTTATCATTTTCCTGGGTGAATTCACTTGAGAGCGTAGTGATTGTCTGGATGGATGGAGCTGCCAATACGTTTCACTGTTCTGTCTAGCACATGCAGCTAGTTTAATAGAACTTGGCAAAGACTGTGTGTGTAGCATCCAGGCCCTTCTCTGAATGAGCTGCTTACTTCTGAGCATTGATGTTAGCCTTACAAACCATATAACATGATTATCTCTACACAAGGAGACAAATCACTGCAACAGTGCAGTTCAGTCCATCTTATCCCCCTGCACTTCCACAGCAGGTTACACCTGCCTCTAATAGTCCTCAGCAGCAGATCCCCACACTCGCAAGCTGTTTTGCTACCACTACACTCATTAATACCTCCCTTGGTCTGGAAGCAGATGTCTTCACAGCCTGTGGCGGCACATAGCATGATGACAAACATCAGTCAAATTGTATTTACATGTCACCACATCTCTCTGGCTCCCAGTGCCGGGATGAATGCAGGCAGGATGGGAGCATCCCCAATAGGGTGACCAGATAGCAAGTATGAAAAATCGTGACAGAGTGTGGGGGGTAATAGGTTCCCATATAAGAAAAAGCCCCGAATATCGGGACTGTCCCTATAAAATCGGGACATCTGGTCACCCTAATCCCCATGGATGGATTTACAGCACGGAAACCCTGACTTCATTACTGGGTCCAGACCTTGGTCTGAGATATATTAACTAACCAGGCAAGGCCCAAAGAAAGCAGTTCAGATAGGCTCCAGCATGCACTTAGCCCCGCCCATCAACAGTGTGAATTGATGAGGGTGCTGGACAAGACTTGGCTCCCGATGGAAAGGAGCCCTGGGTGGAAAACCAATCATTGCACTTTTCTTGGTTTATGGCAGTGATTCTCAACCCACGGGCCACTTGCGGCCTAATCAGCACACAGCTGCGGCCCATATGCTATCCTCAGAGCCAATCAGGTAGTACATATACTGTGTGGATGTGGCCCACATAACACATATGTGACCCACAATGGTAAATAGGTTGAGAACTACTGGTTTATGTTTACATGTTCAGCTATTCGTATCATCTGGGACCAAGTGTGCAGCCCTGGAATTACTGTCTAGTATGGCCCGGGATACCTCATGGCTCTGTGTTACACCGCTAAAGGAGCAATCTTTCTATACCCATGGGCTCCCCTGAGCAGACATACATTCAGTGCTACATGGCTGCAAGGGGTTTGTGTGGTGGAAGACACCAGGAAGTTCCTTCTTCCTTCTGCTGCCACCACGGCACACATGAAAGACATTGCATCATCTTCACGTGGAAATATTGCTCCCCTAGACAGCAGAACTAGCAACAGTAAAGGCCTCTGTTGGGAATGTGCATGCAGTACAGCCTTGGAGCAGTCTGGACCTCCATCAGCCTTTCCTTTGCATAGTGCCATATGCTAGGAATAAATATACTGGGAATAAACGGATGATTTGCAATCTTGTTTTTCAACTATTTGATGTTTAATAATTCAACACTCCAAGCATTCATCCAAAACCTGAAATATTATCACACTCATTCCGGACTTGAAGTGCAAAAAGGTATAAAATGAACCACGAATGCTGGGTTTACTTTGTTTTGCTCATGGTTCCTATCTCCTGAGCACTGCATCCTGTAAAACAAAGTAATTGGCTCACTGGGGCTTTCTGGACAGGCAATCAAAAGTTTGTGGAGGAAATGGAGAAAACAGGACAGATGGCTCCTAGTCTCCATTATAATAACTATGCCCTGCTGAGATGATGGCCAGTAATGCCATGCCAAGGGTCACAGCACAGCCTTCCCTGCTTGCTAGGGGTATGGATGGAGTCCAAGATTACCATACTGTGGGCTGATGAGGCGCAAAGGGGGCTGCGAGGAGTAAACGCTGAAGTTGCCCTAGCACAAGGGTTATAACAAGGGGGTAAAAATCACAGCTCATCCTGTATAAAAATGTCCCAGAAATAAATGACTTTTAATCCTCTTAGTTCAATTACAAATTAAAATAATTTTTAAAAATAGCTGGCTCTGTGAAGTGACCCTTGTCCATGTGGTCGACATGGAAGGAAGGAATCTAAGTACTGTTATTAACTCAGCAGCGGGGTGGGTGTTTACAAGCTACTCCTCCAGGGCTACTGTTGTGTCCTTAGTGCACACAACAGGAAGAACTCACACAGGCACAGTCAGGTTCCAAGTCAATAGTGAGTGAGCCCTCTAGTGGTGCTCTCTGTGTTCTCTTTAAAGAGTCACTCCCAGTTCCTATACAGAACAGCTACAATTCTGGGGTGTGCAATGGGAGAACAATGACATGGAGGGCCAGGGAAAGAGAGGGGCAAAGCAGCCAGCCAAACTGGAATAGAGTATGTATGGAGAGTCAGAACACACACACCCAGCCTTCATATGGCCAGCCACCAAGAACAGGCTGTTGGGTTTTTGGTGGGGGTTGTTCCCAGCTCAAGCAAATGCAGTGTGTCACCATGTCTGGGAAAGTGTGTGGACAGCGTTCCCTTAGGAGTCCTGTGGCACAGCACAGTATGGCAGAATAGCCTTCTTCCTATTGACAAAAACAGAGCACAAGCCATTTCCAGTGCATTGCCCTGGCGCTGCTTCGGAAGAGCTGGAAAGGAATTCTGGGAATGGCAGGCAAGTCACACAGTCGCAGTCCCACAACAGAGAGGGACATGAAGTGGAATAGGGATTCCCTGAGCTGAGATAGCTGGGATCGAGGGACAATGGAGGCGGCAACACTGATATGAGGCCACATAGTCCATAAGAGACTATGTGGTTGAGCAGGGCTGATTTGCTAGTGTGTTTGTCAAAGGTACTTTTTATATGGCCTCAATTCCCATAGGATCAGAACACCTCCCAACCTTTAGTGTCGTTATCCTTACAACATCCCTGTGAGGTGGGGAAGTGCTGTTCTACAGGCGAACAGAGCCACAGAGCCTCTAAGGTATTTAGACTCCAAATTTCTGTTGAAATCAATGGGAGTTTGGTGCCTAACGACTTCTAAGGATCTGGGCAAAAGGCTAAGAGACTTGCTCAAGGTCACAGAGGAACTCTGTGGTACAGCAGGGACTTAAACCCAGCTCTCCTAACTCTAGCCTAACATTTAACCATGGGCCATCCTTCCTCCCAACCGATGAGCATCTGTATTGGTAGGTGATTTATGTAGGTACACAGCTTTACACTGTATCTCCTAGGTTTTGTGGGTTTGAGTTTTGCATTGCTGTCTCTTGGTCCACAGACAGCAGCTGCACCCTCCTGTCACCAGTTTGGGAAACATTCTCATTATTCCTATTCAAAACCACAAAGGAATGCCCACAAATACAGACCTGACTTGCGGCTTTTCCATTCAGTAGCAGCTCTAAATGTACTTGCCTATTGGCCAAAGAAAGTCCTGTCCTTCCACTGGCTCAGTACTTCCAGGTGCAACTCTCTCCCAGTCTTCCTGTTTCTATCCAAAGCAATTCTCAGTTTCTCTTCCGATTTATCAAAGCCAATCCCCAACTCATCTCCCTACCACTTGGCAATGTGTGCTCCTGTGGAGACTAGAGCAATTCTAAAGCAAACCAGGTACCAGGCAATAGTCTGCAGGGTCACATCTGTGCTGTGACAGGCTGTTTCCAGTGTCACTTTGGCATGCCAAGTGTAACAAGTATAGCAAACCACCCCGTAAACATATTTTGCCCTAATTATATAATGCCAACTCCTCACCTAGCAGCTGGACCATTGTGGTTCATCCTGGCCTGGGCAAAGGGTGAAGAGCAGTTGAGCAGTGGAGGAAATCACATCCAATAGCAATATTCGGGACCTGCCACCACTGCTCTAGAATAGCTTGTAGGTGCTCCAAGTCCCAAAAGGAGGGCACAAAACATTCTTGTCTAGTCAAGGTGAATTTGAGCACCATTTGACACAGTTTATTCAGTACGGCCAGAAGACCCTCCAGCCACTAGGTTTGTGTCAGGTTCCTTCACATTCAGCTATGTCATTTATTTGTCTAGCTTAAACCCTCTAGCATTTTGGAGGAAAATGGAGTGAATTCCACTAGGATTCACCTTCAGTGCAATCCATAGTGAGTCACTCTCACTGTGCAACGCAGGCCATTAGCCTGCCAATCAAGCTGGCGTTGAGTATTATATATACAGGCACTCTGAAAGTCTGAACAACATAACAAGTGAGCAGATCTCTGTCAGAAACGATTTCTGCAGATGGCTACTTTGGAGCATCCTCTTCTGGGTAATATTCACGTACACAGGTAGATTTGCATTCACTCATTCTCCATTAGCAGCAGCAGCAACTAAGGCAAAGGTTCCTGGAGTGAGACAATTAGCACAGTCCTTGTAATAAGGACTGTCAGCCTGTTTTGACAAAGGGAATCAGGCAGGGATTGTAAGTCACTGATTCAATATTTAGCTACAGCTAAGATAATATGATAATGACAGATTCTTTGGGCAGATCAAAAGTGGAACAGCAGTTAACCATCTGTGCAGAGTCAGCAGTAAAACAACACAAAGGCAGAAAGTTCCAAAGGTGGACCCCTCAGGAGTTTCGATTTGCATAGGTTTTGTGCCACATACCTGTTACCATGAGCTGCTCCTGTAGTTGGAAAATAGCTGGTGGGAGAACATTCACTAAAGGCCCTTTATATATGAAGCTATTACATGCTCAAGCACTTCATTGTTTATTCAGGATTAAACTGAATTTTAAAAGGCCTTTATACTATTATCTACAGTACTAGCATCTACACCAGGGGTTGGCAACCTTTCAGAAGTGGTGTGCCGAGTCTTCATTTATTCACTCTAATTTCAGATTTCGCATGCCAGTAATACATTTTAACGTTTTTAGAAGTCTCTGTCTATAAATCTATAATATATAACTAAACTATTGTTGTATGTAAAGTAAATAAGGCTTTTAAAATGTTTAAGAAGCTTCATTTAAAATTAAATTAAAATGCAGAGCCCCCGGACTGGTGGCCAGGACCCGGGCAGTGTGAGTGCCATTGAAAATCAGCTTGCGTGCCGCCTTCAGCACGCGTGCCATAGGTTGCCTACCCGATCTACACATTTCTTTATCCATCCAAAGGATAAGGCAAGTGAGATTTCTCTATCTGCTTTTCCTGATGACCGAGGATTCCAAGCTATGGCACAACAATGCTTTTTGCATTTTCTGTTTTTCAGTTTGAAAATGCGATGCATTTACCGTAACTCAGTGCAACTAGAAAGGCAAAACAGAGCTCAGTGCTGATTTCAGTGCTCTCCACATCAGCTTCCACAAACAGGGCAAACTAGATGGGAAATTGAGACATCTCAGTAAAGGAGGAGATGACGGTCTGCTGAGGAAGGGTTTCAAGGAAAACCGAACCACAACCTAAACAAACAGCCACAACAGAAGAAACATGATTTCTTTCCTTTTGCAACCATGTGATAACCAGAAGCAACCTGCAGCTCTTCTCACTTCATCTGCTCTCTGCCCTGTAATGCAGCTCTGTGAGGACAACTCCTACCATTCCACGCCTCTGAGCACCTTTCAAACAGACCTCATTTAAACAAATAAAACAACGTGCCATAAAAATGTTTCTTCTTCCGTAGTCACCCCTTCAAAATACAGTTTGGCTAAAAGCAGGGATTTGAAGTGACCCTGGTCTGAAGCCAAGGCCTGACGACACTCAGCCTTCCACCACTGACAGTTTTTAAGGTCTGATACTCCCTGACCCATAGGAGTTATAAGCTCCTGCTTCAGCCTGCAGCAGAGCTGGGATTCTTGGCTTTCCATTAGTTTCTAAAAAGTTTTTACTCAGTTCTGATGGGTTACAAGATCCTGACCTTAAAGACATGCACTTTTAAAACAGTGACAGCAAAAGTGACAGCAAGGGTTATAGTCAGGGTGTGTAACAGTTCCCATTCTCAGCTTCCATGGTAAGCTGTTCATGACTAAACAAAACTTTTCTCCTCTAGGCTTCCAGTTTTGATCTCTGCCTCAGGACTCTTTGAGCAAACTATGTGGCTATTTTGGAATATGAGAAGAGTGAAAAAAATAACTTTTCCCATTATAAAAGAAAAATCTTGCAACCTCTTTTTGGTGCTGAGACAACAGAGTGAAAAGCTCATGTTTAGAAGGGGACTTGGTCTCCTTAAGGAGAATCACCTTTCAGTGATCCAGTGGGCATTGGTTTGGATTTGAGTTAGTTACAGCCCTTTACAAATTGCCACTTGGGCATCCACCATACACCTGGTATGGTGTTACCATGGCATTTAGAAGCATGTGGCAGCTGAGCAGAAGTGTGTGTGTGGGGTTAATGTAGCTCTGGAGGAGCCCTTGCCTCACTCAGTACACTGATGTATGGTGTGTAGTGAATAATCCGGGGGGCAGGGGGCTGGAGATAGGTGCTTTCAAGAAGCTGACCAATAGCTAGACAGGCTGGTACAGACACACAATGCCCTGGTGGCCAGAGGAAGGGATTATTTCATGGGTTCGCTGGAGTTGCACGGTGCTGCAGGAGGAGTTTCAGGAGGGATAGAAATGATCATCTTGAGCATCAGGGGCTGGAGGAAGCTCCAGGACTGAGCACGTGGGAAGACAGCAGAGGTGAAATGGGAGCAGGCTGCAGAGTGGAGAGGCAAGAGGCTTGAGTTGAGCAAGGGAAGGGCAATGCTTTCACCAAGAGGTAAGGGAGGAGGGCTAGGGGAGCAGAGCAATGGCATGAGAAGCAGAGGGCTGGCCTCGAGGGCGTGGGTGTTGCTTTGCAGCTGCTATTTCTGAGATGTGCAGAAAGCAAATATTTAAACAAATGTCTGTGGAGGTAGAGTCTTAACCTGAAATAACAATCAACATGATCAACTAGTTCCCCAACTAGTATCAGCCTCACCATGGACTGGGGCTCAGCAGAGGCAGAACAATGATTTGTTTCCATGAATTTGTAATGAATTCTGATCTGGGGGCAAGTTACAACATGGTTTTCTCTTCTGCTATTTCTGCTGCTTCTTTCATCACCCCTGCAGGACTGGAGAGTTCTTCTCCTTCCCTGTTATTTCTGGTGAGCAGAGTCTCTCTTGGCAGCCAGTGCGTGCCATGGAAAGCACAGTGCCACTGTGTTTCACTCAGCCCATTCACAAAGCCTGGCCTTCATCATGGGCCTGTTTTAATTTGTCTCTGTCATCTACTCCCACTACGGGGCCGTGACTGATCCTACGCTTGAGAAACAACTGCTAACCTGTTCTCCTCTCTCATAGAAATAACCCTCACTCATACTTCCCAACAGTCTGTGCCTTTCCTAGCAACCCTTCCATAACATCTGAGTGCCTGAGAACCTTCAGTGTATTTATCCCCCAGCCCTCCTGTGCGGGAGGGCAGGTTATCCTCTCCATTTTACATGTAGGCAGCTGAGGCCTAGAGAGACTACGGGCTAGATTGTTAAAGGTAATTAGGCACCGGCACTCAACATTGCAACACAACTGAGTTAGGATCCTTAATATCATGTTAGGGGATTTAGGCACTTAGGGGCCTAAATCCCATTACCTATTAATGAAAATGAGCTTTAGGATCCTAATTCTGTTAGGCATTGCGACACTGAGTGTAACAACACCTAAATACCATTAAAAATCTAGGCCTAGGTGACCTGGCCAAGGTCATACAGGAAATCTGTACATGAGCAAGGAAATCAAACCTCTCTCTCAAGACCTAGGCTAGTACCCCAATCACTGAACCTCTTTTAGGGTTGCCAACTTTCTACTAGCACAAAACCAAACACCCTTGCCCCGCCCCCTGCCTCGCCCCTTCTCTGAGGCCCCACCTCTGCTCACTCCATCCCCCCTCCCTCTGTCGCTCACTCTCCCCACCCTCACTCAGTCGCTCATTTTCACCAGGCTGGGGATGGGGTTTGGGGTCCGGGAGAGGGTGAAGGCTCTGCCTGGGGGTGCGGGCTCTGGGGTGGGACCAGAAATGAGGAGTTCAGGGTGTGGGAGGGGGCTCCAGGCTGAGGCAGTGAGTTGAGATGCGGGAGGGGGTGAGAGCTCCGTCTGGGGATACGGGCTCTGGGGTGGGGCCAGGGATGAGGGGTTCGGAGTATGGGAGGGGGCTCTGGGCTGAGGCGGGGGCTCTACGCTTGGGGTGTGGGTTCTGAGGTGGGGCCAGAAATGAGGGGTTCAGGGTGCAGGAGGGGGCCCCAGGCTGGGGCAGGGGCTTAGGGTGTGGGGGGAGGGATTAGGGCTCTAGCTGGGGGTGCGAGCTCTGGTGTGGGGCCAGAAATGAGGAATTTGGGGTGCAGGAGGGTGCTCTGGGCTGGGACAGAGCGGTTTGGAGGGCGGGAGAGGGATCAGGGCTGGGGAGGGGGAACGGGGCAGGGGGGGTGAAGGCTCCAGCTGGGGGTTTGGAGGGTGGGAGGGGGATCAGGGCCAGGGAAGGGGAGGTGGGGCATGGGAGGGGGTCAAGGGTGGAGGCTCCGGACGGTGCTTACCTCAGGCAGCTCCTGGAAGCAGTGACTTGTCCCCCTTCCAGCTCCTATGCATAGGCATGGCCAGGTGGCTCTGCACGCTGTCCTGTTCGCAGGTGCTGCTCCCGCAGCTCCCATTGGCCGTGATTCTCAGCTAATGGGAGCTGCGGAGCCAGCATTTGGGGCGGGGGCAGCGTGCGGAACCACCAGGCTGCCCCTACACGTAGGAGCTGGAGGGGGGACATGTTGCTGCTTCCGGGAGCTGCACAGAGCCACAGCAGGCGGGGAGCCTGCCTTAGCCCCACTGCGCCGCTGACCGGACTTTTAACAGCCTGGTCAGCGGTGCTGACCGGAGCTGCCAGTATTCCTTTTCGACCGGGCGTTCTGGTCAAAAACCAGACACCTGGCAACCCTAACCGTTTTCCTCACTCCTCAGCTGATCTCACAGGCTTGAATGTCTAACAAAGGGGAAACCACATGGGCAACAGAGAAAGGAACTTCAGGCCCAGAGACCCTCCAAAGTATTTAGGTGCCTAAGTACCCTGGAGGATCTGGGTCTTAGTTACAACGTGAAAAAATATTTTACTAAAAAAAAAAAATGTGTGTTGGCATTTCTTTGGCAGACTGGGCTGAACGCCACATGGAGCATACGCAGCCCTGGTGAGCCTGCATACCTCCCATTAATGTTAATTTGTGCTGGGCTGGCACAGAGAGGGGACCACACACCCATAAGTTCCACATCCTACCTTTAGTCAACCTTCGAGTGCCCCAGGAGGAAAGCTACTGCACTTACTTGAAAGATATTGGAGAAGTCTCTGAGGTTGAAAATATAATGGAATTTGATAGCCGTTGGCAGGAAAGTAGCAGCTACTTTCTGGTGCAGGCCCAGTGCCAGGTGTATCAGCTGCTGAGAGGATTTCTGCACAATCCCAGAGAAATTCCCCCGTTTCAGGTGCTGAGTTAGAATGACACTGTAGATGGTGGACAAAGCTTCCGATCCAGGGAAGGAGAGAGCAAACACACTGAAGTGGCGCTGAGGGAGGGAAGGAAAACAAAGAAAGGTTTCAGACTGGGTTGGCCTCCTTTCTTGCTGAATGGGAGTATGGGCTCATTGAGCTGATCAGAAAGCAATCAGTTTTCCTACTGTGATTTCTCATCCCAATAGCTCAAGCTGATGAGCCACTTCTGAGGCATCCGCTCCCAAAGGGTGGAATTGTCAATTGCATTTGATGGTCATTATGTTACAGTTTTTAAGTCAAAATGGCAAATAAACAAGCTCAGTGAATTGATTTTGCTGATTTCTTGGGGATATTTTAGGCCTGTTTTTCAGAAATGTGCAGCCTCCATTGACTAAGAGAGACCAGTGGGGTCCAGAGCAGTTTGGAAAAGTTGGCCATTTTATTCAGGTGCCGAAACAGGAGTTAGCTCTCTGGAAAATCTGGTCCTTTATACCAGGACAATATTTTGTCCAAAGGATGGTACCCTTCATGTAAGGTTCTGTATTCGGACCATTACTCAAACAAGGGATTGTAGGTTCCTTGTCCCTCTCAGTAAGAGCTAGGCTGATGGAGATGGGTAAGTCACAAGTTTTCAAGAGGTCAAAATATCTCATTTTACCAAACTATGGCAGCTCATTTGAGGAGGTCAGGACGCTGGGTAACTCCTTTCATGGAGAGGCTGGTCAAGAAATGGGGACAAATTCATCTCTCAGTTCTGCATGTTCACATGAAAGTTCTAGTGGCATCAGCTGGATGGCATGTATGTAACCTCTAAGAGCGGGATTTGGTTCCCATGCAGGATACGATGCATCAGGCTGTTGCGATCCTTCTCATAAGTCCTGTTCGAGATCCCTATTTCTCTCATAAGTACTAATAAAACCCAGTCTGTTTTCATTTTGCTGCCTGCCAAGGTGACCTGGGAATAGCTGACAGTTAGATACCTAGCAATTCCCTGACCCCTCTGGGGCCCATTTGGCAAATGCTATCCCACCAATGCCAGCAGACAAATTGTGCACCTTGTGATAAGAGAACACCTTTCACAAGTTAAATAGGAGAACATAAGAACGGCCATACTGGGTCAGAGCAATGGTCCATCTAGCCCAGTATCCTCTCTTCCTACAGTGACCAGTGCCAGATGTTTCAGAGGGAATGAACAGAACAGGGCGATTATTGTGTGATCCACCCCATGCTGTCCAGTCCCAGCTTCTGGGAGTCAGAGGCTTAGGGACATCCAGAGCATGGGGTTATATCCCTGACCATTTTGAATAATAGCCATTGATGGATTTATCCTCCATGAACTTATCTAATTCTGATGTGAACCCCATTACATTTCTGGCCTTCACAACATCTCCTGGCAATGAGTTCCACAGGTTGACTATGCATTGTGTGCAGAAGTACTTCCTTAAATTTGTTTTAAACCTGCTGCCTATTAAACATATCAATTGCCAGACTGGATCAGAGCTGAGATCCAGCTAGTGCACTACCCTCTCTCTGACATTGGCCAGAACCAGATGCTTCGGACGATGGAACAAGCAACCTGGCACAAAGCAGATGTGGTATGATCTACCCCCTATGTTAGGTCTCCTCCTAATCCCTGACAGTCAGTGACTGGCTTAAGCCCTGAAACATGAGGTTTAATATCTCTTCCCAAATCATATTAGCATTAGCTATTATGACTGTGGATCATCTTCTTTCCTATTTTCATTGTATTTCATCTCTTTGGCAAAGGAAAATGTAGCTGGTCGCATGAGGATTTTTACAACCCAAACCAGAGAAAGTGAGTAACTACATTCCAGGGATAACACTAGATAAATAAAAGCAAACTCAATCTGTATTACTGTGAAGGCTGTTGGCTGGCTGGCAAAAGTCAGAGTCCATCTCAAACTGTGAGCAGTAATGTGTTAGGAAATATGGTGGGAAAGGGGCCAAAAATTAGGAATAAGGGACAATTCTGCTTTCTGTTCCACCAGTGTAAATTAGAGTAACTCCACTGATTTAAATGAATTTACATTGATGTAAGTGACAGCAGAATTTGGCCACGTTTCTTAAGGCTGGAGTATTAACTACAGCATCATAGCCATAATCTGCCCCTCCAAGTTATTCTTTTAAAGACCATTCTGATAATATTCTAACTCTCCCAGTGATTTAATAGATTAGCAGTATGTCGATTAATTGACTCTACCTGAAGCCGTGGGTTGATGGTGAAACTCCCTGCGGTGGGGTTCATACACGACACATACTGCACGTTCATGATCTCCTTCAGGGACAGTTTGTTTCTGTCGTACCTGTGGCAAACAAAGCAACACAATAATTGCAGCCTATTAGCAACAGACTTGTACCAGCATACCATCCCGTCAAGGCCAGGTCTGGAGCAGTGGTAACACACTTGTGTAACCCAAATGACTTCAGTTCATGCACCAATACCCAGAATCAAAGACTATGCTCTTTGGGACAAGGACCATGCCTTCCTGTGTGTCTGTACAGGGACTAGCTCAATGGGGTCCTGATCTCAGTTGACGGCTTTTGGGCCCAACAAGTACTATTGTTATTATCCCTCAGTATCACATCATGGGGATTTAAAAAAAAAACAAAAAAAAACGGCCTTCACAACATACAAGATCTTTAAGCAGAAAAAGCAGAAAGTTATTGTCTAAAATTTATCCCCATGAGTCACCAATAAATCCTGACCATGAACCAACTCTAGGATTGAATAGTCAGGATTTTTGTTAAACTCTGCAGAATTCCTGTACTTTAGGTGCTCAAATGCACTCATTCTACTTTGAGTTTCCTTAAAATTTTTGCAGTGTCCAACAGCGCTGTCCTCTGGAGGTCACTGATCATGTCGTCTTGCAATCTAACGTGTTCTTGAGCTGCCCATTCATACCCTTACCGATTGTTCCAAGTGATCACTGAGATTGTATTTGTTGTAGTTTTTCATTGTTTTCCTTTTCATGGCAGAGTTCTTTATACTTCACCATCTTCTCTTCTTGTTTCTTTTTTATCTTTCTGTCTGCTGGGATGGCAATAGCAATTAACAGGGTCTTGTTTGTCTTCTTTTCTACTACAACTCTGTCCAGCCTGTTTGCCTGCACCATTCGGTCTGTGACAACTACCAGATCCCATAAAATCTGAGCCTCTGCATTCTCTGGAGCACTTTCGATTTGGTGGTCATAATACCACATGGCTCGTTTACATCAATACTTGCCACAGAGGCTCCAATGCAGACACTTGGTGATTTCATTGTGTCTACTCCTGTATTCTCTCCCAGCCAGGCTCCTGCAAGTGCTCAATATATGCTCCACCACCTCTTCCTTTTCAGAACACACACACTGCAGTTCGGGGAGCAGTTCTGTCAGTCAATTTTGTTTCGAACATAATTAAGTCTTAACGACTGTTCTTGTGCACTCACACTGAGGCTCTTGGTCTCTCTTTTCAGGTATCCTCCTCCAAGACATGAATCTGTTAATCTTTGATCACTAATGGGTTCAAGCTCTCCACCGCTGTCTGTGCATTGATTTTTGTGTAAATCTTTCCAAGTCTTTCTTTGGCAGTTTGCTTTCTCCTTTCCTTTATGCTTTCTTGGGCTGGGATGCACTCTGCCTTAGCTTGTTATCGCAACTAGATGATCTTTTACTCTGGCTGACTTCTTACATATTTTGATATTATATTCTTCATTGTCAATTGCTACCTCTACCTATAGCACACCTTTTGCTCCATTGCATCATTGGATGTACATCCTGTCCATGTCTTGATATATATTCATTATTCTGTGTATCACCAGGAGGTTTCTTGTTTGGACGTTAATTTTTTTCTTCTCCTCTTGACTCCACTTGATCACGCCAGCAGTTATCCGGTTAGTCAACTGACCCCAGCTTTATAGCTTCACCAAAGTTTTCTACACACGTCATCGCTCTCTGCATCTCCTTTTGTGACGGTCCATATAATTTCAGATCATTCATGTAAAACAAATGGTTAACTGGTTGTTGCTCTTCGCTGATTTAATAACCGCAATTTAGCTCACGGAGAATTCATGTCAGTGGGGGCATCAATACCACAAACAGCACTGGTGATAAGTGCTTGAAAGATTCCTCTTTTAATTTGGATGCCATCAATGAGAGTCCCTTCCTGGCTGAGCTAAGTGTTCCAGTTAGCTGTAATTTGGGGCACAAAGGAAATGAACTTTGGATGAACCTATTGCATTTTCAGTATCTGAATGATCCATGAATATGGGACCCTGTCATGTGCTTTTTGATCATATATCCACAGCATCTCTCAATTTTTCTTTTTCTGTTTTGCATCTTCTGTGATCCTCCTGTTCATCCTGAGGCGGTCTTTATTCCCTTTCATGTCACTGTGAAGCCAAATTGTTACTATTAAGCACTAACTAAAGACTGCAAGCTACCCCTCCCCACATATAGAAATGGGAAGGGAATTGTGCCTTGTGTCATTGTTTCAGCTCCCTGACTGGGAATGTGGAGGGAATCCGACACATATGCATAGGTGCTGTGTCTGAGTGCATCAGTGAGAGCCTTGAAGTTGTGCACGTCCATCCAGCCCCAGGGTAGCACACCACAGTGCCAGGGCTGGAGTATCAGATGCATGTGTCTGAGGAGCATGCGTACAACAGAGTAAGTGTGCTATACACACAGGCGGCAAGTTATATGGGCTCATAGTGCCCGGGCTCCAGCAATATTCAGGGCCCGGGAGCCAGCCTAGCCCCACCAATGTTCAGGACCGGGTCTCTTCCCTGGCCCCGCCTGCCGCTCCCACATGCCTCCCCGAGCCCCCCCTGCTCCCCCCCCCCCCCCCCCCCCCCCCGCCGCGGCCCCCCCCCCCC
>QXTE01000443.1:426929-551786 GCA_003942145.1 Platysternon megacephalum
CCCTAGCCCTGATCCCCCTCCCACACCCCAAACCCCTCATCACCAGCCCCACCCCAGAGCCCTCACATTTTTACATTATTTTTAAAAAATATACAGTAACTCCTCACTTAATGTTGTAGTTATGTTCCTGAAAAATGCTACTTTAAGCGAAACGATGTTAAGCAAATCCAATTTCCCCATAAGAATGAATGTAAATGGAGGGTTAGGTTCCAGGGAATTTTTTTTTTTTGCCAGACAAAAGATATTATATATATATATACATATACACAGTATAAGTTTTAAACAAACAATTTTATACTGTACACACAGGGCCGGCGCAACCCATTAGCGACCTAGGCGACCCCAGCGACCTAGGCGACCCCAGTCGTCAGCGCAATTTTGGGGGCGGGACCTTCCGCCGCCGCTGTCAGGGGCAGCATTTCGGGGGCGGGACCTTCCGCCGCCTAGGGCGCTGAAAAAGCTGGCGGCGCTCCTGTGTACACAGCAATGATGATTGTGAAGCTTGGTTGAGGTGGAAGTCAGAGGGTGGGCTATTTCCCAGGGAATGCCTTACTGCTAAATGATGAACTAGCACTCGGCTGAGCCCTCAAGGGTTAACGCGTTGTTGTTAATGCAGCCTCACACTCTATAAGGCAGCAGGAATGGAGGGGGGAGGGAGGAAGGCAGCATGGCAGAGAGAGAGAGACAGAGACACTCACTGTGTGTGTGAAAGAGAGACTTTGAGACAGCAGCTGCTGCCAGCAAGCTCCCTCCATTCTGAGCCCTGTTGTGTGTCCCCCTGCTCTGTGGAGATGGGGGGGGGGCAGGAACGGGGGAGGGGGACACCCTGACAACAGCACCCCTCTTCCCCCTCCACCCCCCCTGCACTGCACAGCAAGCAGGAGGCTCCTGGAGCAGCTCCAAGGCAGAGGGCAGGAACAGCACATGGCAGTGGGGGGAGGGACACCTGAACTGCCCAGCAATTGATAGCCTGTTGGGCGGCTGCCGCACAGGGAACTTAGGGGAGCTGATAGGGGGGGCTTCTGGTCAACCCTGGTTCCAAGCCCCCACCAGCTAGCTCCAACGGGCTGCTCTTTCTGCAAGCAGTGGACAAAGCAGGCAGCTGCCAAACAACACTATAAGGGAGCATTGGGCAACTTTAAACGAGCATATTCTCTAATTCAGAGGTTCTCAAACTGTGGTCCTCAGACCACCAGTGGTCCACGAGCTCCATTCAGGTGGTCCGCGGATAGTTCCCTCCAAGGTGTACTCCTGGGCGGCCGCACATGAGAGAATGAAGGGCCACCCACCTAATTAGTGGAGCCGTGCAGGCGTGGCTCCTCTAATTAGGTGCCTGGACCCTGGAGGAGATGCACATGTAAGGTGAGGTGGTGACCTTGGGGGGAATAGAGAGTAGGTAGGAGGGGGCAGTGGTGTGAGAAGAGGGGGTGGGGGGAATTTGAGATGTGCAGGGCTACGGCAGCCAGAGAAAGAGGCTCAGGGCTGTGGCTGCTGGGGAGAGACCCCCTTCCTTCCCAGCTTCAGCTCTGTGGCAGGGGAGAGACGCCCCTCCTTTCCAGCCAGAGCTCAGGGGCTGCTGCGGTGGGGGAGAGAGGGAGAGAACCCCACTTCTTCCCAGTCCCAGCTTGGGGGCTGCTGCGGCAGGGGAGAGAGGGCACATCCATCACATTAGAAAGGTTAAGACTACTGATATTAAAATACGAGTTGTGTGCTTTTCTGTGTAGAACAAAAAAAGTTAATTATTATTTAGGGGTTTTTTTATATAGCACTTTTATCCAAAGCGCTTTACAATAGTTAGCTAACAGTACAAACAACATTTAGAAAGATCATTAAGTGGTCCGCCAGACCCTCAGCAATTTTCAAGTGGTCCGCGGAAAAAAAAGTTTGAGAGCCACTGCTCTAATTGATCAGCAACGTAACAACAAAACAACGTTAACCGGGATGACTTTAAGTGAGGAGTTACTGTATATTGGCTTACAAGGCAAGGGTGTGTGTGTGTGTGTGTGTGTGTGAGGGGGAGGGGGAGGGGGATGGGACTTGGACCTGTTCTGGGCACCATCAAAAATTATACAAACCTGCCGCCAAGAAACCATTTTCCAACACTGAGTCTAGGCACATGAATCTAGGGCTTATCTGCAACTATTTCAATATGAACTAGCAAGGGATCACTGAAACTAAACAAACAATCAACTATGAGCACCTATGAATAGGAGACAACAGGAAACTCTACAGATTTTTGGACACCAAAGCAATTCACAGTTAATATGGACACACTAAATGTTGTTAGTGACTCCTCTTCTGATAATATTAAACTCAACAAGAGCATGTGGAAATAAGTGTCCGGTGACGCGGTAGCTCACAATAGAGACAGAGCTGAGGCCCAGCTCCAATTCCAAGTCAGGCACATAACTGTTCAGCCATAAACCGACAGTGGTTAGGCCATGGGCATGTTGAAGCCACTGCCTCTCATGTCAACCAATATTGTCTCATTGTTTCCTTGTACTCTCCTGCCTGTCTAGATCCATCTGTTGTCTCTTGTAAGCTCTTTGAGGCAGAGACTTGTTCTGTGTCTGCACAGCACCTAGCACAATCGGGCCATGGTCCCAGGCGGGGGCTCATAGGTACTATTGCAATACAAATAATAATTATTATTATGGAGAGAGGTAGAACCCACACAGTCCACACATTGCCCCAAGGCACAGGGGATTCAGACCCATTCTCTACTTTTCATCCACAGTTTCTATGAAACCTTGACATGCTGTTGCTGTGTGCACGTGGCTTCACAGATCAACAGCTGCCCTCATTTGTACCAGCCTGATGAACCCATTATTCAATGGCTCCTCCTGCATCTCCACTCAGGTCACAGCATGCCAGTGACGAATCCTGCACTGGAGTGCAGACCTGCACCCACTGATTCTCTCTCTCTAGGACTCTTTCTGAATTGCAGAGAGGGAAAGTACGGGGGCTGTGACACGGACAAAGTGCCCATTCAGCCTACTGCACTCCAGGGAACCTTGTTCATCTCCTACAGGGCCATCTAGTCTGACTGTGATGGCAGCACGGGGGTCAGAGGGAGCTACGCAGAAAGCCAGATGGGTTCTTTGGAACGTGCCCAATAGCAACAGCTGCGTCTGGGCAGAATGATGGAGTGTCAAGGGGGACACATTTGGTACAGAATGCATCCTTATGCACAGAGAGGGCAGAGCTGGGGAATTAGGGAAGATGGCAGCGTGTGGCTCTCGTCTGAATAAGCTCTGTCTTTTTTTATTTAATCCGTACTTCACCACTTCACAGCCCTTTCACGCCCCGGTGCCCAGGCTTCTGCTCCCCAGCACTTTGGTTCCTCTCATGGATCCACACAATTTCATCCCCCTTCACAATAAGCCTTTGATGGATGTGAGTGCTTGGGGGCCGGGGGGTTGATCTGGACATCATATTGGGAAGCAAATCACAACTCCCTTTATTTCCCAGCAGGAAGGGGCGTGTGCATTCTGTGCTTCTGGCTGTAATAACACGCAGCCACCACTTTGAGAGACATTGGAACTGGTTTTCTTCAACATACCTGTGCTGGGAAATGCTCACTTTCATGCTAACTCTATTACTCAAGAAACAATACCAGCTCTTTTATACTAAAGACTTGTGGTCCAATGATAACACATTTATTATCATGGCAAATCCCAACAGGACACAACCACCTGGTAGATCAAGCACCAACTCGATCAATCTCTAAGTAGGGTCCTAAGGTAGTCTGTCTGGACATACAATTTATGTCCATCACTGGCGATCTTATCACACCACCAGTGTTTATGGTGAATACGTGATCACCGGCTGTAGAGCAGCATTTCTTGGTAAATATGCATTATAATTGTATCAATCACATGGAAATCATATCCCAGGCCAGGCAACTGGTCTCAGTGCTATGTATTGCCTGTTGCAAGCAATCAGTTTTCAAGGCAGGAGTTATGATGTAAGCCCAGGAAAGAGTGAGGCTTCTCCAAAATGGGCCACATTTGAATAAAATCTGCAAATTATTGTCAGAGAACAGTGGCAGAAATCACAGGACTTGGACAGTTTCTTGTATGACAGTATATGAGTCATTCCAGTGGCTCTAACTGAAGAAGAGCTATGGAGCATGTTTGTGGATGTGTGTACAACTAAGGTAGGCATGGGGGGGGGGGAGGCACGTGAACCGCCAACTGGGGGAGGCTAGCCCCCAGCCCCACCCTTGGTGCCCAAGCCCCCCCCCTCCCCCTCCTGCCAGAGCCCAGAGCCCCCCCGCCACCCCCAGCCCCTGGCCCAGCCCCGCCCCCGCCCCCCCCCCCCCCCCGCCCCACCCCCCCCCCCCACCCCCCCTTTCCACCTCCTGCCAGAGCCCAGAGCCCCCCCCCCCCCCCCCCCCCTTTCCACCTCCTGCCAGAGCCCAGAGCCACCACCACAGCCACTGGCCCAGTCCTGCCCCAGGCTAGCCCCCCAGCCCCAAAGGCAGAGCACTGGGGGATGGAGCCGCAGGGGGCGGTGGTAAGCAGGGGGCGGAGTTGCACCTGGCTGTTTGGGGAAGCACAGCCTCCCCCAGCTTATACGACCCGCCGCCCATGAAGGTAGACAAAGAACGACACCAACAGTAGAAAGGAGAGCTGCACCCTCATTTCACAATCAGAATGCCATGCTCATCCAGTGCACTAAATGCCCCAATAACAATTATGTGGGTGAAGCCAGACAATCACTATGCTCTCGAGCGAACTCACCCGGGAAAATGATAAAAGACAAAAACACCCTATCACCTGTGGGTGAACACTTTACACACAGCGATCACTCTATATCTGACCTATCAGTCCTCATTCTCAAAGGAAACCTGCGCCTGGAAGCTTAAATTCATAACTTTGCTAGACACTAACAATCATGGACTGAACAGAGACACTGGATTTATGGTTTATTACAACAATCTGTAACCCACTAACAACCCTGGATGCTTCCCCCAGCTCCCCGCCCTCCACTCCTTTCCTCCCCATAACTGGAGAGGTATTAACGGGCCACTTCACCTTGAATGGTTCTTTGAAATGTGTTAACTACTAATGCTAAACAATCTGTTCCACTTCCTATTTAGCTGTGATGCTGTGAGTTAATTTCCAAGACCTGAAGAAGAGCTTTGTGTTACCTCAAAAGCAGAAGTGGATCCAATAATAGATATTACCTCACACTTGTCTCTCTAATATCGTGAGACCAAGATGGCTACAACAACACTGCATGCTTAGTGCCAGATTAACAGCATGACTAGCAGGGCGCAGGGGAAGACACCTACCAGTGGCCATAGTCCATGTGTTGTCTGATCAGTGTGTGGGGCTGCACTGTTCCATAAGTGTCCACTTCAGGCATGTTCATATCGTCAATGAAGTAGATGAGTTTCTTGGTGCCAGGTGGGCCATAATTTCTACCAGCCTTTTTATCCAGAGGCTTCTCAAGTACAGCTGTATGGGAACAAAGGCAGATCATTACAAACATTAGGCTGCATTCACAGAGGATGTAAATAGTGGTATGAGCGGTACGATTGGTGCACGCCAGTCATCAAACGTGTACGCGGACAAACCCCAAAGCAGGAAGAGGTTAATGGTCTGTGTTAGAGGGGAGGGCTGTAGCGAGCTCTGCCCGCAACATCAAGCCTGCAGGGGATAAAGAGGAAGGAAGCAGGATTTAGAGGTGGGTTTTCCTGACAGAAGTATCTTGGGTCTGAGGCAAAAGAAGTAGGGGTTAGAAGGAGCGGCCAAGAACTAGGACCTCAAAGTGCAGCCAAGCTTGGGAAAGGCTTGGACTGGCCATCATGTTACCTGAGTGTCTGTCACCTCATCTCATGAACACATTGTTTGTTAATTAAGTAAAACCCCAAGATGGGGGTGAGTTTTGACCTAACACAGGATATGTGGATTTGTCTTGTCTCAGAACAGGTAGAAAAAAAGTGTCCCTCACTATTGCCTGCATCGGGGGAGCTAGTAATTTGCCTTGTCTGAAGAGGAATTGCTGATCTTCATTAGGGGAAGGCTAAAGCACTTTCCACTGGCTTCCACCAGCTAGGAGAGGCAGGAGTCTCCCTCAGCAGTGGTGGCCAGACATCTTTTAAAACCTCCAAGGCTTCACGTTGTGTGACCAGGCCAAACTCCAGCAAGAGCTGGCAAATGCTCACAGGTTTCTGTTTCTGTCTTCTGGCTGGGGAAGACCATTTCTTATCAGTTGTTTCAGGTCCTGTGAAGGACAGAGCTTTTTGCAATGAGCCTAGGAAGTGGTGAAGGGTTTGGGGGTTTTTTGTGCTTGTTTGTTTTTCCTGTAAAGCACCATGCAAATTTATAGTTCTATATAAATATTTAATTAAAAAAATCACAGCCATATCGTCCAAAGGATCCTGCATTGTTCTAAGTTATCATTTCCTTGAACACCAATAAAAGCAGCAAAGAATCCTGTGGCACCAATGTGAGCCAAGCTTTATTGCACTCAACTGGTGCAAAACCAACCAGACAAAGCCATATTCTATACCCCTTTCCCCCCCTTGTATGTTTACTTTGGGAATGCTTTCTGTCTCAAGGTGTACTATTTTTCAGTACATGCCAACTAAATTTGATTCGTTTATACAGTTTTTAGTCTTCAGTGGACTAATAGCAGTGCTATAAAAACATCACAATAAATAGCAATTATTTATAATTACAGAGGATTGGACAAAATAAAGGACACTGGGTATTTTAAAATAGCCATTTGTTAGAATATACATTTAATACATGCATTATCATGTGGAAAAAGTTATTAAGGAACTTTTTTTCAGAATAACAATTATAGATTTATATGTTTAAAAATGCCTTTTCTTCACTGCACTTCAAATGCCTTTTCTTCACCATTGCTCAGAATCCAATGGATTTCTCATCTTTTGACAGCTTGCTGCAAAAAAACATTTAAAACTCTAGGAAAAAAATGATGAACCTCCTCTCAATGGAGTAGCTTCCCACCAACCCCCCTCCACAAAACCACAATATCTGAAATTTCTGGTAGCAAGTTAAATTAAGTGTTTCAACTAAGCATTTACTTTGCATTTAATTAGTGTTTAATTAACATATAAAATCAGCCATTTTTGAGGTTTAACAAATACGTAAGAGATATATCAAATTGAAATGCAATTACTGGGAATCAAATGACATGTCTTGGAAAATAGCCTTTTAATTTGAAACAATATCTCATAATACTAGTAAAAGGCGATGTTTCACTATCTTTGAAATCCTGACCTATTCAAATTAGTGTCTGAAATAAACATTCACAGTAAATGAGATTTATTGAGAGTTCTTTGTGTTTTCCAGTTGCTGTCCATCAAAGAAAGCCAGGTTGCATGCAACTCTCTAAGGGCAAAGTTATGCTGTGCAGAGAGCCTGCACACGGCCTATACACTACTTAAAATGCTATGGCTTTGAAGGGGAACTAAGTGGCCTTAGTTTACAAGCATTAAACTCCATACATAATGGCATCAGAAAGCTCCCGGGGCTCTATGGCCAGTCAAGCTAGTACGACAGCCTGAGCTAAAAACTTTGGGATGCAACGTCAGCCATCCCATAGTGTACCTGTTAGGAGTTATTTCTGACCTCGGAACCAAAAGTAGGAGTGGGATGATAAAGTTTGCGGATTACACAAAGTTGGGAGGTATTGCCAATTCGGAAAAGGATCGGGATATCCTGCAGGGAGATTTNAAAAGCAGCAAAGAATCCTGTGGCACCAATGTGAGCCAAGCTTTATTGCACTCAACTGGTGCAAAACCAACCAGACAAAGCCATATTCTATACCCCTTTCCCCCCCTTGTATGTTTACTTTGGGAATGCTTTCTGTCTCAAGGTGTACTATTTTTCAGTACATGCCAACTAAATTTGATTCGTTTATACAGTTTTTAGTCTTCAGTGGACTAATAGCAGTGCTATAAAAACATCACAATAAATAGCAATTATTTATAATTACAGAGGATTGGACAAAATAAAGGACACTGGGTATTTTAAAATAGCCATTTGTTAGAATATACATTTAATACATGCATTATCATGTGGAAAAAGTTATTAAGGAACTTTTTTTCAGAATAACAATTCTAGATTTATATGTTTAAAAATGCCTTTTCTTCACTGCACTTCAAATGCCTTTTCTTCACCATTGCTCAGAATCCAATGGATTTCTCATCTTTTGACAGCTTGCTGCAAAAAAACATTTAAAACTCTAGGAAAAAAATGATGAACCTCCTCTCAATGGAGTAGCTTCCCACCAACCCCCCTCCACAAAACCACAATATCTGAAATTTCTGGTAGCAAGTTAAATTAAGTGTTTCAACTAAGCATTTACTTTGCATTTAATTAGTGTTTAATTAACATATAAAATCAGCCATTTTTGAGGTTTAACAAATACGTAAGAGATATATCAAATTGAAATGCAATTACTGGGAATCAAATGACATGTCTTGGAAAATAGCCTTTTAATTTGAAACAATATCTCATAATACTAGTAAAAGGCGATGTTTCACTATCTTTGAAATCCTGACCTATTCAAATTAGTGTCTGAAATAAACATTCACAGTAAATGAGATTTATTGAGAGTTCTTTGTGTTTTCCAGTTGCTGTCCATCAAAGAAAGCCAGGTTGCATGCAACTCTCTAAGGGCAAAGTTATGCTGTGCAGAGAGCCTGCACACGGCCTATACACTACTTAAAATGCTATGGCTTTGAAGGGGAACTAAGTGGCCTTAGTTTACAAGCATTAAACTCCATACATAATGGCATCAGAAAGCTCCCGGGGCTCTATGGCCAGTCAAGCTAGTACGACAGCCTGAGCTAAAAACTTTGGGATGCAACGTCAGCCATCCCATAGTGTACCTGTTAGGAGTTATTTCTGACCTCGGAACCAAAAGTAGGAGTGGGATGATAAAGTTTGCGGATTACACAAAGTTGGGAGGTATTGCCAATTCGGAAAAGGATCGGGATATCCTGCAGGGAGATTTGGATGACCTTGTAAACTGGAGTAATAGTAATAGGATGAAATTTAATAGCGAGAAGTGTAAGGTTATGCATTTAGGGATGACTAATAAGAATTTTAGTTATAAGCTGGGGACGCATCAGTTGGAAGTAACGGAGGAGGAGAAGGACCTCGGAGTCCTGGTTGATCGCAGGATGACTATGAGTCGGCAATGTGACGTGGCCGTGAAAAAAGCTAATGCGGTCTTGGGATGCATTAGGCAAGGTATTTCTAGTAGAGATAAGGAGGTGCTAGTCCCGTTATACAAGGCATTGGTGAGACCTCATTTGGAGTACTGTGTGCAGTTCTGGTCTCCCATGTTTAAGAAGGATGAATTCAAACTGGAACGGGTACAAAGAAGGGCCACTAAGATGATCCGGGGAATGGAAAGACTGTCGTATGAAAGGAGACTTGAGGAGCTCGGTTTGTTTACCTTAACCAAAAGGAGGCTGAGGGGAGATATGATTGCTCTCTTTAAATATATCAGAGGGATAAATACCAAGGAGGGAGAGGAATTATTTCAGCTCAGTACTAATGTGGACACGAGAACAAATGGATATAAATTGGCCGTCGGGAAGTTTAGGCTTGAAATTAGGCGACGGTTTCTAACCATCAGAGGAGTGAAGTTCTGGAACAGCCTTCCGAGGGAAACAGTGGGGGCGAAAGACCTCTCGGGCTTTAAGATTAAGCTTGATAAGTTTATGGAGGGGATGGTTTGATGGGATAACGTGATCTTAGTCAATAGGTCAATAACTTGCCATCACTGGTAATTAGTACCATGGGTCAATGATGTGATATTAATATTCATTTTCCTAAGTGTCTGGCTGGAGAGTCTTGCCCGCATGCTCGGGGTTCAGCTGATCGCCATATTTGGGGTCGGGAAGGAATTTTCCTCCAGGGTAGATTGGCAGAGGCCCTGGAGGTTTTTCGCCTTCCTCTGCAGCATGGGGCAGGGGTCGCTTGCTTGAGGATTCTCTGCAACTTGAAGTCTTCAAATCATGATTTGGGGACTTCAACAGCTGAGTCAAGGGAGAGAATTAATCCAGGAGTGGGTGGGTCAGCTTTTGTGGCCTGCATCATGCGGGAGGTCAGACTAGATCAGGGGTCGGCAACCTTTCGGAAGTGGTGTGCCGAGTCTTCATTTATTCACTCTAATTTAAGGTTTCGTGTGCCAGTCATACATTTTAAAATTTTATAAGGTCTCTTTCCATAAGTCTGTAATATATAACTAAACTATTGTTGTATGTAAAGTAAATACGGTTTTTAAAATGTTTAAGAAGCTTCATTTAAAATTAAATTAAAATGCAGATCCTCCCGGACCAGTGTCCAGGCAGTGTGAGTGCCACTGAAAATCAGCTCGCGTGCCGCCTTCGGCACGCGTGCCATAGGTTGCCTACCCCTGGACTAGATTATCATATTGGTCCCTTCTGACCTTAAAGTCTATGAGTCTATGAGTGCTAGTGATAATGTAGGATTCAGGCCTCTATTTTTGCCTGAGATAGAATTCTATGTCTTGTTTGTCCATTTGATTCTTGATACACTTATAGTCTTACTAATATATATGAACTAAGGACAAAGACACTTTATATGTTGCTTCTGCCTAGCCAGATGGGTTTGTTAATATAATGGGAACAGATAAGAACAGTTAAAGTGTTACTGGGTATGGTGGAAGTATAATATACAAGCACACACTTTAAGACTGCCTCAACTCCTATCTCAAGGCAAGGTCAAGCAACCTATCAGGAGGGGCAAGGACGGACTGGGGGGAAGGTATAAAACACTAAAAGGCCAAAGAAATGCCTGTCCCTGATCGTAGCACAACCTCACTCCTTACCCCTCCCATGGGATACAAAAGAGATGGGATGAAGACCCCAGAGTCACAACCCCCCCAAAACAGAACATGACCATAAGTTGTAAGAGGTGAGACCGAGGGCATGCCTTTCACATATAATTATGCCTGCTAAGGAGCAGGGAGAATGGGACACTGGGAAACAAGGCTCTGTGGTGTCAGAGTTATGGACATGCTTGCTTGAAACTAACCCCAAAAAACATTGTGTTGCCTGCACTTTGGACTTCTGGTCTTCTGCTTTTTGTCTGTGTGACAAGAACCAGGGGAGAGGGTGAAGGGAAATCCCCCTAACATACCCTCTCCAATGTGGAGTCACTGCCTACACCCAGCATGATTTGCATTACTAATCCTTATTACTTTAGTCTCTCATTGGCAGATGTCTAGCACAAAGCTCTTCTTTGCCCAGTCAGTCCTTTAGGGAAGAATGTTATGATGGTAGCTCACTGTCATAGAGCAGAACTGCACAAAGCCACTAAAGGAAAGGACCTCTCCTTCCATTAGTCTGGGCACAACACTGCAGCCACCAATGGGCCACCAAATTATAGGAAGAGAATGAGTGAGTGGGAGGGAGAATGGGAGTGAAAAGTGTGGGATAGAATAAGGAGAGAGGGAACAAGCAAAGGTTGAAGTGAGGAGAAAAAAGGAGAAGAAAGGGAAATAGACTAAAAAACCCAGGTGGATGGGAGGAGAGATGGAGATGAGCTCAAAGTGCAGAGCCTGTAGTTCCAAGGCTTGCCGGGTGAGGTTGTCAGGATATGCCTCAGATGCACACTCACAACTGGCCGCTGGTTCGGTATACAATTTCCTATACATGTACATTCACATAGGAGCTCTAAAAATCATTGACTGCAAATTGGGAGCATACAGCTGAGTGGGCAGGCCAGGGGAGCATTGGCATATCTCTCTTCAGATAGTTAGGCATGTAAGAGCAGATCCTCTGCTGGTGGAAAATGTCATAGCTCCATTGTGGACAGTTTCCATCAGCTGAGGGTCTGCTCCATGGGGTTCCCAAAAACACTTGCTCTATTTCTTATAAATCCATGTTCTGAAGGATACTCTTAACTGTAAAAATGAAGGGTACTTGTAACCGAGGCTCTTTGAGATGGACTCTGCATCGTCCCACTCTTAGGATATGTGCCAACTGGTGCCTATGAACAGTGCGGCCTTCTACACGTAGTGCCTACTGAAGTGCTCACGCCCCCCGCTTCCCTCAGCATTTGAGCATGTTCTGAGGATGGGGCTATAAAAGGTGGAATGGCAGCGGTTCCTGCCTCAGTTCCTTCCACTGCCAATGTAGAGCCATGAGTAGTTAGGACTGCACAAAAGAGGGGAAGAAGTGTGAATACATAGAGTCCATCTCAAAGGACCTCGGTAACAAGTAAGCAACTTTAATTTCTTCTCCGAGTGTCCTCTGCATAGTCCCACACTTGGGACAGTTTAGTCAGCAGTATCTATCAAAAGACGCATGTGGGTGATAAGTCCCAACTTAAACAAGGACTGCCACCAATTAGGCATCTGATTTAGCCACAATATCTAACACATAATGCTTAATAAATGTATATCTTGAACGTGGTTGCTTTGCAAATTTCAATTAGTGGAACATGCCTTAAGCTTACTACAGAAGCAGCCATCTCTCTAGTGGAGGGTGCTCTCAGCAGAGCAGAGTGCAATCAAAAGGCATTTGCACAATTTTCT
Source organism: Platysternon megacephalum (assembly GCA_003942145.1). NCBI lineage: Eukaryota > Metazoa > Chordata > Testudines > Platysternidae > Platysternon > Platysternon megacephalum. The sequence continues at coordinate 439,488 of QXTE01000443.1, forward strand.
ACTATACACAGCCTGACCATCTAGATAACATTTGTGTGGAAATGGGATTTCCTTTACAGTTGCTCATATATGAAACAAACAGTTTGTGTGAAGATCTAAAATCCTTGGTCCTATCTAGACAGAAAGACAGCATCCAGACAATGTAACTTTGATTCACCCTTATTTGAACATGGTCTGAGAAAAAACACTGGTAGGCTGATTAACATGGAAATCAGAAATTACTTTCGGTATAAATTTTAGGTGAGGACGAAAGAACAGTTACTCACCTTCTCATAACTGTTGTTCTTCGAGATGTGTTGCTTCTATCCATTCCAATTAGGTGTGCACGCGCCATGTGCACAGTCGTTGGAAAGTTTTTCCCCTAGCAACACCCGTTGGGTCAGCTGTGGAGGCCCCTGGAGTGGTGCCTCCATAGCGCTCCATATATGACTCTGCCGACCCGGCGCCTTCTCAGTTGCTTCTTGCCGGCTACTCCGACAGAGGGGAAAGCGGGTGGATTTGGAATGGATACGAGCAACACATCTCGAAGAAGAACAGTTACGAGAAGGTGAGTAACCGTTCTTTCTTCTCCGAATCATTGCTGATATTGATTCCAATTAGGTGACTCTCAAGCCTTACCTAGTCGGGGCGTCGGAGTTATGGAATCGCTGATTGGAGCACTGCTCTGCTGAAAGCTGCATCATCTCTAGCATGCTGGATGATGGCGTAATGAGAGGTGAACATATGTACTGAGGACCAAGTCACTGCCCTGCAGATTTCATGGACTGGGACTTGGGCCAGGAATGCCGCCAATGAGACCTGTGCCCTTGTGGAGTGTGCCATAAGTGCCGGAGCTGGGATTTTGGCTAACTGGTAGCATGTGCAGATACAGGATGTGACCCAGGAAGATATTCTATGCGATGATACTGGGAATCCTTTCATCCAGTCAGCCACCACTATGAATAGCTGGTTCGACTTTCTGAATGGCTTAGTGCATTCGATGTTGAAGGCTAGCACCCGCTGAACATCCAGAGAGTGCAGCCTCTGCTCGCGGTTACTGGCATGAGGCTTAGGAAAGAAAATGGGCAGCTATATGTCTTGACTCATGTGAAAATGTGACACAACCTTAGGAAGAAAGGCTATGTGAGGCCTAAGTTGCAACTTATCCTTGTGGAAGACCGTGTAAGGTGGGTCAGAGGTGAGGGCCTTCAACTCAGACACCCTGTGTGCTGAGGTAATGGTGATCAGAACAGCTACCTTGTACGATAGATAGAGGAGGGAGCAAGTTGCTAGCGGTTCAAATGGGAGCCCCATTAGATTGAAGAGGACCAAGTTCAGGTCTCACACAGGAAATGGCCATCTAATCTGGGGATGGAGGCGGTCCAAGCCCTTGAGAAAACATCCCACCATCGGGTTGACAAATACAGAATGTCCAGATACTCCTGGGTGGAAGGCCGAAATGGCAGCAAGGTATACCTTGATGGACGACGCAGCCAGGTCTTTTTGTTTTAGGTATAGGCACCTGGATTGGAGGTGTGTGATGCTGGGCACACCAGCAGGTGAACCTTTTCCACTTAGCTATATAAGTGGCCCTGGTGGATGGTTTTCTTCTGCCAAGTAGGACCTCCCTTACAGGTTCTGAGCACAGAAGTTCCATGGGGTTTAACCATGAAGCTTCCAAGCCGTGAGATGGAGAGATTTGAGGTCTGAGTGGAGCAGGCAACCGTGGTCCTGAGTGATCAGGTCGGGGTGTAGTGGCAACACAATTGGGGCGTCCACTGACAGTTCCAAGAGCGTGCTGTACCAGTGTTGTCGAGGCCATGCCGGGGCCACCAGGATTACTGCTGCTCTGTCCCTGCGGACCTTGAGAAGAACCTTGTGCACCAGAGGGAACGGGGGAAAGGCGTACAACAGGCGGCCTCCCCAGGGTAGCAGAAATGCGTCCGTGACTGAGCCCAGGCTGTGATTCTGGAAGGAGCAGAACATCGGGCATTTCCCGTTGTTGCAGGTGGCAAACAGGTTGACCTGGGGAAACCCCCGCCTTTGGAAGATGGAGTGTACGATGTCCGGACGGACAGACCACTTGTGATTGTGGAACGATCTGCTGAGGTGGTCCGCCAGGTCATTCTGAGCCCCTGGTCGATAGGATGCTTCCAGGTGAATGGAGTGGGCTATGCAGAACTCCCACAGCCAGAGGGATTCTCGACACGGGGGAGGAACGGGCTCCACCCTGTTTGTTGATGTAAAACATGGCAGTGGTGTTATCCATCCTCACTGCCACGCACTGGCCTTGCAGCCAGGCCCAAAAGGTTTGGCATGCTAGTTGTACCACCCTGAGCTCCTTGATGTTGATATGAAGGGAAAGCTCGTCCCGAGACCATAGGCCCTGCATTTGCAGATTTCCCAAATGCCCACTCCAACCCAGAGCCGACGTGTCTGTTACCAGGGTCAAGGAGGGCTGTGGAAGGGGACTCCTTCGCACACCATCCGAGGGTCGAGCCACCATTGGAAGGACTCGAGTATGTGTTCTGGTACCGTCACTACTAAGTCCAGGTGACAAAAGGCCGACGCAAGCCACGCTTGCAGGGGCCTCAGCCTGGCATGCCAGACCACATAAGTGCAGGCTGTCATGTGGCCAAGGAGACGTAGGCAACCCCTTGCAGTAGTGGTCGGGAATCGCCTGAGGCCTTGAATGATGTTTGACATGGCTTGGAATCGTGGCTCTGGCAGAAATGCTCTTGCCTGCACCGAGTCCAGCATTGCTCCGACGAACTCTATTCTCTGGGTCGGAGACAAGGTTGACTTGTTCACATTGAGGAGAAGGCCCAGTCTCTCAAAGGTGGATCTGATGAACCGGACCTGAGATTCCACCTGGTCCCTGGTGCGCCCCCTGAGCAGCCAGTCATTGAGGTAGGGGTATACCTGCACCTGTCTCTTGTGAAGGAAGGCTGCTACGACTGGTGAAAACTCAGGGGGCTGTTGACAGACCAAATGAGAGAGCCGTGAACTGATAGTGTTTGTGGTCGACCACAAACCTTAGAAATCGCCTGTGCACGGGGCGAATGGCTACGTGAAAGTACGCGTCTTTCATGTCGTGGGCGGCGTACCAGTCTCCCGGATCCAGGGAAGGGACAATCATGCTCAGGGAGACCATATGGAACTTCAACTTCACCATGAATTCATTGAGTCCTTGCAGGTCTAGAATGGGTCGGAGATCCCCCTTTGCCTTGGGGATTAGGAAATAGTGGTAGTAGAATCCCTTTCCCCTTAGCTCCTGAGGAACCTCCTCCACCGCACCTAAGGCGAGAAGCAACTGCACCTCCTGGATAAGGAGTTGCTCGTGAGAAGGGTCCCTGAAGAGGGATGGGGAAGGGGGGTGGGAGGGAGGGGCGGAGCAGAATTGGAGAGAATATCCCACTTCTACCGTGCGAAGGACCCAGCGGTTCGATGTTATTTGGAACCAAGCATGGTAGAAGAGGGATAGACGATTCAGAAAACACAGGGAAGGATCCAGTGCTGAGACTGGTGTTCCATCCTCGGGTGCACCTTCAAAATGACTGCTTTGAGCCTGACGAAGATTTAGTCGGGTCCTGCCCCTGCCCAGATAGAGGATGGGAGGGCTTGTGCCTTCCATTTCTGCCCCTGCATCTGTAGGGATCCTGCCTCGTCCAAGCAGAATATGACCACTGTTGCTGTGGTTGGGGCTTAAAGGGCTTTCTCTGGGTTGCCGGGGTGTGCATACCCAAGGATTTCATTGTAGCCCTGGAATCCTTTAGGCTATGCAGCCTGGAGTCTGTCTGTTCAGCAAACAGTCCCACCCTGTCAAAAGGCAGGTCCTGCAGAGTTTGCTGAACCTCAGGCAGGAGCCCTGAGGCCTGCAGTCATGAGCTACACCTCATAGCAATTCCTGAGGACAAGGTGCGCGCCACCAAGTCCGCAGCGTCCAGTGAGGCCTGTAAAGAGGTCCGTGCCATTGCCTTGCGCTCCTCGACAATAGCCCCAAACTTCTCTTTGGACTCTTCTTGTATGAACTCCTTAAACTTCAGCATCGAGTTCCAGGAGTTGAAGTTGTATCTACTCAGGATTGCCTGCTGATTGGCAATCCTGAGTTGCAAGCTCCCCGTGGAGTATACGTCACATCCAAATAAATCCAAGTTCTTGGCGTCCTTGGACTTCGGCGCTGGGGCTTGCTCCCCCTGCCTCTCCTTCTCATTCACCACAGCCACCACCAGGGAACAGGGCTGCGGGTGTGTGAACAGGTATTCGTACCCTTTAGAGGGGATGAAATATTTCCTCTCCACCCCCTTGGCAGTGGGAGGGATGGAGGCCGGAGTCTGATAAATGGTCTTTGCATTGGCCTGGATCATTTTGATGAGGGGTAGAGTGACCCTAGATGGCCTTTCTGGTGTCAGAATATCCACCATAGGATCTGGGGACTCTACCACCTCCTCGGCCTGCAGGTTCATATTCCGTGCCACCCTGCGTAGGAGTTCCTGGTGGGCACGGCTATCTATAGGGGAAGGCCCGGAGGTGGAGGTGACTGCCACAGCCTCATCTGGGGAGGAAGACAAGGAGGCCAGAGGGAGGAATGGGTCCTCCTGACCGTCCTGGTCCTCCGATACCTCCCGCCCTGCCTCTAATCCAGGGTCAGACACCCCAGGGTCAGGCGCAGGAACACGGGTGGGTTCCAGGGGAGGTGATAGGGCTGGTATCTCCTCCACAACCCTCAGGGTGGGACAGCTGGCCGCTGCCTCTGGGACCCTCGCTTCAGAAGCCACCGAACGGGAGCCCCTGGACTGGGTGCCCTGGGCCTGGTAGTACGCTCAAGGGGTCCAAAATGACCACTGCGCTGGCCCCTGCCATTGTGCGGGCCATGGTGCCACACCCTTATCTAGTCTGCCCCGTGCCGGCTTGCATCGGGCTCGCTCTGAGATTTTAGATCCCAACTCTGAGCCCGAAGACGTGGACCTAGACCGCGAGGGCCAAGGCGGTGCCAAGCGCTGCTGAGCCAGAGAGTGGTGCCGCGAGGCTGGAGGGCAGTGCTGCGAGGCTGGAATGGTACCACAAGCGGGGTCCACGCGATGACCCAGAATGGTGCCGAGACGGACTGTGCCAGGACCAGGACGTGCTGCGCGACGGTGATTGACGCCGCGAATGGAAGCGCTGGTGGGACCTAGAGTGGTGCTGTGAATCAGACCGGCGCCGTGAGTGGAACCGGTGCCGCGAGTCTGATCAGTGCCGTGAGTGTGATCGGCGCTGAGACTCCGAGCAGCGCTGGGACTCCAAGCGGTGTCTTGTCCCTGACGGCGCCAAGGGGCAGAGCATTGCAGACTTTCCGCGGGACGCTGTGGTATCGGGGGCTTGGCACGAAGGGCCGGGTACCGCAGTGCCATCATGTTTCTGAGGTCTCTAGCGGTCTCAAATGTGTCTGGGTTGGAAGGCAGTTGTACCTCCTCCACCACCTGACATAGTGAGTCCAATTGCACCGGACTCAATGGCCCTCCTTGCATGACCGAAGTCGACGGTGCTGGCTCTGCAGTTTTCAGCACTGGGGGCTCCTCCCTGGGACGCGCCCCATTGGCTGGTTCCAAGGGGTTGGGTCCCAAATTCAGGGAACCACTCCTCCCTTGTTTCCGGTGCCGCTTCTGACCTGGGGAATGGGACTGGTGCCGAGTCATCTCCGACGGTTTCTGCACCGGAGAACGGCACCAGAGACTTTTCCAGTGTCCTTCCGCGGTGCCATCTCTGACGCTGCCGGGGTACTGCGCCCCAATGCACTTAGTGCCGGGTCCTGCTACACCGATGCTGGCTGCGGTCTAAGTGCTGCCTCCATGAGTAGCTGCTTCAGTCTAAACTCCCGCTCCTGCTTCATTCTCGGGCAAAACCCTTTGCAAATCCTGCACTTAACTGCCTGATGTGTTTTCCCCAGACACTTCAAGCAAGAGTCGTGGGGGTCACCCATTGGCATAGACTTGTTGCAGGACTTACAGGGTTTGAACCCCTGGGACTTACGCATGCCCTGAGTCCCCAAAGGGAGCACAGTCGGGTTGAAGGGGAACCCCCCACTCCCGACAGCGAACTAACAACACTATTCTAACTAATAACTAACTTAACTAACTAAGGAAAACAAACACTAAGTAAATAGAGCTAGGGAAACGTGGAGAGCTTGCTGAGCAAAAAGCCACAGTTCCACCAATGGTCACTGGCGGTAAGAAGGAACTGAGGAGGCACCAGGTCAGCAGGGTCATATATAGAGCGCTATGGAGGTGCCACTCCAGGGGGCTCCACAGCCGACCCAACAGGTGCTGCTAGGGGAAAACGTTCTGACGACTGTGCACACGGTGCACGCACACCTAATTGGAATCAATATGAGCAATCACTCGAAGAAGAAGAACTACTTTATGAAAAATTGTAAATGGAGGGTCAGTCATTAAGGCTTGAAGTTCACTAACCCGCCTGGCTGATATTATTGCTATAATAAATGCAGTTTTAACTGAAAGATGAACTAGAGAATAAGATGATAAAGGTCCAAAGGGTGCAGACATAAGCTGTGTTAGCACTAAATTTAAATTCCATAGGGGAACAGACTCTCTCACATGGGGATAAATATTTAGTAAACCGCTCAGAAACCTCTTAATATCATGCTATGTTGATTTACCACATATTGGTATATGAAAAGCCACAATTGCAGCTAAATGTATCCTGAGCGATGTAACAGATAAACTCAATTTCTTCAGAAACAGCAAACACTCTGGATTGAATAGGAGCTGACACAGGATCAATACCCTTATCAGCTATCCATAGTGAAAATCTTTTCCATTCAAAATCACAACATTTCCTAGTTGATTGTCTTCTAGCATTAAGTAAAACACTACAGCTACAAAGAAAGATTTTTCTAATTCTGTCAGAGTCCTATTGCCTATGCTATCAGGTGCAGTGAAAGTGGATCTGGATGGTATGCTTTCCCTTGCTGCTGTGACAGAAGGTCCGGCGACACATTGGAAAGAATCAGCAAGTCTGTGTACCATCGCGTCTCGGCCAGGCTGGAGTGATGAGTATCATCCTGGCTGAGTCCTGTCTAACCTTCTTCACAAGCATCAACATTAAAGAGCTCCTGCTCCTGAACAAAAACAATGACACTTGGGGTTTTATCTTGTGGCAAATTTCTATATGATATAAAAATTCATATATACTACATATGTGGAGTATCCCAAAGAGCAAAATTGTCCCAATTGTCTTGGATCACAGAGTCTTTCAAGGACCCTTCATACATCTGGGAAGAGTCTCCGATTAGTTGGGCCACTAACTGATTGAGAGGTTCTGCCACATGCAGAGCTACTGCAATAAATCTCAAGTATCAGAGGGGTAGCCGTGTTAGTCTGGATCTGTAAAAGCAGCAAAGAATCCTGTGGCACCTTATAGACTAACAGACGTTTTGCAGCATGAGCTTTCGTGGGTGAATACCCACTACTTCGGATGCAAGTAGTGGAAATTTCCAGGGGCAGGTATATATATGCAAGCAAGAAGCAAGCTAGAGATAACGAGGTTAGTTCAATCAAGGAGGATGAGGCCCTGTTCTAGCAGTAGAGGTGTGAAAACCAAGGGAGGAGAAACTGGTTCTGTAGTTGGCAAGCCATTCACAGTCTTTGTTTAATCCTGAGCTGATGGTGTCAAATTTGCAGATGAACTGAAGCTCAGCAGTTTCTCTTTGAAGTCTGGTCCTGAAGTTTTTTTGCTGTAGGATGGCCACCTTAAGATCTGCTATTGTGTGGCCAGGGAGGTTGAAGTGTTCTCCTACAGGTTTTTGTATATTGCCATTCCTAATATCTGATTTGTGTCCATTTATCCTTTTCCTTAGAGACTGTCCAGTTTGGCCGATGTACATAGCAGAGGGGCATTGCTGGCATATGATGGCGTATATTACATTGGTGGATGTGCAGGTGAATGAACCAGTGATGGTGTGGCTGATCTGGTTAGGTCCTGTGATGGTGTCGCTGGTGTAGATATGTGGGCAGAGTTGGCATCGAGGTTTGTTGCATGGATTGGTTCCTGAGCTAGAGTTACTATGGTGCGGTGTGCAGTTACTGGTGAGAATGTGCTTCAGGTTGGCAGGTTGTCTGTGGGCGAGGACTGGCCTGCCACCCAAGGTTTGTGAAAGTGTGGGATCATTGTCCAGGATGGGTTGTAGATCCCTGATGATGCGTTGGAGGGGTTTTAGCTGGGGACTGTATGTGATGGCCAGTGGAGTCCTGTTGGTTTCTTTCTTGGGTTTGTCTTGCAGTAGGAGGCTTCTGGGTACACGTCTGGCTCTGTTGATCTGTTTCCTTATTTCCTCGTGCGGGTACTGTAGTTTTGAGAATGCTTGGTGGAGATTTTGTAGGTGTTGGTCTCTGTCTGAGGGGTTAGAGCAGATGCGGTTGTACCTCAGTGCTTGGCTGTAGACAATGGATCTTGTGGTGTGCCCGGGATGGAAGCTGGAGGCATGAAGGTAGGCATAGCGGTCGGTAGGTTTTCGGTATAGGGTGGTATTAATGTGACCATCACTTATTTGTACTGTGGTGTCCAGAAAGTGGACCTCCCGTGTAGATTGGTCCAGGCTGAGGTTAATGGTGGGGTGGAAGCTGTTGAAATCTTGGTGGAATTTTTCCAGAGTCTCCTTCCCATGGGTCCAGATAATGAAGATGTCATCAATGTAGCGTAGGTAGAGAAGGGGCGTGAGTGGACGGGAGCTGAGGAAGCGTTGTTCCAGGTCGGCCATAAAAATATTGGCATATTGTGGGGCCATGCGGGTGCCCATAGCGGTGCCACTGATCTGGAGATACATATTGTCATCAAATTTGAAATAGTTGTGTGTGAGGATAAAGGCACAGAGCTCAGCAACCAGTTGTGCTGTGGCATCATCAGGGATACTGTTCCTGACAGCTTGTATTCCATCTGTGTGTGGGATGTTTGTGTAGAGAGCCTCTACATCCATGGTGGCTAGGATGGTGTTTTCTGGAAGGTCACCAATGCTTTGTAGTTTCCTCAGGAAATCAGTGGTGTCACGGAGATAGCTGGGAGTGCTGGTGGCATAGGGTCTGAGTAGAGAGTCCACATATCCAGACAGTCCTTCAGTGAGAGTACCAATGCCCGAGATGATGGGGAGTCCAGGATTTCCGGGTTTGTGGATCTTGGGTAGTAGATAGAATAACCCTGGTCGGGGCTCTAAGGGTATGTTGATTTGTTCCGGTGTTAGTGTAGGGAGTGTCCTGAGTAGATGATGCAGTTTCTTAGTGTAAATCTCGTGATTATACACCAATCCCCAAAGCTTCACTGCCTCCTTGCAAAACTCTGAGGAATGGGCTCCTCCATGTTCGTTTACATAGTACATTGCTCTCATATTGTCTCTGGCTGCTTGAACCACAGATCCTTGCACCTGAGGGAGGAATGATCTGAGTGCCAAATGAACTGCTGTTAGCTCCAGAAGACTGATATAAAGGTGACACTCTTGCTGATTCGAGAGACTTCTTGTTAAAAGGTTGTTGAGGTGTGTACTCCAGCCCATTTTTAAGGCATCTATTCTAATGATCATGGAAGGAAAGGGACGGTTGAACTTCACTCCCCTCCATATATGTTCCTGGTCCATTCACCATAAGATAGTTTTCTGGATTTTCTTGGGAATGGTATTAAGTTTGTGTCGTGTACTGCAGGCCCAGGTTTCTTGCCAAACAGTGCTGAAGGGGGTCTCAGCCTTAGTCCTATATAAGTTGTGACATACGTCGGTGATGCCATAAGACTCAGCAGAGAGAGGAAGAACTTTACGTTCTGAGTGGTAGATTTCCTCTTCAGGAATTTCTCCTCCAGAAGTTCAGCTCTTGCCATTCTGGAGTCGAGATGTACTCCTATGAAAAGGATATTTTGTGAAGGCTTCAATAGAGATTTCTTTTCAGTGATCAAAAATCCCAACCTTTGGAACATAGAGCATCTGGATTGAGTGACACCCTTTGGTTCACCTTCAGAAGTTCCTTTTAGGAGCTAATCATCTAAATATGGACAAATATGGTCTTCTCAGAAAAGCTGCCACTACAGCTAGGCATTTTGTAAAGATTTTAATGCAGTAGAAAGGCCAAAGTGGAGGAGCCTGAATTGGAAATGGTGCCCTATGGCAAAATAAGGGTAGTTCCTGTGTGATCATCTTATTGAAATATGAAAGCAGCTTCTTTGAGATTGAGAGCAGTAAAACCTGTTTAGACAGGAGAGGGAGGGGATAATGGATCTTAGAGTTAATATTCTGAAGGGAAATCTTTGCATGTACCTATTTAACTTCCTCAGATGCAGCATTGGAAGAAGTCCTCCATCTTTCTTTGGAATTAGGAAATAGTGTGAGTAGAAACCCCAATTTCTTAGATTTATTGGGACCTCTTCTACTCCTCCTTCCCTTAGTATGGAGTTGATTTTTGTTCTTAGCATTAATTTGTGAGAGGAGTCCCTGAATAGGGAAGAAGGTCTTGAACTGGATGGTATAACAATCTTTTATTGTGTCCAAAACCCATCTGTCCATGGTGATCTTTTGCCACTCAGTGTAAAAAAAAATGGCATAAACAGTCTCCAAATGTAAGGGGAACAGAGTTCAAGGCTGGCTTGCTGCTCTTGAACTTCATATCAAACCTGAGGTTTAACTGCAATGTCATGGGGTGCTCCACTCACCATTGGGCTGCCGCCTCCTCCTGGCTCTCTTCTTACTACAGCACCTATCTAACTTGCCCAGAATCTTGAATCCGACAAAGGCTCACATCCATCTGTAGTCCGTGGCTGGAAGGAACTGAAGTGGCAACCACCGCTTTTATATGTAAGTGGGATATTATGTTTTTATAGTGCTACCCTCAGAACATGCTCAAACGCTAAGGGGAGAGGTGGGAGGGGATGCGTGAGCACTCTTATAGGCACTACTAGTAGAAGGCTGCAACATTCAATGGCACCAGTCAGCTCATATCCCAGGAGTGGGAATGTGCAGAGGACACTCCAAGAATTTTATTTATATAGATATAGATATACAGAGAGAGAGAGAGAGAGAGAGAGAGAGAGAGAATCTGCGTTAAATAGGTGCCTGCTGGAAACAGCAGCCAACTGACAAACTACACAAAAAAGAGCAAATTAACTCTAAAATATGAGCAGTGGAGAACAATGTAGAGCAATATAAATCATGCCTAACAAACACAATCATTGCAGTCATAGCTGAAATCTTTCACACACACTTATTCACATAGCAGATGACTTATTCATATGCTTAGAGAAGAGAGCCCCAAACTCAAACCATAGCTCACAGTCCAAGGAAATATGAAAAGGCTGCCCAGATCTGTCCATATAAATCTCAACAACTGCACCATCACTATTGAGATAAATGAGCGCGAGAAGGTTCTTTTACTGAGCTAGGAAGGCTTGAAGACAGAGTGTTTGAGTTTGTTTTTCAGTCTTCCAGAGGACCTATATTGACAAACTACGCTCTAGGAAAAATTAAAAGGGCATTTGGAGAGGGAAATGTATTAATATTTGAAGATCATTCACAATTTGGACCAGATACCAAGGAAGGTTTGTTTCACCTGAGTTTTGCAGGAAAGACGTGCTGTTCAAGTCGTTCACGTAGTGTGAAATTCACCCCTATGCACAGGGCCAGTGGGATTTCAGGGGCACTTAGGCCGCGTGCCTAGCCTTCTGCATTTGATCCATAGTGTAAATGAGGGCACTAACGGGTGGCGGTGTGGGGGCCAGTGAGAGGGGCTAGTGATCACTGTGAGAGCAATTTCCTGAACACAGAAGAATCCCATTGCTGTGTTGGAGCAGAGCTGAACATTAGAGCCTAGGATCAAATATGGCATTGGGCAAACAGCTCTCTAATGTCATACATGAGGCTCTTGCATGCATTCACATGCACTTGCATGTGTAAAAGGCATTCTGTTAAAAGTGGCCCTTGTTGTCCAGCTCATTCCATCTGACCTGCTCACAGCATGCAATTTCAAGCTCACCTGTACAGATCTTACACAGCAGTTAAAACAGCTGGATGTTAATAATCTGAGTGTGCTTTGTGGGTATATAGTAACCATCCAAGCCTTTTAAATCTAAGCTAAATGCTTATCTGAGTCATTTAATTTAAACTGTGATCAAATTTCAAGCTGGTCTCATGCAGCTTTGCAAGCTATGGCATTTTATTCTGCTGCAGCAGAGTTATGAATTATTTGTGTGCTAACATTACCATAAGCTCTTTTCCCCTTTCATAAATGATATAGGGCAATGTGCAGGGGAAGCCAAATAAAACGGAGATATATAATAATTTGCATGGGCTGATGCAGGAGTAACAATGAGCATGGGCATGCCTGTCATGGAGAAGGGAAGTCGAGAAGGCAGTGTCCAAATGTGGGGGATACAGGAAAAGGGCTGCTCCCCTTTTCTTTTCTCCTACATGTTGTCACCAACACCGCCAAGCTCCCACCCCACCGAATAAATAAATGACTGACCCCTCTCCCACCCAGCCTGGACACAGCCCTGCTCTGAACCGATGGGAATAGATGGCACAAACCAGGCCTCTCTCACCACACAGGGTAGTCCTGTGTCCCTGTCCCAGCACCTGACCCTCTGCGTATTATGGGAGGCAGGGCTTTTTTCCTGGGCTTTGGTAGCCCCAGCAGACTGGGCCCCTGAAGGAGCCGCTGGATGGTTGAGCTGGTAACACAGGCTGGGAGAGCATATACATACCCCAACTCTGTCAGACATTAATGCTGCTCCTGACCCTCTAGGGAGCCTCCCAATGAGTGTTCCCTCGAACCACTCCCACCCGTACACCCTTACACCCGTCAGAGCTGGAGGAGTCGGAGGGTGAAAATCCTGGCCTCACTGAAGTCAATGGCAAAACTCCCTTTGACTCCAACAGAGCGAGGATTTCACCCTGAGACCACGGGCCCTGATGTGAGCAGCAAGTCTACACACCTATGTTTCTGCTCACCCAGACCTGCACCATATAAGCACATTGGGCTGGGGCAGGGCACTGAGGGTAGGGACTATCTCTCCCTACGTGTATGTACAACTCCCAGCGCAATTGGGTCCTCAGCGTGACTGGGCCTTCTAGGTGCCACCATAATACAAACAACAACATAATCCACATGGTTGGATTCAGGCCTGTCCCTATTCAGCAAAACTTTTCAGCCTGGTCTTAACTTTAGACATATTAAACACATGCTTCAAGTTAAACACATGTTTATGTGTTTTGCTGAACAGGGATAAATTTAAGCACATGCTGAAATGGAGCCTTGATGTTTAATTTTAGGCTCTGGAGGTTGAAAATCTGGTCCTCTCCCAAATCCAATCCCATGACCCAGGTTTTCCAGACTCCCTGGGCCCTGGGTGGCTGCAAGGAGACAATGACTCACCTGTGACCTTGAGGGGAGAAAGAAATAGGTAGGACTTGCAGCCTGGTTGGGCCATCAGATACGCAGATGTGCCCCTTTCAATACAAAATTCCACCATGAAAGCTGAAGGCTGAGGAAGTCTGGGCATTGGCACTGTGTAGGGCTTGGTGGATCTGACTTGTGAAGGGATCACTGGCAGCAGGAAATGTATGGAGGGTAGCGAGTCACAGACTGTGGTACTGGAAGTGAAATTTGATAGTTTTAGGATTGTGGATGGAGCCTCTTGGTCATGTTCACAACACTCCCCCATCTGGACAAACGCATCCACCTTCCCAGTCCTGGTCCCAGGGCGGTAGGTCGCCACAAAGTAAAATCATGTAAAGAACAGGGACCAGGGTCCTGTTGCTGATTTAGGTGCTGAGCCATCTTCGGGAATTCCAGGTTCTTGTGGTTGGTAAGGACTTGGATCGGGAACCTGAAGACCTCCAGGAGATGCTGCAACTCCTCGAAGGTTGCTTTCATGGCCAGAAGCTCTTTACTGTCATAGTTTTGCTCCACTGGTGTGAGGCTGCTTGAAGAAGGCACATAGGTGAAACTGACCATTCAAGGCTGCCATTTGGGCTCCCAGCACAAAGTTTGAGGCATCCACTTATACCGTAAATTGCAGCCCGAGTTGGGGTGAACCAACCTGGGTTGGGGTGTGATGAATTTCTACTTTAGGCACTCAAAAGCCAGTTCCATCTCTGGGGACAAAGAAAGATGGGCTCCCTTCTGCAGGAGGGCTGTGATTGGGGTGACCCCCCCTTAGAAACATTTGGTGAACTGTCTACAGAAACTGGCAAAGCTTAAAAAGTGTTGCACCCACAGACATTCCTGAGCACCACCAGTCGGTGATGGCTGTCAATTTATGTGGGTCGATGGTGTGATGGACTTTACGGACTCCTCACTAAGACTAAAGGACTAAAGGAAAGATAGAGCAGCACTGGGTCAAGAAGGCCCCACCCCTCAGCAGCTGCAGAGCATGCTCCAAATGGAGGACATACTTAAAATGAGACTCTGGCAATCAAGCAGGTGAAGACTGAAGGAGAGGCTGTCTGCAGGAAGGAAGCCAGTTAGTACCTTTTGGAACATAGAAATCCACAGGGGAAGGGCCTGGACTGTGGGTAAGGCCTGACCAGGCAGCCAGGGGCCTGATCCCTTTTTCTTTCCCCTTCTCCCTGACAAAGAGGAATCACTGACCACCGAGAAGGGAGCAGGGAAACCCCCACTGACTAACTGAATTGCTGAGACTGCTTGAGCAACCCTCCACAGGGAGGGAAGCAGAGTGTTGTGACCATGCCCCAAACTGAGGAGAGCACAGGGGAGGTAGGAAGTGGAGGCTGATCTGGGACACTGAAACACTGCTCAACCTTCCCCGCTGGGCCCTGGGCCCCGCTCCATTTCCCTCCTCCCCTTGTCTGATCCAGGAAACACGGAGAAGGAGGAGACTGTAACTTGACTTCCAGGTCCCCAGATCGCTTGACAAGCCTGGCCCCAGGACTTTGGGGGATGTTGAGCCATGGTCTGCCCACCAGGCCTGCTGGCCCCTAAGTGCACCACAGTACACATGGCCAGTCCTTCTGGGGTAGGGTGGCCAGGTGCCTGGTTTTCGACCAGAAAATCCGGTTGTAAAAGGGACCTGACTGTGTCTGGTCAGATCTACTGACCGGACACCCAAAGTCCAGTTACTGCAGGCGGGGAGGTGCCAAGTCATCACTCATGCCAGCCCCTACTTAGCCACGCCACTTCCTTCCTGCATCGGGCGGCTGCAGCTCCCAGACGCGGCTCTGCAGGCAAGTCCCTCCCGACCTAGGCAGAGGTGGGGGAGAGAGGGGAAGAGCAGCGAGCGATGCGGGGAGGGGGAAAGAGGAGCAAACGGGGGCAGGACCTCAGGGGGCAGGTCCTCAAGGGGAAGAGGTGGGGAAGGAGAGGTTCCGGCACTCCTGCTGGAGTGTCCAGGTTTTAAATATTACAAAGTTGGCAACCCTATTCTGGGGAGATGATATAGCCAAAACACTCTACTGTGCCACAGTCAAACTGTCATACAGGTGGTGTTGGTAAAGCCTCTCTAAGACTCTCTGTATGTGTTGGTTGTGCTGTGTTCAGTCATTTATAAAAATAAGGGTGTCATTGAGACAGATAATAATGAACTGATCCAGCGTGTCCTGAAAAATGTCATTGATAAAATGCTGGAAGGTCGTGGGAGCATTACACAGACCGAACAGCATGCCCAGGTATTCAAAGCATCCATACTGGTTGTGGAAGACGTTTTTCCTCTCATCTCTTTTTCTCACGCACATCAGGTTAAAGACCACACACAGATATCTAAGTTGGTAAAAAAACTGGGCAGAGTGTAATTGGTTTAGAAGTTCAAGAATGAGGGGAAATAGGTAACTTTTCTGAACCGTCACCTTGTTGTGGGCCCAGTACACAATGCAGGGCCTCAGGGAACCATCCTACTTTTTAACAAAGAAGATTGTGGCCGCTGTTGGAGAGGTGGATGGCCAGATAAACCCCTTCTGCAGATTTTCCCCCATGGAGCATAGATGTGGCTAAAGGGAATTTGAGTGCCAGCTGGAAGGTGAATTAGGCAGTCGTATTTGTGGTGCAGTCAGGGTGTCCACGGTTCCCTTGTTGATTATGTCTGCACGGTGATGGTACTTGCGAGGTATTTCGGCGGCAGCCAGTGGGATGGTTCGGAGTGTGCCAAGCTCCCGTCGGCCCATTCCCTTGCAGGAGGGGGTTCCCCGGATGACATGAGCTCCAGAGGACACCCTTTCTCTCTTGGCCTTGGGAAGGAAGAATTGTTGGCAGTATTGGGAGCAAAAAAGTGTAATGTCCCTTCCCCCAACTGATACAGGGGTCATGGGCAGTGAGCCAGGACATTCCCATGATGACCCGAGAGTGGGGGGCCCAAATCAACCCAAACTGAAGGGTCTCCCAGTGCTGCTGGAGGGTAAAAACCTCTAAGGGGGTCATCTGGTGGGTGACCAGCCCTGAGACCAGAAGCAACCAATCAATGGTTTCCCCCAGATCCAGGGAATTCTTACACATGGTAGGGATCCCATAGGCCTTAGCCACATCCAGGTCCATAAAATTGCCCGAGACTCCCAAGTCAACCAGAGCCTCCAGGTGCACTGCTGGGCTTATCAGGGGTAGGAGCTGCAATGGCAGTCAGAGTTGCAACAAGGGTGGGTTTGCAGTTGCTGCTGTCTTGACAGAGGTGCATGGAGGTCAAGAGTCTCTGTAGGAGGAAAGGGACCAGCCTGGACCCTCTTCTCAGGGCTGGGGATTGGCATTTTCCAACCCCAGTCAGACACAGTCCTGAGGTTTGGCATCAGTGTTTCTCAGCCTCAGACAGGCATGGGCAGGCCTGGCCAATGTGCATGGGTTCTGGGTCCTGGATTGATGTGCATGGTTGAGGGGCTGGGCCACATTTATGGAGCTGCACCAGTTCTTCGTGTATTTCGTAACGCAATCCAAGTCAAAACGGATGCTGCTGCACAGCCTCATTCCACTCAGTGTCTGATGGAATTCAGCCACTGANATGCAATCCAAGTCGAAACGGATGCTGCTGCACAGCCTCATTCCACTCAGTGTCTGATGGAATTCAGCCACTGATCGATGTCCTTGCTGTAGCGTTTGCAGCATGGCTTCAGCAGTTCGGGTGTGGTGTGGATCAGCGAAGATAACCGGCATGGGCTGAATGAACTGTGCCAGCTGACCCAGGAGGGGCTGGACTGTTCCAAGCAGTGGGAGACCCAAGCCAAGGCCTCCCCAGTGAACAGACTAATGATGAGCCCTACTTGGGCCTGGTGTGTGGGGAACAACAGGGGTATATCAGGAAAGGGAGCCAGCACTGGTTTAGGAAACCTCAGAACTGACTATGACCACCTTTTCATAAGACTGGACTTTTCAGCTTCGAAAAGAGATGACTACGGTGGGATATGATAGAGGTCTATAAAATCTTGACTGGTGTGGAGAAAGTAAATAAGGAAGTCTTATTTACTCCTTCTCATAACACAAGAACTAGGGATCACCAAATGAAGCTAATAGTCAGCAGGTTTAAAACAAATAAAAGGAAGTATTTTTTCACACAGTGCACAGTCAACCTGTGGAACTCATTGCCAGAGGATGTTGTGAAGGCCAAGACTATTACAGGATTCAAAAAAGAACTAGATAAGTTCATGGAGGATAGGTCCATCAATGACTACTAGCCAGGATGTGCAGGGATGGTGTCCCTAGCCTCTGTTTGCCAGAAGCTGGGAATGGCCAACAGGGGATGGATCACTCGATGATTACCTGTTCTGTTCATTCCCTCTGGAGCACCTGGCATTGGCCACTGTCAGAAGACAGGATACTGGGCTAGATGGAGCTTTGGTCTGACCCAGTATGGTCGCTCTTATGTTCTTATGTCTGGGAGTTGGACCTTTGGTTCCCGGAAAGCCAGAGCCAGGGTCACTGGTGATGATCTGTGTTCTGCATCTGCAGGATGGACACCTGCAAGTTCTGTATGGCCCGATCCGCTCCTGAGTGGGGTCTATGCCAGTGAGGTGGGCTCCTACCCTTTGTATTGGGCTGCTCAAACTGTAGCCAACCAGGCCTAGTGACTGAAATGAGGGTTCAGCCTATTGGTTAGAGCTGGGTCCAGGGGGGCAGAGTCCAGGAACAAGCTGGGGGTCAGTATCAGAGGGACAGAAGCCAAATGCCAGAGCAGGAGGGTTCACCAGAGTCATAGGCTGGAGCCCGAGCCAATGATCAAAGCCAGAAGTCAGAAGCTGGAGGGGAACAGAGGCTAGAGCTGAAGTGGGCAGTAGGTGGAGCAGAAGCAGGTTCAGAAATGAGGCTGGGGCAGGGACTGGAACAGAGCAAGGGCAGGGACTGGAATCAGGCTGGAGTGGGACTGGAAACATGGGCTGCAAGCAGGAGTAGGGCAACCACAGCAGCAGTCGTGGTACGCATTGAGCAGCTGCTGATCTGCTGTGGGTGCCAGTTTTATGAGCAGGGCAACGGCTACTCTGTTAGTTCCAAGGCAGTGCAGCTGGGCTTCCTGATTGCCCAGCAGTGCAATTAGTTAAGAAGCAGGCCAGGAGTTGGTCTGGCCCCTGACAGGATTTCACCAGGTATCTTTCTGGAGGATTTAGAGTCCACGGTTCCCTCTGAGGCAGTTATATAATAAAACCAGATACAGCTTGCCAACAGCTCATACGCTGGGGTTTCCAGCCGCCCATACCCACCTGCGAATTCCATTATACACACCAGAGGGAAAAATCATCACTCATTCCCTACCCCCAAGGACTCCTAACCCTCTGTCGCTTTACCTTGCAGCATGGCGGAGCTGGTGTAGTAGTTGAAAGGCACATTCTTCACCATGTACTCGTCGGCATCTAGCGAAGAGAGTTTGTCTCCGACGAGCACAGATTTCCCAGTGCCGGCATTTCCCACTAGCATGACTGGCCTCCTTCGCTCCAGGAGCCTATCCATGAAGTATCGCACTCGGATGGTTTCACTGGTGGGCACCAGACAAGCCTAAGGGGAGAATGATGGGGACGTGCAATGAGCCTCAGTGCACCCCCTTTCAGCCACGCTCACATGGGGTGAGGGAATACTGATCCAGCTGGAGATATGCGAGGAGGCAGAGTGTCCACAGCAAGCACCAGAGAAGAGCCGGACAGACCTCTGCCTGACAGTAAATTAGACTATCTACACCAGCTAAAGTCTTCAGTAACTAACTAGTTGTCTGGTAGCATCTGTGTGTCCTCAATAAAAGGTATTTCCCTAGGGCTGGTCACAATTTTTCCACAACAACTGTTTTTTGATGGAAAATTGGGGTTTTGACCAAACAAAACTTTTCACTAGAAGTGTCGGCTACTCACAAAAAACAATGATTTTTTGGTCAAAAAATACAAACACCCCAAAACTGATTTTTTTCAGTTGTCAGCCAACAACCGAAATATTTCAGTGCCAGCACGGTGCCTCTTGGGTGTCGCAGTTAAGTTGTCCCCATTCTCCTCTATGGGCCAGCCTCCCCAGCCAGACTTCATGTCCCATGATGCACTATGAGCACAACTCCCATGATGCACCATCTCCCTTCACCAAGAAAAGACAGGTGTATCATGGTAGATATAGGTCAACCGGAGAGAGACCAATCTATGATGGAGAGTGTGAACACGAGGCACCCAAACTACAACTCCCAGGAGGCACCAGGGCAGCATTTCAGAATCAAAATATTTTGGTTTTCACAACTTAAATATTTCTGGTTTATGACCTGATTTTTGACAAAAAATTGAATTTTTCCATTGAAAAATCTCCATTTTATGACCAGCTCTAATGATCCCCTACAGTGCTATAAGCTGGTGGTGAATTTGCTACCCTTTGCTGGTTGAAATCAGACATGTGCGCATTCTGCTCTGCTGCCATTCACTAGATGGAATCAGATCACTACATCCCACCTATGTATGTGACTTTCATATTAAAGAACCGAATCAGTCATTAAAATAAGGCCTTGGTTTGCTTGCAGAGAGCAAGTGTGATCTCTCTCTTCTCCACACTACCCCTTCTGGTTTAACTGGTGCCCTGCTTTACATTTCAGACAGGAGTTATCAGGACAACAATGGACTGGCACTGTGGAGATGCGTGCAGCTTGAGAGTGGATATCTGACTGGTAATTGAGATGGCACTATGTTTTGCACATGGCTTTGATTCAGTCCATGGGTGTCTGTCATTGCCCCATTCATCAATCATATTCCAGCGCACTGTAACAAGAGTACCACTTTCTTAATGAACCTTGTCTTCATAATCAAACCCAGGTCACTTAACCACTTTAGAGTGAATGTTTGTGTCTTAGATGGAATGTCACCATTACTAACAAACCTTCATTTTCTCACGCCAGTGCTAACAAATCTTATTCGACAGAGACAAAGCACACACCACACACACCTATATATTCTTTTGTGGCAATGAAACAAAGATTCACGTACCTGTAATGGCATTTCGGGATCAAATTCAAACTTGGGGATGAGTTTGGACCAAGGTTCAAACTTTTTTGTTTCAGGATCAATGTAAAAGTCGAAGACAGTTCCCTGAGAAGGAAACTTGATGGTCTTGAACTCAGTCACCCACCACTTACTGAATTCTACTCGGTAGTCTACAAGCTGCAAGACAAAATGGACAGCAAAGATGCTAACCTGCAGAAAATCTCTAGTGATCGAAAAAATTATCTACACCATGTCCCCAGCCAGTTTGGAACCATCCCCTGCAGTATATTCCCCTGGGCTCTGCCCTGACCATTCACTCAGGACACTATTCCACAGCCTAAGAGTACTTACTGTCAGGAGCTATTTCCTGATGTTAAAACTAATCTTAATTTAATCTCATTACTCCTGTTTATAATCCTAAATAAATCCTCTCTCATGATGGCCATTTTAGATATGCCTTAGATTAGATAGAGAGATCCATCTGGCAGAATTAATTATGTGTCTCAGATTAACCAGGCCAATTAATTGATCCGGAGTGTGTACATGCCTCCAATAGTAGTTGTGGACGGCTTTCATGTCCCCACCTCCAGCCACGGTTAGCCAAGGCATGCAGATTAAAGTTCTTCCTCAAAAATCACAACAGCCCATTAACTTTTGATTTCTGGATTCTTTCCCCGTCACAGCACTCTGGTAATTGAGGAGCCCAGACTGAATGAAGTATTCCAAGTGCAATTGCACCAGACTTCTAGAAAGGGACCATCACCTTTCAGCTCTGATACCTTTGCATTAACCTTTATTTGCTGCTATACTACATCGGAAGCACATATCGAATTTGGTCTCTACTATCTTCCCTATGTCTCTTTCCCCCTCGTATCCTACACCATCCACTAGTCCTCACAGTGACTGTGAAATTTGGGGGAAGGAAGGAGGGCGATTGGACTGGGCACTCAGGAGGTCTACGTTTAGTTGCCTGCTCTTCCACGGATTCACAGGTGACCTTGGGCAAGACACTTAATCTCTCTGAGTCTGTTCCCCATCTGTACAATGGAGATATTAGCCCTTCTCTTCCTCAGGGGTATAGTGAGAAGTTCATTAATGCTTGAGATGCATTCAGAGACTATGTTGATGAAAGACCATGTAAGCAGTGAATGCAACATTACAGCTTGCCCAGATTCTCAGTAAATTTCTCATACGGCTTATTTTCCCCCACATCCATTCGCTGTGCGCTCTTGTCCAATACAGCAAGTCAGCTGGGACTGCCAACTCATTTCATGTATGCCACTAAAGCTCCAGAAGAAAGCCAGGATTTTCACCAACTGCTGCATTTCAACTGGTGCCCTCTGTGAAAGGCTCCATGGGGCTTTGCTATCCTGAAGCAGCCACCCCCTTAACAGTAGACCAGAGTATTCTTAAAACACACCATTATTATCCAGGATTCTGCAGTCTGGTCCTGCTCACAGAGGCAAAAATCACTAATTCCTAATTTCCCTGTTGCTATAATTCCTCAGCAGTGGCTGTAGTAGCCTTCAACGGGAGTGGAAGTGCATCACTGCTAAAAGCTTTCTCACTAGGGTGCCCTCACCACTGCACAGGAGAGCTGCTTCCAGCTGCACCGTAATGTGTCATCCACCCTCCCTAATATGCCATTTAACCGGAGCAATTTGGTCCCAACCCACACTGCGAGAGCGATGTTAAATTTGAGCTGCTTCCTTAATAAAACCCCACATGGAATTTTACTAATTTCAGAGCCTTTACCTTGAAATGGAAAATCTATCAACTGTTTTCCTACAGGGAGCCCACTCCCTTCCAGTGAGCACATCCGAGTGGAAAGGCTCTAAGATTGTTTATCCTGACATTTCTGCAGCAAAAGGTCAGAGTGAAGGGCACCGTCAATGGAGAGCAATAGACAGATTTTATATTGGATCATTTTTCACCAGGCTCTTGTTCAGCCTGCTGTACTCTCGGCTCCCCTGCGCTGACATTTACAGAGCAGCAAAGGAAGAAGCACGGCCAGCATCAAAAGCAAAATCTTGGGGAGAGATTCTGTGACTGCAGAGGGCTTCTACTGCACCTGGTGCAATCTGCTAAAGCACACCCTCCCAACCACATGTTCTGCACACACTGCAGGTGTGTACACACCACCACTGGGAGGTGTGATTGCAGCATGTGTAGACAGTCCAGCTAGCTGTGAGTTAGCTAGGTCAAAGCTAGCTTGAGTTACAATAGTGGTGAAACTGTGGCAATATGGGCAGTCGTTGCTTGGGCCCCCGAGTCCTGGCTAGGCTCTGGGCAGGGCTAGCCCATGCACCTGCCCAAGCTTCACAGCTTTACTAGCTCAAAGCTAGCTTGGCTATGTCTACATGTGCTGCAGTCACACCTCCCAGTGGCAGCCTACGCATACCCTGAGAAGTGCTACTCATTGAACAAGCTGCAGTGGTGGGAACTAAATGTGGGGGGTCTTGGAGACCATACAATTCCAAGGAGCACAAGCACTACTAATCACTTAGGAAGTTTGGGGTGATGTTTCTTTAGACCCTGATGTGCTAGGACTGGGCCTTTTGGCAACAAGGGACACAGGAAAGGAGCCTGCACCTGAGCACCTTGGCTGGGGATGAAGCATTCTGAGTTGAAGGGATCCAGCTATGGAACAAATGTCAGCAGAGTATTTCATTGGCTGTAGGTTCATCTAGTCAGAAGCAACTTTCGTGCAGATGAACCAAGGTACAGGAGCAGCTCTAACACTTTCCATTGATCCCTAGACCAGGCACCGCATGGAGACACAGCACAGCTGTCCTTTCCCTGCCCCAGGGGACCACTTCTCTGGGTGAGATGCACGACTTCTCTGCTGAGATTGTCAGCAAAAGGGCCAATCAGTGTCCAACTGGAAGTGGACCCTATTCAATAGAAAGGAGACGGAGAGCACCAGCTGATCTCACCAAGGCCACTGGTTAGCCACCGGAGGGAACAGCCAGCGGTCACTACTGAGACTAACATGAATGGGATCCAAGCCTGGGATTGAGAGGTGCACTAATTACCCTGGCTGTGGCAGACATTGCTATTGTTATCAGGACACCCCAAACCCCAGCTGTCAGTCACTCATAACGTTGCAAACGGTTTGCCTTTTTCTCTGAAATGACCCACAAGGGTGAATATTTCTGGTAAGAAAAATGATTTGTCTCTTCCTGTGCATGAGGAGTATGACAGAACCATAGACTTCCCTCTTCATCAGAGCCCCCCTGGGATCTTCCTGGAACAGCCCTACAGCTAACATAGCTGGGGTGGAAAGCAGAAACTTGGCACAGGGAGAAAAGCTTGAGAGTGTTCCAAGGAAAATGGGGCTTGATTTAATGGATGACTGGATCAAGCCCCAGCTACACCAGAGACCACATTTTGATCTAAGAATCCCTGTGACAGCTGCGCTGCTCTGTGGCAACACAGATCACAGGATGAATCCCAGGAGAGCAGGAGACAAAGCACTGTGGGTTGAAGGGATTGGGTAACTCCCAGAGGAGATCAGGCCAATCCTGAGTCTGACCAGCTTTAAGAAATGCTGCAAAACCTTGCTCTTTGAAAAGTCTTCTCCACCATAAAACAACACATACACAGTCACCCCCCTTGACCTCCAAAGCCCAGTACTGAACCTCTCCTTCTACTCCCCAAACGACAATACTGACCCCCCTTCCACCCAGTAAACCCCAACACTGGCCCCACTTCTACCTCCAAGCCCAACCACTGACCCCCCAACCCAATCAACCCCAACACTGACTGCCCTTCTACCCAAACAATGCCCTCCTCAAAAAAATCACCCTACCCCAAGCAGAGTTTTTTCCCCTAAGAAGTGAGAAGTGCCAGGGGCTCCATGAAGGCCACTAAGAACTTTGCTATTGCTATCACTTGTAAGTGGAAGGCGCCCAGATACTCTGGTGATGGGTGGCAGTACCAAACCCTAACAGCTGCATGGCTGGTACATTTTGCAGGGGGTACTTGTTATATATTCTTTCAGGTGCTTGGCAGAGGCCTCGCTGTCCATTTGAACGTGGCTGATTAGCCATGCACTGAAAATGGCAATGTGGAGCTCAGGAGCTGAGCTAAGAGCTCCAGCTATCATGCAGAGGAGCTCCTCTGCTATGAACTTCCTAAGATGGGCAGTAGCAGAACTCCTCATCTTCAGACCTCCTAAGATGCCCAGGAGGGAGAGGAGACTCTGGTGATGGGTGGCAGTACCAAACCCTAACAGCTGCATGGCTGGTACATTTTGCAGGGGGTACTTGTTATATATTCTTTCAGGTGCTTGGCAGAGGCCTCGCTGTCCATTTGAACGTGGCTGATTAGCCATGCACTGAAAATGGCAATGTGGAGCTCAGGAGCTGAGCTAAGAGCTCCAGCTATCATGCAGAGGAGCTCCTCTGCTATGAACTTCCTAAGATGGGCAGTAGCAGAACTCCTCATCTTCAGACCTCCTAAGATGCCCAG
The DNA here is from genome assembly GCA_003942145.1 of Platysternon megacephalum. NCBI lineage: Eukaryota > Metazoa > Chordata > Testudines > Platysternidae > Platysternon > Platysternon megacephalum. The sequence goes on from QXTE01000443.1 coordinate 464,335, forward strand.
GAGGGAGAGGAGAGAAGATTCCCTACTCTGCCCTTCCTACACTCGGAAGCCCCTGCCCTCTGTGCACCAGAGGGTGATGGAGCTGGCCAAAACTGAGGAGCAGTGGATAGGATCTGCTTATGGAGGGAATTGATTTCAATTACTTCAGTGGGAGATGCAGCTGCTAACACCTCTGGAAATCAGGTACTTAATTAGATGCCCAGGTATAGATTTAGAGGCTTGACCTTAGGCCCCCAAGTTGGAGTTGCTGGCCATTGTGTTGATAATTTCCCTGCTGGTGCTGGCCAGGGAGGTTTCCTCCACAGTGTGTTATATGCTCTCAGATCTCTCTGCTGGTACTTCAGATTTCTCCTGCTTGGCATCTGGTTTTACTAAAAATGACCTGGAATGTATGTTCACAAGCAGTATGATTACAGTAACTACGTCCAGGCAGCTAGCCTGAAAAACAAAGCACCCAGCAGAGCAGAGGGTGTCCGCAGGGCTAGCAGTACCTCTGCGGGGCTCTGATACTTGGCCAAGTGTCTTTTTATTACTGTTACTAGCTGGATGTCGTAAAACAACAGCAGCTTTTACAGCTACTGGGAAAGCAGGAAATAACCACCTTGCCCCAAGACGTGTGGGAGGAGCACGGCAAGCAAGGCCAACATGCTCTGGGCCTGTGCTGGAGTGAAATACCCATCCCCGTCTCCTCCACAAACAGTGTCAGATGGAGGGAGGCAGGGACTGGGTGAGCTGCATGAGAGGCAGCTAAATGAGGAAGGAAGTGTGATGTAGCATTCAAGCCCCTGCAGTTCCAGCTACTCGGAGGACAGGGAAGATCAGGGGAGAAGTCTCTCGGAGTCCTGGCACCAGTACCTGTGTTAAGGTAACAATATGGGTTTCCCAACAGTTTGGGGACAGTGTTTCAGCTCAGTGGGGAAAAGGTTCCTGCCTAAAGGAAGGAGTCACTTGCAGAAGAGACCACACCCACCTCGTTTCACAAACTCCTGGCCTGGGAGGCTGACATCCTCTGTTAATCCACAGAACAGGCACAGCACGGGAAGAAGCAGAGCAAGCATCCCCCACATGGCCTCTGTGGTTGTGACTGAGCTGTGAACTGAAGGGACTGCCTCTAGGGATGAGGTGTGATTTATCCACATGGTCCATTCGGGCTTTCTGTTGTGCCCACAGGAACAGCAGTCTTTGATATGGACACCTGTCCATCAAAGCCTGATTGAGACCCACCAGCTCACTCCAGAGAGCACCCAACAGCTGATAGGATGGTCAGGCACAGCACCCAAGCTCCATTCCCAGCCTTCTTTATTTCCCAGTGGAGCAGGGCCCCCGCAGCTACATTTCTGCACAGCAGCAGTGGCATCCAGCACTAACTTTTCAAGAGCTCAGCCATCATTTAAGCCTGGGGTGGGCAAACTACAGCCCGCGGGCCACATCCAGCCCACCAGCCATTTTAAGCTGGCCCTCGAGCTCCCACTGGGGAGCAGAGTCAGGGGCTGCTCCACGCGGCTCCCGGAAGCCACGATATGGCCCTGCTTCCACGCTCCAGCTGGGGAGCAGGATTGGGGGCCGCTCCATGTGGCTCCCGGAAGCAGCGGCATGGCTCCACTCTGGCTCCTATGCACTTCAATGGCCCCGCTCCAAAGGCCCCTTCCAATAGGAGCTGCAGGGGTGATGCCTGCAGAAGGGGCAGCGTGCAGAGCCACCTGGCTGCGCCTCCGCATAGGAGCCGGAGAAGGGACATGTCGCTGTTTCCAGGAGCTGCTTGAGGTAAGCGCTGCCCGGAGCCTGCACCCCTGAGCCTCTCCCCATGCCCCAACCTCCTGCCCCAGCCCTGATCCCCCTCCCACCCTCCAAACCCCTCGATGCCAGCCCAGAGCACCCTCCTGCACCCCAAACCCTTCATCCCCACCCCCACCCCAGAGCCCACACCCCCAGCCGGAGCCCGCCCCCGCCCCCCACTCCACCACCCCAGCCCGGAGCCCCCTCCTGCACCCTGAACTCCTCATTTCTGACCCCACTCTGAAGCCTGAACCCCCAACCAGAGCCCTCATCCCCTCCTGCACCCCAACCCCAATTTTGAGAGCATTCACGGCCCGCCATACAATTTCTATTCCCAGATGTGGCCCTCGGGCCAAAAAGTTTGCCCACCCCTGATTTAAGCACTTTAAGAACAACCATATTTTCAAAAGTGCTTGGCACCCAGAAAATCCAATTTTGACATTTATGACCAGATTTTCAGAAGACCTCAGCTCCTGACATGCACCCAGCGTGCTGCATGCTTATGCACAAAGAGCAACTGTTCACCTCTGCTATTTCAAGTGGATCAAATTAAACCAAGTGCGTCAATTCTCGGTTCAGCTCATTGCTACTATTTCTTTGTTATTCTTCTTAGAAACCTTAGAAAGCTGATACCCTAACTAAGTCCAGTGGTAACAAAACATTGTCTGATCTATGTCATTGCAATGGCACTCCTACCTATAAACACACAGTGAGATGGCAAACTTTGGTATCTCTTACTGTGCTCCAATGATGTATTCATTACTACCACATTCTGTAGGGTGTTACTGCTTCAATCAGTCAACTTACTGTTGCAGAATGAAGTGTTTGTACATAAGTTAATGTCTCTCTCATCTTTGTTGCTTTAATCCTTGACCCTTCCGCTCTTATACTGTCTCTTGTGTAATGATGCCTTTCACAAACTACCGTGTTTTCTCTGTAAACAAGGTAGAGAAACAGCACCGCTCATTGCTCCAGAGGTTTCTATCCCATTGACGATTGTATTCTAGCCCCAGGAACGCAACACTATACTAGAGAATCACACTGAATAAGTATAATAATAATCAGAATAATAAAAGAGGCTACTGTCTAAATGGGATACTACATGAATGAGCCCTACACTTATAGCTCTCATCTTACCTGATCCTGGAACATTGCTCCACCAAAGGCCCAGACAGCAGCAAACACAAAGTAAAGCTCGTAGAGTTCCTTGGGGCAGTCTGGAGGAGTGTTCTCCGTAGTTAGGAGACACTCAAGGAGGTAACACAACATCTGAACCATACTCTGTTCAGGAACTGGAATAATCTTCTTAAATCTAAGGGAGGGCAATTGAAAGCATATGAAGTATAATTGGATTCAGCATGATGGTCATTAGCAATACAGAGAAATGTGCATATAAATCCTCTTTCAGAACATTAACATTTTACTTTTCTGCAGTGTGTATCTTCCTTATGCAGGGATACAGCGAGAAATAAAACACCAGCTTTCATCCCTAGACCTGGAAGCGCAGGCACATACACAAGTAATAACAGTAATAAGAAGTTTCAGACATTTAAAAATGTTGATCCTCTTGAAAGTAGTAAAATGGGAGACTCCCTAAGGGCAATGATTTCCTGTGAACACGATGAGTTAGGAGCGGTCAAATAGAGGCGTCATATAATAAACCCTTTCATCTCGCTGTTTTAAACCAACTTAGGAATTCTGTAAATGTAGCTGAACTAATATTGTGGCTGGCGGGATAACACTGAAGTCTTCCATAAAATAATTATAGTTATTTGAAAGGCTGGTCCTACAATTTCTGAATTAAGCAATCTACAAAAAATACCTGGTTTACAACGGTCAGCAGCTAATCCCTGCGATTTCACGCTCTGTCACAAACCTCAGGAAACAGAGTGAGGACCATCCTACGTGTTGTGCTGCTGATGGCTATAATCAGACTGGTCACACAGGCAGCAATCTTGTTGCAAAACTCCTTTCATTACAAATCCCCATTTTCACTAACTCAGGCCTTTCTGCATATCTTCCTTTTGGGCTGACATTTCCCATGCCTGGTCTCTGCCCCAATGTGCATGTCTTTCTGCCAGGACTCTTGTTCATGTATAAGGACTTGGGTGGAAGATGCAAGTAGCTGTGTCCCGATGCTGCTCACTAAGTGGACAGAGGAAGTGCCCTCAGAGCCATTCTTCAGAGCTGCACAGCTGACATCCTGAGCCTCTTGGCTGTCCAGATCATCCTTCTCCATGGCAGTTGGGTAAGCTCAGCCTCATGGAGGCTCTGCACAGGCATAACAGTTAATAAAATGGGGTCCCACAGGCCTCATCATTGATTACTGCTGCCAGAGCCTATAAGCCAGTTGGACATCAAAAGAATAACAATCTAACCTGGCCAATGAGGCAGCTTAATGATTCACTGAAACTCTTATTTATAGCAAAGGGAAAACTACCACTATTGATTTAACTGGTGCCCAGCAGTGAACTGTGCCAGACTGGAAAGGGACGCAGACAATTTCTTCTGCAGCTGTCATGAAAAGAATCATAGAATATCAGGGTTGGAAGGGACCTCAGGAGGTCATCTAGTCCAACCCACTGCTCAAAGCAGGACCAATCCCCAGACAGATTTTTGTCCCAGATCCCTAAATGGCCCCCTCAAGGATTGAACTCACAACCCTGGGTTTAGCAGGCCAATGCTCAAACCACGTAGAGAAGAACTGGTGTGGGAGAGATCTCAACCCTTCTCATCAGGGAGGTTCCCCGGTGACAGCTGGAGGCTGGTTACAGCTGAACTATATAGTCCAAGAGGGCATGGGCACAGCGCCTGGGGAGGGAGAGGGTGACGTGTCCCTCAACTTTACTTCTTAGAGTCCAAAAACCTTTCCCCCGAGCAACTGTTTTAAATCCACATTGTTGAGTGAAGCGCTCTGACCCAACTGACTTAACCGTTTCTACATTCTTTCCTGTTCCCTCTCCAACTGACAGATAATTGGCTCCTGCATCATACAACATCCCAGCACGCCCTGCACTAGTGAGCCCATACTTACTACAGACACAAATTAACAGTAAAATGTCAAATTACAATTAAGTGAAACCTGGGCTTCAGCCAAGCAAGGGTGTGAATTTGGGAGCCAGCATCCGCTCCTCCTTTCCCACAAACACTACACTGAAGGAAAGCCAACACTGCTCTGTCACCGGGGCCTTTCAGAGGCAGGGCAGCAATTTGCTTGGCAGTGGCCCATGCAGCTGCATCACCCAGCAGAGCTACAACATGGTGGGTGTCACTCACATACGCGTTACGTCCCGTTATACTGTACCTAGTTCTAAGAGTGTCCAGGCAAAGCGGCAAGTACTTGTCAAACAAGATGGTCAGATTAGCTCGTTCTGACTGGATTTCTCGTTGGTCGATCCAGCTGCTCACGGGGGGATTCCAGCCCAAGTCTGCTGGGTTGATGTACAGAATGCCTAGAGACACAGTGCAAGAGAGACAGATACAGCAAGGACATGGCAGAGACTGGTACCTTTCTCCATAAGAGCTGTTCACCTTCCCTCACTAAGATCATAGTTTAATAAGTACAGCAGTGTACCACGCTGCACAGCCTGTTGCTCTTACACAATTGTAACTTAGTCCAGATTTTTAAAGGTGTTTAGGTGCCTAACATCTATTGAAATCAGGCCCTTTTCTCTTGGGCCTCAGCTCCCATCTATAGACAGGGGAGAACAATCCTTCCATTCTCCCACGCTGTCTCTGCCTTGGCTATTTCAGCTGTAAGGTCTCCTGAACAGGGACCGTCTCTCACTCTGTTTGCACAGTGCCCCGATCTCAACTGAGCCCTCTATGCGTTACCCTCATCATCACCTTCGTCGTCAGCCGTTCACCAGTGAGTGCTGGGTTTCTAGGTTCTGCTGCCCACTTCTCGGTCACATGTCTGGTCAGCCAGTGGCACTGTGAATTAAGGCTGCCACTTTCCAAAGGCCTAAGGAAGTTGGGCACTGAATGCCAGTGGGAGTCAGGTGCCAAACTCCCCTGAGCCCTCTGAAAATCTCAACCCTAAGCTTCACTTTGTGCGAGTGGAAAGGGAATGCCCTCTTATTCCCCCTTGACCTACCTGCTCTGGATACAGTGGCTGGAGTTGCTGTGCGTAGGTGACTGATCTCAAAGAGCAGCCTCATGGTTGGGTTAAGGGGAATTCTTTCATTGCTTGCTAGTGTCAGCACCTGCAAAGGACAGACACATTCAGAATATAAGCCTCATGGCAGCGGCATTCCTCAGTCCTGCTGGTGAGAATTGTTCATTCCCGTGTTATCGCCGTATTACTCAGGCATGGTCTTGCTGACATGACCTCTGCACTGCTTGGTTAGGATTTCATCCAGCTCCTCAATGTGATGTGTATGCAAAGGAAGCCATGTCCTTCCATTTTGCTCGCTTACTGTGCAAGCCCTTCTAGTCTGTCCTCAGATATCATGGATATCCCACCTCCAGTTTAGTGAAGAGGATTTCAGGAAGTCTCCACGACTCCCCAAGATACACAAACCTCCTCACATACATTCTAGGATATGTTGTTTTGTGGTTATATCCTTCAAGCCTTCTACTCTCCAAGAGCAGAAAAATGACATCCTGGGAGGACCTCACACTCTCCCTACAACAACACACCTGGAAACACCTGAGGAATAAAGACTGAACAGGGGGGAAGTGATAGTCCCAGACTAAAGGGATTTCTAGCCTGTGAATAAAAACCTGGGAAACCCAAGCTGCAAAAACAAGGCCTTAAAAATCTGCCAGCCTGTTTATCACTCAGGGTGAGGAGTAAATTAAACTCAGTTTGCAGTTTTGTTTATTTACTAGGTAATCTGCTTTGATCTGTTTGCTATCACTTATAATCACTTAAAATCTATCCTTTTGTAGTTAATAAACTTATTTTATGCTTTAATCCAAACCTGTGTGTGTTTGACTAAGGTGTCTGGATAAATTCCTGTAAGCTGCATGGCCGTGGAGCAGGCTATCAAGGGCCACGCAGGCGGAGAGGCACCCCGGCCCAGCCCAGCCCCAGTGGAGCTGCTGGGGAGAGGACCCCCACCACCAGCCCAGCCGCCGGGGAGAGGAGCCCCTCCCCCGGCCTGGCCCGACCTGGTCCAGGCCCGTTCCGGCCCTGCCAGAGTTGCCAAGGAGAGGAGCCCCTCCCCTGACCTGGCCCAGCCCAGCCCCACCGGAACAGCTGCAGCCCAGGACAGGCACCCCTCCCACGGCCCGGCCCAGCCCAGCCCTGCCAGAGCTGCCACGGCCAGGGAGAGGCACCTCTCACCCAGCCCCAAGCTGCTGCACCGAGAGAGGGCTGGGGGGAGTCCTCTCTCCCTGCCACAGCCCTGGGGCAGCCTGCACCCTAAGCCCCTCATCACCAGTCCCACCCCAGAGCCTGCACCCCAACCCTCTGCCCCAGCCCTGAGCCCCCTCCTGCACCCTGAACCCCTCATCCCCTGTTCCACCCCAGAACCTTCACCCCTAGCTGGAGCCCTCGTCCCCCGGAACTTCAACCTCAGCCCCAGCCCTGAGCCCCCTCCCACACTCCAAACCTCTCGACCCCACCCTCACCACACATCACCTCCATATTGGTGCACATAACAAAATTAATTCCTCATATGGATGTAAAAAATTAGAGGGAACACTGGTGTCTGAGGAAAATCTCAGCTTGGTTATCACAAGTATGCATGGTCCTCTTCACACTGAGGGAGAAGCAGACAGGGTGTTAAACCCATATACTGGCCAGATTTGTACTGCTCGGGGGTCCTAGGCTGAGAGGCTGGGAGCTAGAGAGCCTGCATGTGACTGCAGCTGGGTGTGTCCCTACCTGTGTGAATGCTGGTGAAAATGCAAGCTTGGAGGGTTTTGCAGCTTGTCACAGCAGCACAGTGAGTGGGATCCCAGGCTGGTGGGTCAGAGGGCCCAGTGGTACCCACGTTCCAGGTGGCTGCCCGTGGGGAACCCATCACAGCGGGGTCCCCCCATGATGTCATTTCCCCCCTTTTATATCTTATTCCCATTTGCTGGAAAGGTTTTATGCTGTGACCTGGATCAAACAGTCCCCATTGTGTAGTGCTCTCTCTGAGAGGTTTCTATTGTACACAGTTCCTGGGATAATTCTTGTGTGCATTTCCTCAATAAGCCATTAACACTGTTTGGCATTTTTACTGTTGTACCTGAAAGGCTGCTTGTGGGTGTTTTCAACCTCACAACATGTTTCAGTAACACATACATAGCCAACCTTCATAACTTCACATACGACGATAGCACATACAATCCAACGAGATATTAATGTCTAGCAGATCAAGACTTTTAGAATGATACTTCACAAGGCATTCTTTGTACAAAACATATCCTAGTTACATGACAGTGGTGAATATTGGGGTGCCAGGGTGTCACAATAACAGAAACATGGTGGAATAGTAGTCATGCCTGGAGTACAGGGATTGAAGAGTATGTGCTGTTCAGGAAAGACAGAAATAAAGTTAAAGGTGGTGGAGTAGCATTGTATATTAATGGTGAGATAGACTGTAAAGAAATTAAAAGTGATGTAGTGGATGAAATGGAATCTGTTTAGGTCAAAATCACTTTGGGGAAGAAAGGTAACAGAGGCTCCACTGGAATAGTGCTTGAGGTACGCTACGAATCCCCTGAATCTAATTTGAATATGGATAGAGACCTCTTTAATATTTTAATTAAATAAATACTACTGGAAATTGTGTGATTATGGGAGACTTCAATTTCCCAGATACAGATTGGAGGACAAGTGCTACTAATAATGGTCAGGACCAGATATTCCTGGATGTGATAGTTGAAAGATTTCTTCACCAAACAGTCACCAAACCAACAAGAGGCAATGCCATTTTAAATTTAGTATTGGTAAGTAGTGAGAACCTCATAGAAGAGCTGGTTGTAGGGGACAACCTTGGTTCGAGTGATCATGAGCTAATTCAGTTTAAATGAAATGGGAGGATAAACAAAAATAGATCTGCAACTAAAGTCCTTGATTTCAAAAGTGCAAACTTTATAAAATTAAGGGAAGTAGTTAGGGAAGTGGACTGAAGAACTCAAGGATCTGAATGTGGAGCAGGCTTGGAATTACTTTAAGTAAAAGTTCCAGAAACTATCTGAAGCCTGCATCCTGAACAAGGGGGAAAAATGCATATTGAAGGGTTGCAGACCAAGCTGGATGAAGCATCTCAAGCAGGTGATTACGAGAAAGCAGAAAGCCTACAAGGAATGGAAGGTAGGATGGATCAGCAAGGAAAGCTACCTCTTGGAGGTTGGAAAGTATAGGTACAAAGTGAGAACTGCCAAAAGCCAAGCAGAGTTTGACTTTGAAAAGGAAATTAAAACCAATAGTAAAAGGGTCTAAAGCCCTTCTGGCCTCAAAGTCTGAGTCTATGAGATTTCAATGTACTGACTGCAGCAGAACAACGTTACCCACACCACTCCAATTCAATAACATGTTCCTGAAAATTAATACTTTGTGCTGTTTTCCAGATGTAACATTTTCTTTGCATGATGATGTTTGTTTTTATTTGAAGAAACACAGTAACAACTCTTTCATACTATAAGCTATTGTCTCAACCTATGTATTTCTCCTATGGGTTGATCAAAGAATATCTATTACCTTATTATCATCCATGACAGTATTAAGAGACTCAATCCACATTGGATCAATATCACCATCCAGCACCATCCACTTGGGACCATCATGTGTGACATTGGCCAGCTCTCGCATGATTGATGAAAACAGTCCTAGAAAGATGACACACACTCCTTTATGATCACAGAATCTGCAACTTGCCCAACCAGTTTTCTGCAACATCCTTCTTAAATGCCAAAATAAAATCTCAGTGCATTTTATGATTCAAGTAATAAAAAAAGATGTAAAAGGATATCAGGCTAATCTGCTTTGGGGGAAAAATGAATATTATCAGTTAATATCATTGAAAAAGATGGCAGGCCGGTGTGCAACTCATTACTATTGGGGAGTGTTGAGGGCAAGAAAACAGTGACTAGTGGGTACTCTACACTAACAGGGAAAGGAGGAAGTATATTAAACAATATAAAGGTTTGGAAAACTGTTTGAGTATAACTTGGAATTTCTTATAACTGCTTCCTCAGCTGGAAGTACTGCCAGGGAACTCAAGGTGCATTAAGCATTGGGTCATGGCTTTGAATTAGAGAGACGGGGGATGAGAACAAGAACAGAATGAGTAAACGACAGAACCACATGCTAGTGAATTCAAGGAGACTGAGGAAATAAAATGTCTCAGGGGAAGCAAATAATTAATGATGAGAAGAATAAGAATGCTGGGAATATAGCAGCAATGCTGTAGAACAGAACAAAATGCCTCAAAACTATCATTCGTCAGTGCACAAATACTTTCACATTAAAATACCAAGAGAGACTTCGGGCTGCATGAAAAGTATCAGGCAAGCAGAAAAAATGTCTCTCTTTTGGCAAATCCTCAAAACTGTGGCTTTTGCCCAGGGTGAGTATTTTCTTGCACAATTCAGAGTAGAGGAACTGGAGGCAGGCAAAAACCAAAAAGGAGGAAGAAAAGGGTCTTAGCTGGAACTGGAGTTCTTGGAGAAGATTGTCAGTACAGAGCCCTCTGCTCTTGGAACACACCTACACATTGCACCAAAGCCAGAAACCACTGGAAAGCTTTGACCCTTGATTACGTCCCAAGCCATGGAGAGTTACAGAGGAGAGCTGTAATGTCTAAAGGAGGTGTGACTGCCATGCACACTCAGTTTATTCCACTTCCTCCCAATCCAATATGGACTCCAAAAACATGGAGATGGGAGTTGAGAATGTCCATCTGCTCTGGCACTCTGCTCCAACACAGAGGTGGGTTTGAGGTAAGACAACTTACACAATGGCTGCTGGGTGGCTCCCTGGAAGAAGGCATCAGATTTTGAGGTCAGGTCAAGAGAATAACGCTTCATAAAGGTACGAGCTGAACTCCTGCTACGCACAAATTCCACCACAGGGACATTATGGACGCATGCTCCAGAAACTGCCTCAGACTGAGTTGTATTTGTTCTGATACCATTGGGGATGGAGACACATAGCATCTCTCAGTGCAGATCTCAATCCATTATGACAGCGGTTGAGAAGAAACCACCCCTCCACTAACCTTGTCTCTATATGCCATAAACTGGGGAGAGAGGGAAATCAACAGACAAGTTTGGTTGTACTAAGAGTCTTTTTAAAGTCCTATTAAGGGACCTTTTAGTAGGCAATGTGTGAAACCTACCCTCCCCTAGCAATGAATGTAATTTAGGGAAGAAAACAGGCAAACAAGTCTGATTCAGAAGAAAATCAGTGACTGAGTGGGGGTCAATTTAGCATGAGAATGCAGGCTTTTGTTAGGCTGTGTAAGGAGAGTGAGCCGAGCCGCGGGAGCTCTCTGACTCTCCTCACTGATGTTACAGCTACAAGAAACACAGTTGTCAGGGGCAGCTGATGAAAAAAACATTGCAGCAGGGAGTCCCTAAGCCTGGGTAGAATGAGGACGAGCTCCCACAAAAGCACTGGCTCAGGAAACATCAGCCAGCCCCTTTACAATGTCCCTAAAAGCAAAGGCCCCTTGAATTGGAATGTGATTTGCAGCTCTGTCTGGCTTGGGCTCACTCCAGGCACTGTTTGACCAAAGCTAGCCCTGGCTTTCACTAAGGTCAGACTCCACAGCCTCGTCTGTGACCTGCACTTTGTTTCTGTCACTTGTGATTTAAGGTCTGTAGTTACGATCAGATGAAATTGGCACTGTAGGGGGTCAAAGGCAGAATACGTTCTAGGGATGAATGGGCAGTTTATCTCTTGGGAGGAGGACAGCTGGGTATGATTTATTGGAAGCCTCTTCCTTCGCCTTCCTCTGTTTAAGGGTCCAGGCCATAGGTGGTCTGGCCTAGTGGTCACAATTGGGCAGAGGTCTGCCCACCAGGGCCGGCAGTCATGGGCAGGGGTTGGAGGGATCGCAAGGGCCTGGTTCTGTAAGCAGAAGTCAGAGTCAGGCCAGGGTTGGAGACCAGAGATCAGAGTCAGTACTACATTAGTACTGAGAGGTAGGAGTCAGGGTCAGAGTCAGGCTAGAGTCGGAAGCAAAGTCTGGCGCTGCAGCAGGCCAAAATCTGTGTGGTTGCCCAGGCAACTTCCTAGGGCAACCCCTGGGGTTAAATAGGGTACTTGGCCAATCAGTGGACCACAGGGTACCATCACTCTAGGTCGCTTGGGCAGTACTTGCTGCAGCACTTACTTCCACAGTGCTCCCTGGCTGTGCCTCTGCATGGCCTCCCAGTGGCACTGAGGGACTCCAAGCCATCACAGGCTCTACAGACATGGGTTCTAGTCCCCAGGGCCTTACACGCTACACCTCCCAAACTGCAATCACCATTAAAAACTAGCACCAATGTACATAACAAAAAATAATTGTCTTAATTTAAGCTTCACGCAGCCTTTTAGCAAATTTTTAACTTGTGCCTGTTTTCCCCAGACCCTGGGAAGACGTGTCTCTCTTACCGTTAGCCAGTAAAGAGAGCATGTGGCAAGCAGAAGTAATTTCTGAGGCCGGGGAAACCTTTCTATCAGTGCTGTTGTGGCTGTGCTATTAATGGTGAGAATATGGTGAAATGTGTGCACGGAGAGGGTGAGATGGAGTGGAACATGGTGCCCAGCTCATTCTCACCATAGTTACATCATTCCTGGTTTGAAAGTACTCAGCACTTTCTAGTTCAGCCAATCATTAGCAGCAGCCTGTCCAGGTTAGGAACTTTGAGTCTCTTGTATATGGGCAGGACAGCTGATTCTTAGGGTAGCTAGGTTAAAACAAGATTTATTCCAGAGCAATTCTCATCTGAAAGTCAGACTGGCTAAAGAATCCTATGTGCCCCATCAGCAATAAAGCATTAATACACTGTAGATGTTAGATGTGTGTTTGTGCTTTGAGATCTACGGAAAACCACCACATAAGAGCAATGAACTATTAATATTATTATTGTTGTTGTTTAGAAAGTTTACAGAAATACCCTTCCTGGTCAGTGGTTTATGTGAAAACACACCTACCGTCTTTCCATTCTCTTGTGGCTGGGTTGATGATGCCAAAAAGTTCGTCATTGGTGACTGCTTTGGGGTTGAGGTCTGTCCAGACAGGACGTCGTTTCATTATCTGGTAAGTCTTATTCAGAGATTTCAGTACCTGAGATTTGCCGGTGCCAGCATTACCCACCACAAAGACAGAGTGCCGCACAGCCAGCAACTCCTCCAGCTGCACCACCTGCAAGAGAAGTCAACTAGAAAGCCCACCAAATTTCAGACCAAATTAACAACTGAAAGTCCTGCTTTATTGAGCAGCCACAAGGGACTATTAAGCCAGTTGCTCTCATAACAGTGTCTTCTTGCAAAGTGGAACAGAATCATTGCATTATTGTTAAGGATACAATTTAGTCTTGGAGGTCACAGAAATCACAGATTCCACATCTTTACTGGACCTCCGTGACTTCTTTGGCTTCAGCTGTCAGGAGCTGCAGCTGGGGCCAGAGCTGGGGCTGTATGCCCCCGCCCTGAGGCTTTGGCCAGGGCTGGAGCCCGAGCTGTGCCCCCACCCAGTGGTGGTGGGGCTTGGATTGTCAGTCCCCCCACCTCCCGCAGTAGGGCTCAGGCTGTCAGTCCCCCGCACCCCTGGGGCTCCAGCAGTCATTCCTTCCCCCACACCCAGTCATTATTAGTAAGTCACAGACAGGTCGCAGGCTCCTGTGAATTTTTGTTTATTGCCCACGACCTGTCCGTGACTTTCACTAAAAATAACGGCCCTCGGGTAAGCCGCACCAGCCGCTGCAGAAGTCCCGGAAAGTCACAGAATCCGTGACTTCCCTGACTTCCGTGACAGACTCACAGCCTTACTTGTAAGTTAAGAGAATACTGAAGGTTAAGTAAAGGTTTGAAGTTGGGATGAAAGAATCTCTCACTCTTACTTTGAGTACAAAGTTGTCTTCAGCCTGCAGTTTGAGGTCTAACACAGCCTGTTTCACAAATGATTCAAAACTCAGGTCTCGCTTTCTGGGGACATCCAAAGCAGGAAAAAGATCCCCGATCAGTCCCATAAACACTGGCATGTCGTCTGTCACAATCTTAGGGATGTTGAAGTCACGAAGAGAGCGCATAAGAACCTGGTCTTCGGGACGATCGGGGTCCCCTCTCTTAAGGGAACCAGCAACAACCAGCACTGACTTAATTGCACGCAGGCCCCAGTCATAGTGATCCTAAACAGAGCAGAGTGAAAGGGGTCATTTACACTTTGCTGGCTTGCCAGAATACAAAACAAGGAAGCAGACAGTTCCAGATGGCCATGTGACCCAACAGCAGAAATACACCTGAATCTTCTTCCATCTGCACAGTCCTTGCTACAGAATGCAGTACCAGTCTGGCTGCTAGGACTTCCAGCCCCATCTTCCTTAGGTGGGATTCAGCTAATATAGGATTCAGTAGGTACAGCAGCACTGGGAGGAGCTGAGGAGATCAGATCCTACCCCTCCAGTGCTCCCCTGGACCCCAGATCCAGAGGCACTAGGCCCCATGCAACTTTATCCTTCCCCCAGTCATGTGGGTCCAGAGAAGGAAGAAACACTAGGGTGGAGCCAACCCATGGGCAGAGACTCAGCCAGCAGGAGCCAACACAGAAACAGTAACAGCAGCAGGCATCTTGCGACACTGATGATGTCATCAGGCTGCTGGCTAGAGTTTTAACTCAGAACACTCATCCCTCTCTGCTGATTGGCTTCTGGCCCACCCTCTTTATTCCCCTCTCAAAGTCTCTCCATCCTCACTCCAGCTGACCTCCAGTCCTCCATCCCTCCAACCCCCTCTCCTGAGACTGACCAATTCATTACATATACATTCCAAGGAGGCCATCATATGGCCATGAAGTCCTGTCACTACAAACCTGCGCTGGATTTGAACCACCTGCCAAAAGATGAGAGGCTCCTTCTTCCATTACTAAACCTGAGACGCCCATTATGATTATGATTCAGCATGTTTATTATGGTAGGAGAAGCTGCTGGGTGTGGGGCAACCAAGAACAGGGCCCATTGTGCTAGCACTGTACAAACACAGAGTAGCAGACAGACCCATATTTTCCCCCAGTTTACACAACGTGCCAATTACAGTATCCCTATGCACATTTTCCCTTAATCAGCAGTGCCCGCATGCAGGGAATCTTGTGGATCTGCACTTACACATGCCAGTCATGTTGGTCACAGAGTTTAGGGTAGTGTTACTGGTCATTAGGAGATTGACATATTTAATTGCGCTTTATAGCTCATCAAACAGACTCACCTGTTTGGACAGGAGCTCTTTGCATAATTGGTAAAGGGTAATGAATTTCCTGGCTAACAACCGGGCCTCAATGAACCCCTCAGCCACCAACATGATTTCACAGATCAGCTCAAAGTCTGGCACAACCATTGCACATGGCCTAAAAGCAAGGATGGGAAAAATTATTACAGAGCTACATTTCCGTTTCAACCAAGGAACAGACACAACTTTGCTAGCGAAAGTTTCAGCACTGTGACAGAGGGATAGCTGAGGCTGGGGTTGGTTTTGATTCTGAGGAGGCATGTAAAACAAAAAGTCCACAAAGCTACAATTGTAGAATCAGAGAGATGTAGGTTGGAAGGGACTGAAAGGTCACCTAGCCCATGCCCCAGGATTAAGTACACCTAGACCATCCCCAACAGAGGTTTCTCCAACCTGCTCTTAAAAACCTCCCGTGATGAGGATTCCTCAATAATGTCTCCTACACCAGTTACAAAACACAATTTCCTATCGCGGCTACAGAATGAATCTTGGAGACAAGCAGCAGCTCTGTGCACTCACCCTATCTCAGGCACTAACTGATACAGACTGATGTCAACGCAGGCAACATGTGTGATGTGGGGGGAAGGGAGAGAAACACTGACTCCACCTCGGAAGTCTAAGGGCCACCCAGACTAAGGCTTTTCCTTTCACTAATGCAAAGGCTGGGATGGATTGTTCCCAACACAATGCCAGTGCCCAAGCTCAGGGACAAAGGAGGACAAGCTGGCTCAGGTCTCTTCACATGCTGACAGAACAGGAGGGTGGGGGAGAGAGAGCCTGAGGCACAGAGAAAGTCCAAGACAGAGGGGCTCATGCTGCTGGCACGTGGGTCTCTCTGGCACCCACTGCTCATTGCAGGACATGGCTGGAAATCACTAATTGATCCAGTCACCCTCGTTCAGAACCCCAGCCCTCTTTGAGCCCCGGGCTGTAGCTCCTGGTGTTCCCCCTCCTATCCTACAATACTCTGGTGGCAGCTCTGTCTGTCAAACACCTTGGCATGTTTGCAAGGAAACATAAGGGCCTACAAAGCAGGCAATAGTGTTCTACAGAGGGGATGGCCTAGGAGCAGGGTGATGCTGACAGCAGCTGTGACTGTCAGATAGTGAGGGTGTTTTGCCAATACCTGCAATGAAAGGTGCTTACTGAGCTCCGGACACACAGGTATGTCTTCTACACCTGTAGTTGGCCCGAGTCAGCTAACTCGGGCTCATAAAATTGTGGTGTAGATGTTTGGGCTCTAACCCAATGCCAAATGGCTACACTGAGGTCAAACAGCCCCTTAGCCTGATCCCCGCGAGCCCAAGTCAGCTGATATGGGCCAAACGCGGGTGTTTAATTGCAGTACAGACATACCCTAAGGGACAGATTTCAAAGGTATTCAGGAACCTGAAGATGCAGATACCTGCATCTTTAAGTGCTTAAATATCCTTAAAAAAACTGTCCCTAAGTCTCCTCTGCATCTAGAAGAGGTACGGCATGGGCCATGCTGAGGCAAGCCTCCCAGGACTTACTGCCCTCAAGGATGGAAGGGGTCATCGCAAGGGTTGAGGGGCAGCTTTGTCAGCAGGGTCTGTGCCATACTAGGCCCCTCTGCTGAGACAGACATTGGGCTAATTAAAGTTGGGCAAGATGTTCTGGACAAACAGTAAGTTCACAAAAAAAGCATTTTGGGGGCATGAATGGGGGGCTGAATTTGGGAAACAGTTTTGGCTGAAACACAAATAAAAAATAAAATTGGAAATGTCAAACAGTTCAATTTGACATTTACACCATGAACCATTTCGACATTTTGTTTTCAATCGGTATTTTGTTTAGAAAATGTCACTTTGAATAAACAATAGAAACATTTTGTTTGACCTGACAAAATGTTTTCAGTTTTTTGTTTCAGAAAAAAAAAATTTACTTGCTTAGAAAAACGGATTTTTTCCCCATCTTTTCAGGTCATCCACCAAATGATCAATTATTTGCTCAGTTCTATGACCAATGAATACGAACTGACGGTGGGGTTTGTAATGTGTCACACTAGGAACTGGACTGGGAATGCCAATCCATTTCGCAGAGGCCACTGAATAACTATGAGGTGGCAACAACCTTTGGCCACCACCAGCCTGGGCCGGATTTGAACTTGTGATGAAAGGATTCCATCACCATGCCCCTGAGCCAGCCAGCTGCCAAAAGCTGCTTTTAACAGCTCAGAGACTTGTGCCTGTTTCTCTTCCCTGAATGTTCATAAACCAAGACTTTTTGTCCAAGATCTGAGCTATCTATTAATAAAAGTGAATGGAAAGGCAGCTGTGTTCTGAGTCCCCTGACGACACTGACAAAAGTAAAGGAACTAGTTTATTAAACAGGGCACAAAAGCTAATCTGCACCTTACCTGAAAAGAGCTTTCAAGTTCTCGGGTAGTTCAGTTCGTCCAGCATAGCCAGGGTTCATTGTAATGAAAATGCCAACAGAAGGAATCAAATTAATGTCTTCTCCAAGGAAATTGAAACGTTGCTTTTTGTCCCTTATGGCATCCTGTATACTTTTCACCTGAGAACCAGAGTCACTGTTTTAGTTTGAGCATTCAGCTATAAAGAAAAGACCACAGTATAGTATCTGTGCTGACTTATTTCTGCTGGGTCCCCTTGAGAAGTCTGTGGTTTATAGTTGTTCTTTTACTACACAGTTTGGTGTGGGGGGGGAGGGGGGAACCTATGTGACACTGGAATGCAAACTAAAATATGGACAAAAAGTCCCAGTGATCATCTAGTCTGACCTCCTGCATAACCACAGGCTAGAGAACTGCCCCAAAGTAATTTCTAGAGCAGATCTTTTAGAAAAACATCCAATCTTGATTTTAAAATTGTCAGTGATGGAGCATCCACCATGGCCCTTGGTAAGTTGATCCAATAGTTAATTACTTTCACGGTTAAAAATGTACTGTATGTCTTCTTTCCCATCTGAATTTGTCTAGCTTCAACTTTCAGTCATTGGCTTGTTCTATACTGAAGAACTCATTACTAAATATTTATTCCCCATGTAGGTACTTACAGACTGTGATCAAGTCACCCCTTAACCTTCTCTTTGTTAAGCTAGATAGACTGAGCTCTTTGAGTCTGTCATTATAAGGCAGGTTTTCCAATCCTTTAATCATTCCTGTGGCTCTTCTCTGAATCCTCTCCAATTTATTAACATCCTTCTTGAATTGTGGGCACCAGAACTGGACACAGGATTCCAGCAGTGATTAATACATCAATCAATGTATAATGTACAAATGTACCTGTTCTATGGACTAGACCAAAGGCTCCCAAACTGTGGTTCACAGAGGCCTGGTGCAATCCCAAATATCAGGGGAGGTGGCTGTGAGACAATCACTGTATTAAAAACATGCTCTGTGCTATGGTAAAGTTTGAGAACCCCTGCCCTAGGCAGATGTAGTCCAAAAATACTTTCCAATAGGACAAGTTGCACTGACATTAAACATACACCTTCCCTTCATTTTCTTATGCTCCAATGCAAATAAATGAAATACAGAAGCAGTGTTACATATTCTCCCTGGGAGTTTCATAAAGGTACAACCATTTCATGTAAAAACTGGTGCTACTGTATGATACTGTAATGTTATTTATTTCTTTACTGCTTCCAATTTTTAGAATACAATTTCAGGAGCCCATCTAGTGCTCTGGGCGCCTATCCCATAAATGAGAAATCACCACATAAACAAAAGCACTGCCCTTAAGTCTCTCTCTCAGCCCACACTAAACCTCCACAGCCTGACCCCGGGGGAAAGGGGAATCTGGGCTTTGCAGCATACCCGGAAGGCTCACCACTCCAGGCTCTGGCACACCAAGGCATGGGAGAGAGTTCCAAACCCATGGCCCCTTCCAGAGAATACCCTGACAGCCACCCTTCTCGGTTATACTCAGGGAGCTCCCAGCTTGGGCACCGCTGCTGATCTCCACTGTGGTGGTATGTCACAGAGAGGTGATCGCTCGTAACAAATGCACATTACAGAATTTGGGTCCAATGTGCTGTACAGTATCCAGGGCCTTGCCTACAGAGACCTCCTTCTCTCTCCACCTTTATGCTGCATAGCAGGAAAACTGCTACCAGGTAAAGATAAGGATAAGAACAGCCCTACTGGATTAGACCAATGGTCCATCTTGCCCAGTACCCTGCCTTCCAACAGTGGCCAGTGCCAGATGCTTCCGAAGGAATGAACAGAACAGGACAATTTATCAAGTGATCCATCCCCTATCACCCAGTCTGAGCTTCTGGCAGGTGGAGGTTCAGGGACACCCAGAGCATGGGGTTGCATCCCTGACCATCTTGGCTAAGAGCCATTGATAGACCTATCCTCCAGGAAAGTATCTAATTCTTTTTTGAACACAGTTATACTTTTAGGATGATACAGCTCTGTCTTAAGATCCCACTATTTTAGGATAGTGTCTGTATTTTCACATCCAGCCTTGCTCTCCTGGTAGGCAGGACCATTTGAAGGCTGCTAAAACTACAGGAGAGACACAAATCATCTGATGGATGAATCCAATTGACACACAGCAGGAATCTAAGTAATCTGCAGACAACCCAAAAGCTCCACAAATTTCTTCTCAGAGCTAATGGAGATAATCTGATGGCACTTCTGACCCACTAATCTAGGAACCATCATCTTTCAGGACAGCTATGGAACTCCCAAAGGAGCCATTTGTCCCAGTCACACAGCTGGACACACTCTTGACTTAAACTTTGCCTGTGATACTGTTTATCAACCTCCAACCATTATAACAGAAAACTGATACACAGAATAATTTACAAGTGGTTCATAAAAACTTGAGCCATCACTATACAGGAAGGAGGACTCTCCAACAACCGCAACCACAGAACCCCTTGTCAGAACCACTGCAGGGATTACAGCAGCTCACCAGCTCAGCTTAGCTCACCCAGAGTGCTGGTACCTGACCTCAGCCCTGAACCCATGGATGGTCTGAAGAATTATCATCACACTTCACACCAGGATGAAGTACCCACCCACCCTCATTGTCTAACGCTGGGCCAGACACAGCGGCAGAGGCTGGAAAGGCCTGAGGGTTGTCCATGGAACCATCTGTAATTCACAATTCTCAAGGCAGTGTCACCAGCCTGACAGAAGTACTA
Source organism: Platysternon megacephalum (assembly GCA_003942145.1). NCBI lineage: Eukaryota > Metazoa > Chordata > Testudines > Platysternidae > Platysternon > Platysternon megacephalum. The sequence goes on from QXTE01000443.1 coordinate 484,625, forward strand.
CAACCCCTCCCCCGCAACCTGCTATCTGATGCCCCCCATCCAGTACTGCTCACAGGTGCCTGGGGTGCAACCAGAATTTTCCTAAGAAGGGGGCCCAGGTTACCTGTCAGGTGGCATGGGCGTGGAAGAGATGGAGGAGGAAGCATGAGGAGATGGCAGCTCACTGGTTCTGGGAAGCAGGAAGCAGGTGAGAAAGACCAGCTGGGACCTCTCCCCTTCACTCCTGTCCCACCAGAGAGACCAGGACAAACTGGGACCTCCCCTCCTACCGGGCAGTGTCTATGGCCAAGTGGGAGAACCTGGCCCCCCTGGGGCCCTCTCGTTGCTCTCCTGCAAGATGCTGTAGGGAAGTTTTATTATTCCCAAGCAAACTGGCATCTAATGCTAAGTAATGTTTTACTTAACATTATTTTCAGTGAGGGAAAGGATCTTCACATTTTTTCACTAGTGGAATCAGAACACCACTGAGCTGTCTTAAATTGTAACCATTGCCTTTCTTCTGCAAGAAACCACACTGACATTAGCAGTATGAATAAGACAACCCATGACATATTGCTATAGCTGCTCGTACTGGCAGCTAGCAAACATGGTGACAGAACAGCCCTAGTGTTGCTTATTCAGTTGCAGCATTCTAACTCCTGGAGAAAGAACCATTCGAAGCTGAGTCATCTCTGGGTTCCTTTGGTCAAGCTTCCCTTTTTATTTGTACATCCTCAAGGACCCCCTTGACTGTGGACTTTAAACTGTAATGTGACAGAACACAAGTTAAGAAAGAATGATTCATATACTCGTCTAAGCAGTCAGGTGCTTCTTTGGGGATGTCAGGTGATCTAATGCTTATGACATGCCAATATTATCGAGACCGTCCCAATATTATGGGCTTTGTTTTATAGACACAACTATACCCCCACCCCCTGAAAAATGTGTCCCGATTTTTCACACTTGCTTACAAAATGTAATGTGATGTAAGAGGTCAAAGGTGATGTAAGAGAAACCCAGCCAGTTAGAGTGACCTTGTCCAGTTAGCCCATGGGTTCTCAGCTTGGGGGTCAGGAACAAGTGTCAGGGGGTTGTGACAGCATTGCCCTTCCCATAGAGCCAAATCACGGCTAGACCCCTGTGACGGTACCTCCCATAAGGCTTTGTGGGAATATGACATAACTGGAATATGTTTTGTGCTGCCTGTGCCAGGTACATATCTCTGTAAAGGTTATGGTCTACTATAGCTATTCATCCCTTTTGTACACATATATCATTTTGTACTTGAGGTTAAGAATATGGATTGTATACTTGCTTGCTTAAGGTTTGTGAGGCATTTGGTCAGCCTCTTTAGGAAGGAATTCACTAGGTTAAGTACCCGGTCGGGGAACAATGCATCTTGGAATGCTTCAATCCACATAAGAAGTCTTCCTGGAGACATGCAAGATACCATGTGGGTAATGGCTGCTACCTGCAGTCCTGAGTCATGCATGGGCATGTGACCTGCCCATGTGATTCCGAATCTCCATTCTGTGACTGGATTCTACAGAGGGTGAGGAGGGGGTCTCCACCCACAAGAGACAGTCTATTTAAACCTGTGGGAGACCCCTCCATTTTGTCTTCAGCTGGCTAAAGAAGGAGCCTCTCCACCCCCACAGGACACTTGAAGGAAACTGAAAACTACAGGGGGTGTGAGTGATTGCTGGACCCAGGCTAAAAGAAGATTAGCCTGTAAAAGGGAACATTTTGGAACTGGTGAGGATCTTATCTGTATTTAGTGCAATTAGACATAGATTTGCGTATTTTATTTTATTTTGCTTGGTAACTTCTTTTGTTCTGTCTGTTACTACTTGAAATCACTTAAATCCTACTATCTGTATTTAATAAAATCACTTTCTACTTATTAATTAACTCAGAGTACGTATTAATACCTGGGGGAGCAAACAGCTGTGCATATCTCTCTATCAGTGTTATAGAGGGTGAACAATTTATGAGTTTACCCTGTATAAAGCTTATACAGGGTAAAACGGATTTATTTGGGTTTAGACCCCATTGGGAATTGGGCATCTGAGTGCTAAGGGCAAGCAGACTTCTGTGAGCTGTTCTCAGGTAAACCTGCAGCTTTGAGACAGGTGATTCAGACTCTGGGTCTGTGCTGGAGCAGATGGGTGTGTCTGGCTTCACCAAGACAGAGTGCTGAAACCACTGAGCTAGCAGGGAGAATAGAAACAGAAGTAGTCTTTGCGCATCAGCTGGCAGCTCCCAAGTGGGATTCTGTGATCCAACCCGTCACAACCCCCAGCTACACTGGAGGAGGGTCTCAGGGGGTTCTCGTTCTTGGTGTTGAAAAGCAGACCCCAGTATGAAGAGACTGAGTACCAGTGACATAAAGAAATGGGCACTTATAGCTCAGCCAGTTTGGCCTCACCAAATTTTCGGGTGCTGCTTGCAGGTTTCACAGCCCCCGTGTTTTGTTCTGAGTTTGGAGTCATATGCTCTCGACACTCAAAGCACAACTCAGATGAATCTGCCAGGTTTCAGTGGGTCCTTTGGGGAACCAGCAAGGAAATTCACTGGTTTGGGGCACACCTTTCAGTGACGCCCCTTTTCCTGCCTGAGGTGCCAAGGGTGAATGTGAAAAGAATGTTCAGCAAAGATTTGTGTGGGCCTGGGCTAGTTTTGCTGAGGGGCCAAAAATGCTTGTTTCACCCAAAACTAGCACAGCTCTAACCTCCTTATTGGTTACTATTTCCTGATTCACTTTTATCTTATTATGACATTGAAGCATGTAATGCAAGCCTTAGTATGCAACTTCTGGAATGAAAATTCAAACTTTCAGACTAGGGAGCACGAGAAAAGGACCAGAAACATGTCGGAAGGGAGAAAAGCAAGAGGCAAAGCAGGGAAGAAGATTTAATAGCTCTTTCCCATCTCTGCTTTCCATGGTTCTGTGATATCAATGTATCCTCAATATATACATGCATAAAGGCTGTAGCTCTCCCTGGGAGATCCAATGGAATGACTCCCACTGATTTCAGTGGGCTTTGAATCAGTCCCAGAATCCCTCTTCTCCACATAAAAACCTATTTCCATCTCATCTCCATATGGAAAGAGAGACAGATTTACTGGCCATGATAAGCATGTAGGTTACAGTAAAGTCAGTTCTCAGCACTAAAATTAAGCTTTGTAATTGTTGCACAAGGGGTTAATAATACAAATTCTCATCATCCTAGTAGAGTAATTTTGCATATAGATCTGTGAAAAGTTGCCATAAGAAATTCCCTCAAAATGATCAATGATGGAGAAAAATAAGGTGCCTACAATGATGGGTGCATGAAGGGTCTGGGCTATTCTAGCTATGAGGTACCAATTTCATCCGCACCATCATGCAAAAGCACGTATCTGTGGTAACCCAGACATGCAAATTGGGGAAAAAATCTGTAATTTGGAAGAACTGGCTGAGCAAAGGCATCATATGGCTCTCCCAACTGGTCAAGGATGAGGGCTGTCTCTCTTTTCTAACCCTAAAGCAATGATATGACCTGCCACGCTCAGCAGAGTGCAAGTACTTTGTGGGAAGAGGAGTTATCACAGCCCGTGAAAGAACCCCAATGGCAGAGCATGTTACAGCATGTTAACAATGCTTCTGTGGCTCTCGGGCTACACCTGATATAGCAAAAGAGTCTATCCAAAATGTACTGGACACACAGGGGTTGTGCAAGAAGTGGTCTGGTTATCCGATGTTTGTTGGTGCTGTATAAAGAAAAAGGAACCCTGATGCATATGCTATGGGACTGTCCAACAATCAGGCAGCTGTGGGAAGTGGTGGACACAAGTGCACTTAACTTCAGCAATCAAACTTCAGCTGAAAATTACATCTGGGTTTAACTCCACCACAAAGACTTTGATGCTTGATGGCTGCAGTGATCACCAAGCGCATGACTGTGAGTACTCTTCACTTACCTGTACAGCCACCACTGAAAGGACCTCCACTGAGATTCTATTAAATTCATCAAAACAGCCCCAGGCACCCGTCTGGGAAAGACCTTTGTAAATATTTCCACAAGACTGCAACAAAAGAAGTACAAGAGCAAAATTACCAATGCCATTAGTTTCAGAGAAAAATGGATAATCCATTTTCCACCCTATTTATTTATAACAATCTCCGGTATACTGTGGGCGTTCAGAAAAGTGCACCAAAACAGCAGGCACAATAAATTATAATCTTTATAGCTCTCCATAGTTTGCTACATGATTTGTTAATTGCACATTTTCAATATACATGCACAAGAATCCCTTTTAAAGGTCACTGGTATTGAATTACTGATGCCCTGCTTCCTGGGAGGCCCACAAACTGAATAAAAGATGATTTAAGGATGTCAGAGTCACTCTACTGCACCAGATGAACAGGGATAAAAATACATTTGAACAGCTTAACTTGATGCAGTGATTGAAGGTGCGAGAGGTTTCACAGGACCCTCTCAAGGCCAATGACCAGATCCCCACACTAGAGAGAGCAATCAGTGTTCACAAAGAGCACTGAGATGGGACATGAGCTCTCAGGCCTTAGCTGAAGGAAACCAGAACAGAATGAGAGAAGCAATCTCAGCAAAGAAGGGAGCAATGTTGTTCCTGGCAAGGAGGAAGGATCACTCAGTGACTGGGGTGCTAAGCTGGGACCTAGGGGATGCAGATTCAATTCTCTGCCTGACCAACGACTTTGACCTTGGGCAACTAACTTAGTGCCAGATTTCCACAGGTAGTTTGGTGCAGATCGGTGCCAAGCTGGATTTTCAAAAATGCCTGATCAGGTGCCTAACTCACTTAGGTGGCTCTGTACATCCCACTAGCCACCTAAATACCTTTGGAAATCTGGCCCTTAGCCTTTTTGGGTATTGTCTACCCTGCACACTAAGGTGTGAGACCTGGGCCCAGCAATTATAAGGCCAGGTTTACAGTGTAATATGGATGCTCAAGTGCAGTCTTGGAAACACTGAGTCCAAAAGCTGGGGTCCCACAGACCCAGGTTTACAATGCAATGCAGACAGACCCTGTCTGACTCAGTTCCCATCAGTTCAATGGGGATAACCACCCTGCCTCACAGGGGCGTGAAGAAAAATGGAAATGGTGCCATATCAACACCCATAGATCTAGTGTTAAGGACCAACTGCTACCTGGCTATGAACTCAGAGACTGAAATAAACCTGGTAAGGAGAATCCATCAGGGGGATCGGTTTTATGTAGGTTTCTTAAGGAAAGTCGGGCTGTTCAGGTGGGCACCTAATACTGGCCATCTTAAGATGGAGGGCTATGCTGATATAAGGCCTGAGAGGTGACTGAACATATCGGCTCAGGTGACAGACGCTATTTACTGAGTAGGAAGAAGGCTTAGATTGGCGGTGACAGCAGCTGGTGGATGTCATTTTCAGACGTGTTCTCTGGAGTGATGGACCATTATGCAGCAGCTGACAAGGGCATCATATAGCATGCTCCAAAAAGCACACTGGTTTAGCCTGTGTCCTCAGTGCAAAGTGGGCACGTTATCAGACCAAAGTAAGCATGTCTTGAGCTTTCGCTTACACTCCAGCCAGGCCAGAGAGCTTGGCTGTAAAGCAGCAGCAGCAGCACGCTTGGGTGAGGGGGTCTTGTGTGTGGAAGGGAACGGCACTAGAAGAAACACAGGACAAGCCCAAATTAATGCTACAGTGAAGACAAGTCCTAAGAGTCAGCTCCTGCAAAGGTTTTACATCATTTACACTGATTACAGTGACAATGGGGCTACAAAGGGTGGAAGCCAGTGCCGAGTTTGGCCCTAAGAGGATATTTTAGCTAGCAGTCGAGGTATAGCAACACTCACCAAAGCTACATTGCTCTGAAAATAACTGTTCCTTTGGGTGGGGCAAATCTAAACCTAGGGTCAGGGCCCTGCACCACGTCCAAACTGTTCAGAGTGAAATCTAGTTGGGTTTCAGACAAGAGCTCTCCCTTACCGTCCAATTTATCCTTCTCTTTGACCCTACAGTGAAGTCATAATGCTGAATTTATGACATCACAGGCATTTCCAAGGAAATGGATATCATAAATCCATGATTTTTACTTTTCTGTGGGATGAATAATAACAACAACACTTTGTGAGCAGGAGGGGAAGCTGGACTGCAATGGAGGAAGATCTACAGACAGAAAGAGAGGTTACAGACCTTCCAGTTACTTGAGTTCTTCAAGGTATTTTGTCCCTATGGGTGCTCCACCATAGGATGTGCGCACGCCTGTGCACTCTCAACTGCTAACTGGAAAGTAGCGTCTGCAGGCTTGCACCTGCGCAGAACTGAGCCTCATGCTCTGAGTGAGGGCAGATAGGGAGGCACGAGCCTGTTACCACTCAGTTCCTTCTCAACAGTGATGCCTAACTCCACAGCAGAAGGGAAGGAGGGTGGGCAGGAGGTGGAGCACCTATCGGGACAAAACACCTCGAAAAACCTGAGTTACTAGAAGGTAAGTAACCTTCTTCTTCGAGTATCTGTCCCTATGGATGCTCCACCATGGAGACTCCCAAGCAGCCACTCATTGGGTGCTGAGAGATAAGTCCAAGACAGTTTTAAGGACGGCATCACCAAAGGTGGCATCATCTCTGGAAGCAGGTAAGATGGTGTCATGTTTGGCAAAGGCATGGACAGAAGATGAAGTAGCAGTCCTGCAGAATTCTGCTACGGGAGCATCTTTCAGTGGAGCCATAGATGTGGACTGAGCTCCAGCAGAACACACTGTTACTCTGTGAAGGAGTTGTGCCACAGCACTATCACAGCTGGTCATGAGGCAACCCAAAACCCATTTAGACAGTCTGTGTGTGGAAATCAGTTGGTCTTTCATCCTATCTGCAACTGATACAAATACTCTAGGAGAAGCCCCAAATGGTTTAATCCTGTTCAGATAGAAAGCATGGGCCCTCCTAACATCCAGTGCATGAAGGCTTGATTCTTCTCTGGAGGCATGAGGCTTTAGGTAGAAAACTGGTAGGTGAATCTCCTGGTTAATGTTATGTTCTGAGGAGACCTTTGGGAGGAAGTAAAGATGGGGAACCAGAATAACCTTCTCTTTGTAAAAGGTAGTGTATGGTGGGTCTGCCATGGATGCTCCCAGCTCCCCCATTCACCTTGCTGAGATGATGACAATTAGAGAATATCTGTACTCCTTGGGGAATCAGGATCAATTCATCTGCATCTACGCCTAGACTTTCAAGGGGAGGCGGCTGAGTACATTTTGTGTAGTAGTCCTCTCCAACTGATGAAAACTCCCCAGAGTCTGTAACGTAAGATACAGTACAGTGCCCATCAGTAGCTTGAGGAGTATACACAGGAGGAGCTTCATGTGGTAGAGAGAGAGCTTTTGGAGATGAAGGACTCATAGCTGGAAGTTGCCCTTTGCTTGTAGTTGCAACGTTTTCATTTGCTGCAGGTGGCCCAGATGGTGGAATCAGAGAATTAGGTGCAGGGGGACTTGCTGGCTTTTCATTAGTGGGAATCACTGGGTATAACTTGGGCACCTCTAGAGGCACATTCATTGCGATGGCATTAGTTTGCATAGCAGGGGTATTTTGTTCTAGAATATTCAGTCGAATTCTAACATTTTGTAAAGTCTCTTGCATCTTTTGCTGCATTTGTCTGGCAGAGTCCCATTGGGATCCTGTACATTGTGATGGAATGCTAACTCCTCTAAGCAAGTGGTCAAGTCCTTGCTTGAGTAGTTCCTTGCTTCTTCCTTTTGACCCATTTCATCTGTATTCAGTCCTTTACTGACAAACATAAAGGCTTTCTTGAACTCTTCTTTAATAGCTTTAATGTTTGCATCTTCTAGAATAGCAGGATCCTGTTCTTCTTTTTCCAAATGACAGTCTTTCAGTCTCTGTTGTACTTTTGGGTTAATTACTTTTATTTTCAGTTTTGCAGACTATTCATCAGTCATCTAGCATTCTTCAGAGTGTAACCTCTCCTGGCTTTGGATAACTTGGCTTTCTGCAGTGTCGAGGCATCACAACTCCTGTGGGGACACTTAGGAGAAGAGTCTGGCAAAGTCAGGAACTGGAGCCGCCCGCAGGCAACCTGCTCCCTCTGCGCCACTGTCTCAGCGATCCCCGCTGCCCTGCGAACCACGTGACTGCCTGTCTCCTATTCAACTTATTCATAAATGATCTGGAGAAAGAGGTAAACAGTGAGGTGGCAAACTTTGCAGATGATACTAAACTACTCAAGATAGTTAAGACCAAAGCAGACTGTGAAGAACTTCAAAAAGCTCTCACAAACCTAAGTGATTGGGCAACAAAATGGCAAGTGAAATTTAATGTGGATAAATGTAAAGTAATGCACATTGGAAAAAATAATCCCAACTATACATACAATATGATGGGGACTAATTTAGCTACAACTAATCAGGAAAGAGATCTTGGAGTCATCGTGGATAGTTCTCTGAAGATGTCCACGCAGTGTGCAGCAGCAGTCAAAAAAGCAAACAGGATGTTAGGAATCATTAAAAAAGGGATAGAGAATAAGACGGAGAATATTTTATTGTCCTTATATAAATCCATGGTACGCCCACATCTTGAATACTGCATACAAATATGGTCTCCTCATCTCAAAAAAGATATACTGGCATTAGAAAAGGTTCAGAGAAGGGCAACTAAAATGATTAGGGGTTTGGAACGGGACCCATATGAGGAGAGATTAGAGAAACTAGGACTTTTCAGCTTGGAAAAGAGGAGACTAAGGGGGGATATGATAGAGATATATAAAATCATGAGTGGTGTGGACAAAGTGAATAAGGAAAAGTTATTTACTCGTTCCCATAACATAAGAACTAGGGGCCACCAAATGAAATTAATGGGCAGCAGGTTTAAAACAAATAAAAGGAAGTTCTTCTTCACACAGCGCACAGTCAACCTGTGAAACTCCTTGTCTGAGGAGGTTGTGAAGGCTAGGACTATAACAGGGTTTAAAAGAGAACTAGATAAATTCATAGAGGTTAAGTCCATTAATGGCTATTAGCCAGGATGGGTAAGAAATGGTGTCCCTAGCCTCTGTTTGTCAGAGGGTGGAGATGGATGGCAGGAGAGAGATCACTTGATCATTACCTGTTAGGTTCACTCCCTCTGGGGCACCTGGCATTGGCCACTGTCGGCAGACAGGATACTAGGCTGCATGGACCTTTGGTCTGACTCAATATGGCCATTCTTAGGAGAAATTTTGAGGAAGAGTTGGAGGGCGGAGCAGGTCACCGTTGGTTCAAATGTGGGGGAGGGGTTCCTTAGGGTGTTCAAACCCAAGTTGAGGTCTCATTGGAGGGGGGTTGACAAATGGGAGGAAGCAAGTTGTATAGGCCCTGAAGAAATCTGGTTGCTGCCGGGCAGGCAAAAATTGAGAAGGCCTGGATGGGAAAATGGAGGCTGTGGTGGTGACCAGATGTACTCAATACAGCTCACTGAAAGACCCTGTGTCTTTAGTGCTAACAGATAGTCCAAAATCATGGAGAATGGAACTTCTGAAGCTTGAGAAGTTGGGAGGGAGCACCAGAGTTGGAAGCGCTTCCACCTTTGCAGGTTCGTCTTGCAAGTACTGGGCTTTCTACTGGACAGGAGGACTGACTGAACTCTATCCAAGCAGGTCAGTTCCATGCCTGAGAGCCATTGAGGAGCAATGCTCTGAGACTCAGGGAGGAGAGGCTGGGATGAGTAAGGGACCCTGAGTTCTGTGGCAATAGGTCCTTAGTGTTAGGAAGTTTGAGGGGTGTTGCCTCCAAAAGGTGGATGAGGAGTGAGTAGCACACCTGTCTTGGCCAAGCAGGTGCTATGGGAATAGCTCTCACTCCTTCTCGGCACAGCTTGAGAAGGGTCTAAGGGAGTTTGCAGAGAGGCTTTCGCAACCATGTGTCCTTCAATGATAATAGACTAGAACTGACCTTTCTGATCTTGTGGAAAGTGATCAATAATGTGTGTAAATTTAGAGTATGTGTTGAAATCATATTGTGCTATCAAGGCCTGGGGAGTTTGCAATGCGAAACTGGAGAGTGGGTGATGTGTAACTCTTCCTTCCCAGCAAGTCCTACCACTTGGATTCATTATCTGATGGAGAGGGCCTAGAGCGAGCTTGACAGTTCCTCTCACTGGTGGCATCCAGTGCAAGGGAACTGGGGCTAGGGATGGGAGAAGTAGTACTCCATTCCCTTTGGTGGGATGTAGTATTTCTGCTCTGCCCCCTTACAGGTCAGTGGGATTTTGGCAGGTGTTTGCCAGAGGGGATGTGTGGCAGGGCAATCTTTCCCTGGGGACTGATGTTCAGGGTGTCCACCAAGAAATGTTTACATTCTTGCACTTCCTCCAGCGGGATTTGAAGTGAGTCCATTCGTCTTTTCATGAGGTCCTGGAAGGTCTTAAAGTCATCAGCGTAGGAGGGAGGTGGTGGCATTAACACGTCATCTGAAGATGAAGAAATCTTTACAGAAATCTCCTCAGCCTGAAACTCTCATTCCTCCTGTACGTTGGCTGGTACCAGAGAAGTATGCGGTTCCAAGGTGTGCAGTACCTTAGGGCAGTCTGTGAGTGCTGGGGGTGCCAGTTCTTTGTCTTAGGCCCCCGATGGAATTAGTCACCATAGTGGTCCCACAGGTCCCACTAATCCCGCTGGGGAGGGGGATAAAGGAAGGGACCACCCCAGTGATAGTCATAATCTCTGGGCCTACAAAACTACAATGTCTGGTAGGTTCCCCCGGATCCTCTTCATGAAAGAGACTCATGGGGGTAGGCTAGCACAGTACTGAGATCTCCTAATCTAAGGAATCTTCCCCTGAACTAAGGTGTGGGGGAGTCTTTGATGTCCTACTTGGTACTGAAGGCTGGAGACTTAAGCAAGTCTCAACTTGTTGCTCTTGCAGCAGTGTCAGGAAGTGGCTCTGGTAGATCTTCCCAGCACTGGCGAGTCAGGTTCATCAGAGATGATGGGATCCACAGAAGGAAGGAACCTGGAAGAGGGTGGAGGGCTATGATAGCCTTCACACAAAGTTAGTCGCAGTAACTGACCTAGTGATAGGTATAACCGAGTGGGTCTCTTCTGCAGTACTGATGCCTCAGTACCGGACTCAGTTGGAGTCTGTGCCACAACCTTAGAGGGATGAGAAGTCTCTTGAGTCTTATTAGCTGATCTGCTCCTTGCTCAGAGTGGTAGGTTGCTTTGCCCAGGGCTGCAATTGAAGCAGCCAGTGTGGTCAAGGTGCTCTGCAATGTGGATGCTGATGTATGGAGGAGAAAGCAGACCCCTCCAGAGCTGGCCATGCTCCATTAATAGGTGCTTAAGTCTAGCCTCCCTCTCCTTCTTAGCTCTGCCTTTGAAACTCACACAGACCGTGCATTTAGAAGAGTTGTGAGAATTCCCCAAACACCACAGGCAACTGGAGTGTCCGTCACTGCGGGGAAAGGACCAGCAGCAAGTCTGACAGGTCTTAAACCCTGGGGACTGGGGCATAACAAATTACACTCTAACACAAAACAAAAGATCAAAGAAGAAGAGGAGGGGAGGGAGCTCCCACCCCGACCACACACACAGAAGACAAATAAATAAAAGCATCAGAAAAGGGTAACTAAAAGAAACAAATGAAGTAAAGAATTCACTAGTTAAGGTGGGAAACTGAGGGCAGCAGACAGCAGAACTCTTCATCTCGAGCTGCAGGCAGCTGAGAGGGAACTGAGTGGCGTCGAGCTTTGCTTCCCTATCTGCCCTCGTTCAGACCACGAAGCACTGCTCTGCGCAGGCATGGGACCGCGGACACTACTCTGCAGTCTCCAATTGAGAGTGCACGGGCGCACGCACATCCTACGGTGGAGCACCCACAGGGACATATACTCAAAGGAGAACGCTAACAGCATCAGAGCAAATACAGAAAGTGAACGGCAAAGTAATCTGGGTTTTGCAATCACTGTCTCTCTTTCAGACCCAACCCAATATGAAAATCCCTAGTTGCATTGCTTACCAGTAAAGTGCGCTATGCTGCTGTTGTTGATTTGAATAACTGTAGCACATAGGAGCTGTAGTCATGGCCCAGGTCCCCACTGAGCTAGGTGCTGAGCATTATTTATGGAGTGAATTACAGTAGTGCCCAGGAGCCCGGTGATGGACCAGAACCCTGTTGCGCTGGGCACTGTTCAAATAATGGGGTTCATGGACGGTTACGTGTTTGTCTTAAGCAAAACTGGCAAGTCTGGGCTGACTGCTGTAACCCCCATGCTGGGTCAGCCTCCGGCCTCTTGCAGCCAGCCCCACCAGAGGCCAAGAGTCCCACAGGGAGGATGATCCCCGGGGACAGCAGAAGGCTGGCCTCTGCCTCACTAAGAGCACGTCCTTGGCTCCCCAGGGGCTAATGCACATGCATGCAGCTCATGCTGGAGGAGGAGGAGCCTGACAGTTGGCAGAGTGGCAGATAACCAAAGGGACCTCACGCTGACCAATCAGATGTGTTAGGATATAGATATTTAGGCCTGTCTGCACAGGCCTATACTTTAAGAATTTAGGTGTATTCTTATTACTTAGCTAGTTATAGAGGTACAAAAGAAAGAATTAAAATTACTGTTTGCCTGATAGGGGCCTTTTTTTACTGTGACAGTCTAAGGCCCTGATCTTAGGCTAAGTAAGGCTTTTGGCTAAGCAGCAGAGGCAGCCATAAGCTGGAAAGCGAACGGTCACATCTTACATTTTAAACTAGTTACATTAAAATAAGGCAATCTGGGGCTGTTAGAAAGGTGATCCGATTTATTATCTCCAGAGAAAGGGAAGAGCCTAAAATATTTAAAGAAAACTTAGTTTAATAGCATCCTGTCTGGCAAGAACTCACTTATCAATAGCTGGGGTGTAAAATTCTTATTTCTGTACTGTTCTATCACTGTAGCAGGCAGAGAGATAATCTCATCAAAATTATTTTACTATTGGGTAATGTAATCAAAATCGTAAGGGGTTTCTACTGAAACTCAACTTGGCTGCCCCTGGCTGTCTCTAGTTGTACAAAATGTAATCGGGGTACAGTTGTGTAAAAAAAGAGTAATCGCAGTGCAAGGGATGTTAGGCAAAAGAGAATTTTGTGTGCGCGCACAGGGAAAAGAAAAGGAAAAGGGGAGCAATGATGGAAACACTAAGCCTTGGGGTGGCTCTGGGGGATCAGACTGTCGCTTTGGTGGGGGTGCATGAAAACTCTGTGGGCACGGGGGAGGCAGTTACACCTTCTGTAAAATTAATAAGTCTAATATAATGTTATAAAGGTTAAACGATGAAAGAAATGTGCATTTTCCCAGGATGTGTGCAGTGTATATTAAAAAAGGCGTAAAAAAAATGCAAACAAAACATGGTACTTAATTAAAATCCTGTTAGGGCTCCAAAAAAAGCCACAATAGGTTGTGCTTTCTTTTTCAAATCTGTTTGTGTTTTGAAGCAAAAAATAAAAGTAAAAAGTAATCAAAACTCTGGTGAAAGTAAAATGTTTCCCCTTTAAAACAGTCTCTAAGCTGCTAATAGCTTTGGATCCAAAAGCAAGCCAAAAAGCCTCTGTGTAAATGCAAATTACCTAGCCGATGGGGGAAGAAAAAAACTGCCCATAAGTAGCAGCACAAAAAAGCTGCAAATAATAAATACATCTGGTCAGCAAACAAGCTACTAGAAGACTCAGATTATGGCCCTCCAGAAAAGGGAGGTGAAAAAACAAGTCAAGCCTGAAAATAAGGGGGACAGGTTAACCCTAAGGGGTGTGCATGTGTGTGTACACAAGAGAGGAAACTGAGGTACACCACCTCATAAATTTCATAAATGACCAGTGAGTGGGGTAATTCACTAGCCTAACTATAAAACAAAATAAGAACAGCCTAAAGGTAATTCTTCTGTTTTTCCTGCAATTAGCAAAAAAAGTGGTGGTATTATTAAGCAATAATCTGTCCCCACCAGGGGGGTGAAAATTGTTTCGTTTTTCAAACACTCTACAAGCAAGCTGGCGCCAGTGGAAAAATAACCCAAAATACCATAAATCTATGTTTTGTGGTGTTTGTCTTGTTGCTAGCATTGTTGTGTTTCAATAAACAAAAAAAAACCTTATGATGTGGGTGGGGATGGCTTCAAAAGGCTGACCTGGGGGAAAAATGTGTATAAAAATGCAAAATGCTCTACTAAAAGGCCAGCACCTGTGTAATAGGTACCGTGGTACCTAACAATGGAACAGCAACTAAGGTGGTCTCCACAAGCCCTATGAAAATAATAAAAAGGGGAGGAGCTGACTGGGAATGAATGGAGGGGTGTGTAAAATGGTGTAAATAAAAAAAAATGTTTAAATCTGCCCCTCTCCTATAAATATGAAGAAGCAGAATCAATGGCCTATGGCAAGGGGTGAACAATTGGGTGTACTATGTATAAGGTGTTTTGCTGGGAATGTACATATTACTATCTAAACTTTGGTGCACAAATAAATCTGTAACTCTTATTGCTGTAAATAATCAAACCAGGCCTGATTCCATACCAAGTGGTTAAGTTGGTTTGCACAATAACCCATTTCTCTGTAAACATTCAATGAACGTATAATATAAACAAAAGCACGCAAAACCTGCAGGGGCAGCTTGTTGCAAGTGCCAGCAACTGAACACATTAAAATCTTGACCCTGTCAAAGGAGGAGAGGCAGTGTTTTGGTGGTGGCTCGGATGCTGAACCATACTGCAGTGGTGAGAACTCAGTGCTGCTGTAAATCATCATAGCAGCTGGTGTATTGTTAACTGTACTTGTGTTACGCTGCATATGGAGATAACCTATAAGTAATGTAGTAAGCCCTCCCCCCACCACAGTGTACTAAACAACCTGAACCCAACCTTCTCGGGCCCACTATAATGGGAAGTCTGGAACACTAATCGGAATAGGTGTAGTATGCCCGTATGAGAGAAGGTGCAGGGCACTATACTACACAAAGGGGCAGTGGGACAAATAAAATAGCAACACTTTCCACCTTAATGCCTGGCCCTATCAGGAAATGTGTCACCATGTGTCCTATATGCTTTTTCAGGAATACCTGGGCAGAAGGATCCCAAAAGAAAAAGAAAAAACAAGGGGGTGGAGTGTTAGGATATAGATATTCAGGCCTGTCTGCAAAGGCCTGTACTTTAAGAATTTAGGTGTATTCTTATCACATAGCTAGTTATAGA
Source organism: Platysternon megacephalum (assembly GCA_003942145.1). Classification (NCBI taxonomy): domain Eukaryota; kingdom Metazoa; phylum Chordata; order Testudines; family Platysternidae; genus Platysternon; species Platysternon megacephalum. The sequence goes on from QXTE01000443.1 coordinate 499,807, forward strand.
GGTATAAAAGAAAGAATCAAAATCACTGTCTGCCTGTATAGGGCCTTTTCTCACTATGACAGTCTAAGGCCCTGTTCTTAGGCTAAGTAAGGCCTTTGGCTAAGCACAGAGGCAGCCATAAACTGGAAAGTGAATGGTCACATTCTTACATTTTAAACTAGTCACATTAAAATAAGGCAATCTGGGGCTGTTAGAAAGGTGATCCGATCTATCACCTGCAGAAAAAGGGAAGAGCCTAAAAGATGTAAAGAAAACTTAGTTTAATAGCATCCTGTCTGGCAAGAACTCACTTATCAATAGCTGGGGTGTAAAATCCTCATTTCTGTATTGTTCTATCACTGTAGTCCCCACTTACCTATTGTTTGTCTGTTTAATCTATGTCTGGTTCTGTGATTGTTTCTGTCTGCTGTATAATTAATTTTGTTGGGTGTAAACCAATTAAGGTGGTGGAATATAATTGGTTAAATAATCATGTTACAATATGTTAGGATTGGTTAGTTAAATTTCAGTAAAATAATTGGTTAAGGTATAGCTAAGCAGAACTCAAGTTTTACTATATAGTCTGCAGTCAATCAGGAAGTAAAGGGGGAGAATGGGAACAGGGAATGGGGGTGGGAGGATTGGAATTATGTTTTGCTAAGGGGGGGGGGAAATGGGAACAGGGACACAGGCAAGGCTTTGTGGTGTCAGAGCTGGGAAGGGGGACACTGAGGCAAAAATCTGAAATCATGCTTGCTGAAAGTTCACCCCAATAAACATCAAATTGTTTGCACCTTCAGACTTCGGGTATTGTTGCTCTCTGTTCATGCGAGAAGGACCAGGGAAGTGAGCGGGTGAAGGAATAAGCCCTCTAACAAGATGTTCCTTAGTGCCTTAGGCTTTTGAGATGTTTCAGCCCTGTCCCTCCCCCTGGATGCTCCCCTGACACACCCTGACCCTGGATCACGTCAGACCCGGTACCTTGTAGTCCATCTGTTCAGAGCAGTTAAACACATACACCATGATGCCAAGAGCGCGCCCCAAGTCTTTGGTCGTCTCGGTCTTGCCAGTCCCTGCTGGCCCAGCTGGGGCCCCGCTCATGGTCAGGTGCAGAGATTGGGTGAGGGTGATGTAACATCTTCCAGCAGCAAAGAGAAAAGAGATCTGAATGAGTCAGAGCGCCCAAGCGCAGAGTCACAATATCAACGTGACCTACAGGAAGGCTGCTATGGTTTATTGGGCCAGCGTGTACTCGGGTAGTGCTCACTCAACAGGCCACCGACACAGCGCAGGGTAATGGGACTAAACTCATGCGTGCTGAGGGAGCCCTTACTCTGCAGAATTGAGTCTGCACATGCAGAGTGAGTTTGCAAGTTGAAAAATCCTCCTGAGCAAGTTACTGCCTCTGCCTTGCTGTGCTTGCTCTAGGGTATGCCCAGCATCCTTTGCAGCAGGGCTGCCCAAACTCTTCAAGTCAAGGGCTGGATTTTCACAGCAGTCTGATGACTCTATGCCCCCTGTGGCTGATCACTGAGAAGTGGCTGTGGGGTCAGGCTAGCTTAGCTGCAGAGGAAACCCAGCAACCTGCTTAGTGTTTCACACCAGCATGTGGCAGTCCCGGGTTCAGAGCACTCTGCTTCACATCACTGCGCAGCGACCCCCTTTGACAGGCCTGGGGATGACACCGGTGGATTCTGAAGACCCCCTTGAGCTCTGCAAGCGGCGCTGCACACCGACAGAGGAGGTACAAGGAGATAGTGTGTGAGCTGCACTGTGCAGGGCAGCTGGAACGTGAAGAGAAGGAAAACACTTGTGAACTATTCTGATGTCTTAACCAACCCTTCTATGCCACGGACAGTGGTTTCTTACTCCCACGTGGGAAGCTCTGATGCTGCAGTATGCCAGGAGAAGGGTTCTAGACATTCCGGTGACCCACCTGTCCGTAAGGGGAGTGATCACAAGCCGAGGCGTATTGCCCAGGTATTCGTAGGAGTACAGAAACTGGGCATCACAAATGTTTGCAAAGCAGTGCTTCTCCTCATCGGCCCATCTGTGCCGAAGCTGCGACAGCCAAATGAACGCCTGGGCACTGTCGACCTGCAAATGCACCCACATGTTCACTGACATTCAACAAGCAAAGGGTTAAAGATGCTGGGCCAAATGCAATCCTGTTGTAAGTCCACTGGTTTCAATGGAGTTACCCTGGGGCTGAATTGGGCCCAGTGTTTGATGATTACAGCAGGCAACTTCTCAGTGCCTCAGTTTCCTATCAATAAAGGGGGACAAATCCAAGCTTCCTCCCTTGCAGGGGGATGAGAGAACAGATTAAAGGTTCCAGGGCAGCATAGAGGAAGGTGCAAAGAGGGGCCTGAGAGAAGGTGAAAAGGGAAAGATGAGGAAGAAAGGGGGGGGCAAGACAGAGAGCTTTGCGAGGCTATTGTGGGGGCAGCCAGAGCGGGCAGGAGCCATTTCAACCTCCCTCCCACCCAGCCTCCTGCAGGAACAGGACCATACCGGACAAGAGGGGCCAGGCTCCTGTGCGAGCTCCCATTGAGATCAGTTTACTGCTAACGAGGCTCAGCCCACGGTGCAGAGAGCTCCACAGTCAGCCAGTTGTGAAAGCAGCTTTGCTGTTTGTGAGGCGCTGGTGCAGGGAGGGGTATGGATCCCAAGCCCCTTCAAGTCAATGGGGATCTTTCACCTGCTTTCAATGGGCTTTGGATCCTGCCCTAGAGGAAGACTGAACAAAAGCTAGGGCATGCATGTGCCCTTAAAGCACCTGCCTTTGTGGCTCCCTCGGGGGGTAGGCCCCAAAAGACAAAGTCTGATGCTTTGTTTACATTTTAAACATGCAATAACAACACTGCAGTGTCCAGTAGGCTCTAGGCACCCTAGCATGTGCTTTATCAGCCCATTAACACAGGCCTGGGCAGGTGGAGGCACAAGGTCACATAATACACCCCCAAATGGACCAGTAAAACACAGCCTATAATGCGTCAGTGTCATGGTACACTGCAGCACCGCTGGTTTATTAGGGAGTTTCAGCTTCTCTCCAAAAATCAGCTTGCAAAAGGAAAATGTTCATGCTCTTGCACGTGAAGAAAGTAATAGAGGGGACGTGTAGTACAGGGAGGAGGACCGGGACACGCGTGATATAGAGGGGGCATGTAGTACAGGGAGGAGGACCGGGACACGCGTGATATAGAGGGGACGTGTAGCACAGGGAGGAGGACCAGGACACAAGTGATATAGAGGGGACGTATGTTACCGGGAGGAGGACCGGGACATGAGAAGCTACTGGGGCAATAACACATTTTCATATTTCAGGAAGATCAAAGATGGTGCCATTTTCCTTACTCCATTCACTCGTTGGGAGGTTTGCGCTCTAATATCAGACACTGCTAGGACACAGTAAATGACAGTGCTGAAAAGGCATAATGTCTTGTGGTATATTGGCAAACCTTTTGAGCTATCATCTTAGCTACGACATCCCGAGCATGTACGTCAATAGTACATATGGTCATGATTTTCTGTCTGTCGCCCTTGGAGAGCTGACCAATGAGCATGGTGATGAGGGTATTCAGCTGGGTCACTTGCTTCTTGTAATATTCCTTCATTGCATTCTCATATCCTTCTTCCAGTCTGGCAAAGGCAATTCCAACTTCTGTGGTCCACCAGATCTGGGTACAGGTCAGTGCCACCTTAGAGAAGGGAGTTAGTTCATCATCCATTGCATAATAGCCCTGACACCGTGTGTTGTATTTAACAGCATGCTCTCAGCAAAGCTGTAGGGTTGTGAAAAATCAAGCAGCTGCGGCATAAAATGAAAGTATTTCTCAAAGTGGTAATAACAACAGACACTGCAACAGAGAGCTGCATTGAACTCACACCCTGGGACACCAACATCAGAGACAAGGCCAAATTCAGCAGCTATTCATCAGTACATCAGTGTCTTTTACATGCCACGGGGTAGCAGAAAAAGCAATTCACAGGAGGGGATGAGAACCTTCAAGATAAAGGAGGGGAGGGGTTGCTTTATTTCATTCCCTCCTGTAGGTTTTTTTCCCTGCTGCACTCCTCACTCAGCCGCTAGGCAGGTAAAGTACTCACTGCCTCTGGCATGGACTAACCCCTTCCAAGGTAATGAGCTCTAACACCTGTCAGAGTCTAAGTCCATGTAATCCTGCCTCAGCACGGGAGGATGGACTAGAGGACCCGTAAGGTCCCTTCTAGCCCTACATTTTTATGATTCCGTATATGCAGCACTGACACTTCTGCATGCTGGTCTCGTTCTACAGCACCCTGTCATTACATACACAGATACTGTACCCGCACTGAGCTCACAGAACCAAACCACTGGACTCTGCCTGAAACCCCAGCTCAGGAATTTCCTATGACCAATGGAAAGCATGTCCTTGAGGCAGGTGGCACATCTGGCGTCCAGGAGCAGTGGCCAGACAGAGGTTCCCCACCACCCCCAGGGACTGGCTAGAGGCCCTGTACTAGAATAGTGACCCAAGAGGCTAAACTGAGAGCTGCTTTCTCTAGAGGGCCAGTCGAAGAGGAGACAAGTGTGATGTAATCAAATACCTGGGCAGGGTAGTCAAAGAGCCACTGTTCTCTTGGTTTCTCTTCATAAGCAGTCACTCCTTCTGTCATCTCATGTCTCACGGTAGCCCTCATGCTGTCCAGCACATGATTAAGCCAAATTTCAACCTAGCAAAGGTATTAAAACACAGTGACACTTCTGGTCCACTGAGGAACTTTGTGCAATAGGTAAATATATGGGATTGTATTAATGTCCTTTAACTGAATATTAAACACCCCACATTGGTCCTAGGCCCAGGGCTATTGAGCTGAGACTTGTGTCTTAGCCTTCGCATGTGTTCACAGGATTCTAGCTGGCATCAAATCAACACTTGTAACGCAATAGTGACTTTGCTAGATCTCCAACTGCAGCAGCACTATTCGGAACTCCACCGGTGGGTAATTTGCTTCAATATCTTCCATCCCCAAGGCCATGAGGAGAATCACTCATGTGAGTTGGGCACAATCTGCCAGCACTCGCACAAGGTCAGTGCTGGACATGGGGCGGAATTCTTGCTGTGATGAATGTATCACAGCAGAAGCTCTCTCCCCAGGCCGGCTCTCTGGGAATTCAGTGTATGTTGAGATACAAAGTATCATTCTGTGCCCATCAGCTGCTGAATTCTAAGGCCAAAATTAGAGCTGGTCAACAGGTTTCAAATGAAAAAAAAAAAATCACAGTTAACAAACGGCTTTAATGGAAATGCCTGTGGATTTTTTCCCCAAAATTGTGCCTTTTTCCCCAACAAATACCCCTGCCCCCCTTCCCCCGCCCCCCCCCCAAAAAAATCCTTGGTTTTCAGTTTACATTTTGTCAGGTTTAGTTTTACTTGACCCTTCAGTGCTTGACAGAGAACAAGAGGAGAAAAACAACCGTTGTCACTACTGTGGGCAGACAGGACTCAAACGACACAAAAGGGGGTGACCTGTGCAGTAGTGAGGTGCCATTTTTATACAGCACCTTTTCCGACCATTACCACTCTTTAATGATAGCTCTGCAGGCGGCCTGGGTCAGACAGGCCATCTCATTGTTTCCTTGTACTCCCCTGTCTGTCTGTCTCCATCGTTGTCTCTTGTCTGATGCATAAATTGTAAGGTCTCTGGGGCAGGGACCAACTTTGTGTTCTTTGCCTGTATAGCACCAGTGCAACGTGGCCCTGGGTCACGACTGGGGATTCCTATGCACTACGACAACAACTAACAGGGATAAAAGCACCAGCCACAATCTAATTCTGATGATAAGAAATGAAGCAGCTTCATCTCACCTGCCCGCTACAGTCACAGGGCTCACTGAAGCTGACATATTCCTCCTCTTTACTGTACATCCCCAGGCCAGTTTTGGTCGGCATTTGCTCAGAGTCCAGCTGGAATTTCATCTTGGCCATGTTGTCAAACAGTTTGGAGAGATGGCGCTGCACCTGCACAGGGAATGGTAGTAGAGAGGTCATTCAGGTGGGAGGATCTGTGTGTGCTCACCAGCAGGGCAGCTCCCTCATCAGTCAGGCTCCCAAAAGTTCGCTCTCCTCTAATCCCGCTTTGGCCAGACCTATCATATGATGGGCTGGTCACATCCTTCTGACACAGCAGGACTAACTCTGTAGCTCTGGAACAGACACAAGCACCATCTACTTCTTCTTCTTCACTTAGAAAACAGAAATACTTTTCAATGGCAATACTCTAGTAATAATGATACATTTTATTCTTTATGTTGCAGTTACCTGGCAGGGTACCTTTTGTACAACACAAACACACCCACACCCCTACGTACACATGCGTGCACACACACGCACGCGCACACACAAAGCAAACATTCAGAACATTAAGTGATCAGTCGCTGGTCAGCCTCCCAATGTACAATGATGGTAGAACGATGGTGAGGAACCTATGTAGTCCTACACTCAGGAGTGCTCTAGGTTTTTGCTGAGCATTGCTGGGGAAGTATTGAGAACCCAGCTATCTCAGCCTGTGGACCAAAAGAGTTGTTACTGGAAGTCAGTTTTGTGCTGGTGAAAGGTGCTCAGCCTTGGAGACTGAAGGCCTCTGCTCTTCCCCAGCAAAGGAACACTATGAAGAGCAGCACTGCAAGCTTACCACGCTATAACCCGTCACGATGCCTCCACCTTGCCCTAGAAGGATCACCTCTACGAGTGAAAGACCAAATCAGACTCCATGGCCTGTTCAAAGCTTGTTCAACGCAGGGGCTCAAAAGGAGCAATTAGTTAGAATTGCTCGGGAGGGTTTTTTCAATGTGAACAGCTGTCTGCTGGAAAATGAACAGACCACCAGAGCTTTTTCCAGCCTTCAGACAATACAAATTTTAGTCACTGACCAACTTGGGTTACATACAAACTAATACCAGAAGTAAAGGCTCAGTAACCTCCCGCCCAAGACATGTGTTCTCAACCTGGGGTCACACCACCATGGAAGTCATGAACTGATGTCCGGCTGATCACTCAGACCTGCCCTCCCCCTATTGCTACAGGAGAGGGGCTCTCTGCTAAATTGCAGTAAGGTTAAGAGGAGGGATGGATAGCTCAGTGGTTTGAGCATTGGCCTGCTAAACCCAGGGTTGTGAGTTCAATCCTTGAGGGGGTCATTTAGGGATCTGGGGCAAAAATCTGTCTGGGGATTGGTCCTGCTTTGAGCAGGGGGTTGGACTAGATGACCTCCTGAGGTCCCTTCCAACCCTGATATTCTATGAAAATCCTAAGGCACCCAGTCCTCTGCTACAAGCACTGACTGTCTAGAAAACCATATAAAACAAATGGATTGCTCCAGTCTATCACAGGTCACTGACTCAGAAAGAGAAAGGATTAATAACTTTTCATGCAGCATTGCAGAGATAGACCTTTTATTATTATTATTTTTTGCTGTTTGGTTCCACTTACATTCATACTGGACCCAATCCTGGAAGGTGATGGGCTGCAAGTGGCAATTGGCACTTAGGACATGGCAGGATTGGCCCCTTGGCTTTCATGATCTTAAGAAAAGGTTTCTGTGATTTATTTAATGTGCAGAACTTTCCTCTTAGCAAATCATCCAATCAGATTCCTACGCCTAGCCAGTCTAGACAGACTCTCTATAGAACATTCTGACACTCAGTTCAACACCACCAGAAAACCCTTGGATATACCTGAATCTTTACAAGTTCAATGCCAGATCTACTATGATAATATTGTTGTGCATTTAATCTTCTGTTAGGAATGATCAGACAGGCTCAGAAACTACAATGGAAAGGTCAAGAGTTTATCCATATTTGATCCTGCTTGACATTTACTTGATTTTATTGTAAACAGTTTTAAACAGGTATAACAGACAATGCTCACAGAATTCCTTCATATACCACTGAGCATTTCAAGGTGGTATTTTTTCTCTGTGTCTCCTGTTTTTTCCCCCCTGTGTTTGTGGTATTGATCAAATGCACAACTGAGAGGTTTCAAGGGTTGAAAAAACCAAGGAGCACAGAGAAACTATAAGAAATATTATATGTTAGCAGAAAATAACGGCATTTCTATATATGCACTGAGCCATGACTAACCTGAACTTCATATAATCATATATCTCCTTATCTGAAAGGTTTCTTAATTGGAAGAGATTCTCCACTAGCTAACAAAAAAATAGAAATGCTAATTGATTCTGGATTGAGTAAAGCTCAGCATTCACTATGAAAACGTCTGTCAATTTTACAAACCAATTTCAAGATGAATCAGAACATGGCAGCATAGCCCTGTTATTCAATTACTAAAGAAAATGGGTTTAGCTGGAGCTTCCCAACTGGCGGGAGGTATGTCTACACTGGAACTAGATGGTTACGTTTCCGCTCGTGTAGATGTGCACAGGCTAGCTGTGACCGAGCTAGCACACTAACAATAGCACGCAGGTGCAGAGGCACAGGAGGGGCTAGCCACTTGAGTGTGATTCCCAGCCAAGACGCTCGGTAAATACCCAGGCACTACCCCGTCCTGCCACCCGCACCACTGCAGCTACCCAGCTAGTTTTAGTGTCCTAGTGCAATCAGAGCTAGCACGTGTACACCTACGTGAGCTGGAAATGACACCTCCAGCTTCAGTGTAGACATACCCTGGGTGCACCCAGCTATCCCACCAATATCCCGCGGTGCCTGCCCGGCGCTCTGACTTCGCTGTGTCATGGTATAGATATCCAGGTATTACAATGGCAACAAACTCCTATAATAGTAATAATCAACCTCACCTACATTGGTGGTATATTCACTAATGAAAAACAGAGCTAAGGTGAAGCTGAGATTTTTCTACAGAACTTCTTACTACACACTTCCAGAACATGGGGATTCCAAAGCACAGACTGTAACAATGAAGGTAATACCTCCCATACAACACACCCTGACAACTCCCATACAATGCCTCCCATACAACTCTTCCCCACTGGGGACAGGAAAAGGAAACAAAACCTAGGAACGCCAGGAAATGCAGTTAAGGAAATTTCTTTAAACAGAAATATTGTTGCCACTTTCTGTACAGTGCAGTTCCTTCCCACCCCATCCCATAATCCAGTCAATCATGTGGATGTCATTCCTTGTAGCAGTACCTTTAGAATGCATTGATTGCATTGGTGAGTCCCTAGAAATACTGCTTCTGGAAGAGGCATTTCCTGAATTAGAACCTCCAGAACTGATGTCCCTGATGGTGACACATCCACTCTATTAACCTAGGTCTGCATACACAAGAACTGGAACTCACTAGAGCTTGATCTGCATTTGCTTTAGCTAGGGTCATCATTTGATTGAACCCCAGGATGGCCAAATTTTACAGTTCATACTGTTCTCCGTTGTGTGTAATGGGTCTTCTGTGGCTGCCTGTAAAGGAGAAACATCTGCTGCATGTGCACTGCTTTCTAGTCAATGTCATCATTCACGGAGCAGAGATTATTGGGAGTCTTGTTCAAACTGAAATATGCCACAGAGAAGCCACTTTAAACAGCACTGAGCTTTCCTGAAGGCCTCTGAACACTCTTGTTCTAGAATCTGCCAACCACTGTCAGCCATATCCCCTAATAAATACACATCCATTTACAAGCTTGGCCTTTCAAATACAGGTTTTGTTTCATTTTCAACCACAAACACCACAACCACTGCACTTTTTCTCACTATCAGCTCCATCCAGAAGCATAATTGGCCAAACCGCCCCAGTGCATCCTTGTCAGAGTGTAAAACCCTTCTCAAGACCTGCTGCTTAATGCTAACCCACAAAATACATTCTCCATGGAAGGTCAAATGAGTTCAAACGAGAACACTGCTTGTGTTGCAAGCCTGCTTCACTGAAGAGAGCATCCTGCCAAGATTCTCAGTCTTGGCTCCCAGCTCCTCAGAGCTCAACTGTTGGGAATCCCCTAAGTATTCACTTTTTTGTTACCCTTGCAGGCAATGGGGGTAGAGTGCAGGTCAGGCCTCCCATTGAACATGGCATGCCAACGTATCTTGAGTATTACTGCTGGTCTCCATTCATTCCTGCCAGCCCTTTGACTATGCAAAGGCAGGGCTCCCAGAAAGAAAAGTCAAGACTGAGGCAACAATGTGAGGAGGGGCCTGCCATACCTGCACCAGCAGGTAGTCCAGAAAAGTGTAAAAGAACAGAGCAACCTTGCTGGATGGGTTTCCTGGCCCAGGTACCTCTTAACTGTGGACCCTGCAAACAGTGCTTAATGTGTAGTGAAAGAGGTGCCAGGGCTCAAGCAATTTTTTTTTTACAATCATAACTGGTGCAGCCAGCCCAGAGGTGACAGAAGTATGAACTGCCAAGCCTAAAGGTTCAAATTAAGCACTGTTTATGAATCCCTGGAGCAGGTCTAACTGGAAATGTTGATTGTACTTACAAAGTAAGCTCTTCAGAGCTGGGACCATCCTGTACTCCACGTGTGCGCAGTGCCCAGCACAATGGCACTAGTACAGCACAAAACAAGGAATGATAACAACAGCATCAGCTGTCTGGGGCACCTTTGGTGGGGACTGGGGAAAGGTCAGGTCCTCCCGTGCCCTGCAGTCACTGTGCTGATGCTTCTCTGGAGTTGAGATGCATTTGGCCTCAGAGGAGCTCTCCAGATAACTTGAGCAATCATCAGCTTGCCCCTCCGCCTGCCCCTTCCCTCTTGGCACCTCCTGCCTTGGTCCTGTCTCCTGTGTGGAGACTCCAGCCCATCCGGAGCCAGAGATCATTGCCATCAACCTCAGATGCCAAGGACACTGAGGAGCCATCATTGGATGGAGCCCTGCCTGGCACAGGCATTGCTATCACTGAGCTCCGTGCTCAGAGATCAAGGCTGACTCAGATTTAGATTTGAGGATTTCCCCTTTGAAGCACTCTGAGTAGGGCAGCAAGGGTGGCACGTAGTGTGGTGTCCCAGGGGGCCTAAATTGCCCCTTCTCCTCTACAGGGTCAAACAACGCAAGAGCAACAGGATTGCCACCAGTCTCACACTAAGGCGCCCAAACCCAGGGTGAGAATTCTGCAAGATGGAGCCTTCTGAAATAGTTAGTTATTTTAGATGCCTCAATTTTTGGGTGCCCAACTTGAGACTCTTTCAAGGGCAGTGCTTGGCATTTTCTGAAAATGGCCCAAAACTGAGCCATCCAAATTCACCAGTCATTGTTGCAAGCTTTTGATATGTTCCTTCAAACCTCAGAGCCTCCGAGCACAAAGTCCGTCCCTCGTACAGTGTCAAAAACATACACTAATCAGACTTAAAGGAGCTTTATTAGAACAATCGGTAATGTTTCCCAACGTTTAGAGATGAGAATATGATGTACATACTGCCATCTAGTGGAAAGTTATATACTAATAACTCTATAGAAATTAAAAACAACGAGTCATCCTTGTGGCACCTTAGAGACTAACAAATTTATTTGGGCATAAGGTTTCGTGGGATATAACCCACTTCATCAGGTGCATGGATTGGAAAATACAGTAAGCATGTATAAATATACAGCACATGAAAAGATGTGGCCCATTCTCAACAGTTAACAAGAAGGGGTGAATATCAACTAAGGGAAAATTATTTTTTGTAGTGACCCAGCCATTCCCAGTCTTTATTTGATGACTAGTGGTGTTCTGTCAGCCAGAAGGGTACCCAGAAGTCACCTACTACAGGACAGGCCCAACAAAGAAAGTAACAGAACACCACTAGCCATCTCCTACATCCCCCAACTAAAACCTCTCCAGCGCATCATCATGGATCTACAACCAATCCTGAAGGACGATCCCTCACTCTCACAGACCTTGGGAGACAGGCCAGTCATCGCTTACAGACAGCCCCCCAACCTGAAGCAAATACTCACCAGCAACTATACACCACACAACAGAAACACTAACCCAGGAACCAACCCCTGCAACAAACCCCATTGCCAACTCTGTCCGCATAACATTCTAGCGACACCATCAGAGGACCCAAACACATCAGCCACAGCATCAAGGGCTCGTTCACCTGCACATCTACCAATGTGATATATGCCATCATGTGCCAGCAATGCCCCTCTGCCATGTACATTGGCCAAACCGGACAGTCTCTACACAATAGAATAAATGGACACAAATCAGACATCAAGAATTGTAACATTCAAAAACCAGTAGGAGAGCACTTCAGTCTCCCTGGACGACTCTGAAACCTGTCAATCTCCCTGGACACTCAATAACAGACTTAAAAGTCGCCATTCTTCAACAAAAAAACTTCAAAAACAGACTTCAACGAGAAACTACAGAACTGGAATTAATTTGCAAACTTGACACCATCAAACTAGGCCTGAATAAAGACTGGGAGTGGCTGGGTCACTGTTGATATTCACCCCTTCTTGTTAACTGTTGAGAATGGGCCACATCCACACTAACTGAATTGGCCTCGTTAGCACTGACCCCACACTTGGTAAGGCAACTCCCATCTTTTCGTGTGCAGTATATTTATACATGCTTACTGTATTTTCCAATCCATGCATCTGATGAAGTGGGTTATATCCCACGAAAGTTTATGCCCAAATAAATGTGTTAGTCTCTAAGGTGCCACAAGGATGACTCGTTGTTTTTACTGATACAGACTAACACAGCTACCCCTCTGAAATCTATAGAAATTATTGTTCAGGTACTACTGATGAGGAACAGAAAAACATTACTTTCTAGAACAAGCTACAGGCATGTTCTGGGTTTGTCAGTCTATCCGCCACTCCACTGTTCAAAGGCAAAGGCAGTAATGTGTGTGTGAGACTTACTAGCTGCGGGTTGGTGCCATTGGAAAGAATGTCCAGTAAATCCGCAGAAGAAATGAAGTAAAATCTGGGAAAGGCCAACCTCTTGGTGTCCAAGTATTCAGCCAAGGCCTTCTCACACAGAGCCAATCTGGGGCAACAAAGCAGAGATACAAAGTCCGGAATCAACAGACACATATTCTCCTTAGCACCTAATATTGAAGTTCACGTTCAGAAGCAGAGTTTTGACCCCAAAAAGTAAGAAGTGACAGGGGTCTTGTCTACACCTAAAATTTACGTTGCCCTAACTACATCACTCAGGGCTGAGAAAAATTTTGCACACTTAGTGCCATAGTTAGGACAACCTAACCCCTGGGATAGACCTTGGTCAAGGAAAGATTCTTCCATTGACCTAGCTACCACCTCTAGCACAGGTGGATTACCTATGTTGACGGAAAAACCCCTTCTGTCGATGCACGAAGCGTCTCACTATCGCGGTACAGCAGACTCCAGGCACTTCACTAGGGACATATCCAGTGTTATTGATTTTATGTGGAAGGTACCCAGATACTATGGTGATGGGCAGAAGTATAAAGCCCTCAGAGAGATAAGTTGAGAAGACTCCTGCAGTCTAACCCAGCCTTTTGTAACTACTCACAACTCCCACAACCATGTTCATGTTGGGATGAAATTTCTCAAGCTTGGTCTGACCTAAATCTGTTCAGCTGTTTGAGTTTATGAGATCCCAAACTTCCAATTTAAATCTTGTGACTTTTTTGCACTCAAAACGAAAAATGGCTAAAATTATAAATTTCACAGACAGCACTTAACTACTCCTCAGTGAGGAATATGGGCCTTGTACAAACGAGAGGTTTGTTTTAAATTAACAATGTTATTAGTAGTGGAATATTACTGACCAAAACAGCCTTCACACTGAGTTTTTAATGTGCACTTCCCAGTCAAATTAGCAAACATAGTAACTGAAAAGTGTTTATTTATCTGCCTCAGTGCAACAGGGCATTCCTCAAAGTACCTAGCAGTGTCATGTGGCAAGGCTATCTCTGCAGCACTGAAGGGCTGAATTTAAACACACCGTAGTTAAAGGTCTCAAAAGAACATTGACGCAGCTATGCTGCAAATGGTTTGTATTTTTTAAGACTTTTTACACTGCTCTATATAGACACAATGTACATGTGAGCTGGGTGAGCTCACATTGCACTCAGCACCTTATGTTTTGAGTGTCTAGACTTCTGTATACAGAACTTCTCAGCCTGAACATTGCGATAACAGGTGTTGGGTTACAGATTGGTGGATCACAAACACCAAGTCTAAATAAAGTTTGGTGTTGTTGTGACTGGCTGAACAGAGACGCCCATCACCACCCAGTAGAGAGATCTGAGAACACAGTAAGTAAACTTATCGCAGCTAATTGCAGTGTCCCTCAAAGTCCCCAAAGTGTCACTCACCTGCTCTGAATATCCTCCAGTTGTTCATAAAGACCTGGCTTGTTAGTAGCCTCAACGACATTCGGTGTTTTCTCTGCATCATAGGCCAGTTCTTTAAAATCAACATCAATTCCTTCAAAGCGCTTGGAGTCCTACAAATGGCAAGAGAGAAGCTACAGCTACCCGGTCAAACACTCATTTCTTTACTGAAAAGACTCCATCGTCTGGCCACAGCCCCACCCCAGCAGCCAGGGCTGGTGCTGGGTAGGAGGAATCCCACAGAGCAGCCTTGGCACCATTTCATAGAGGCTCCTCCATCCCAATGGCTGGAGCAGGCACCATGACCCATTGCATTCCCCCCACCCCACCTTGGAAGGGTGCAGATGGAAGGATCCAGTTAGTGGCTCATCCCCAGTATGGCCCATTTCCTGTGCAGGGGGTTCCTGAGGACCTGACCTCCCCTCAAGTAGACCCTGGAATCCATCCATGTTTCCCTGGCCACAGAGGCAGGATTTGCCTACTCTGCATAGTTAGTGCCATGCACCATGACAGACAACAGACCTCATGAGACAGACAACAGACCTCATGAGACTAGATGAAGAGATCTAGTCCCCCATGAGCACTCCCACTTCGCTTACAGAGAAGTTCTCCCCTTAGCAAGGCTCATGTGCTTCTAGTGCACTTCAGCGAAGAATAAATAAAGCCACATTCAAAATCCTGGCCTCACTGAAGTCAATGGTGAACCACAACCACCCCTGGACTTCAAAGGGGTCAGGATTCCACCCCAACCACTCAATGAAATGCTCAGAGCTTTCTTTGTAAACAAAACCAAAAGCATTTATTTGCCTTTAATGCTGGTGAAAAGGGCCTGAACGGAGGTTGTCTGCACAGAGCAAGTACAGCAAGCTCCACACAGACATCCCACCCTGGCCAATGTGCTCTTACCCTCGATTGTGGTTTCAACCCCCCCATGTCTGTTGGTAGCTGGTGTAAGTCAGAGCAATGCTCAGGGCTGCTCACGCTTATAACAGGGGACTGGCCCTGCACACAGAAACCAGTCTAGCAGAGTGCAAAGGTGAACTTTACACCCTGACACATTGGCCGAGCTCTAGATTGTCTTCACTGGGGGCGTGCAGTTCGGCTGGAACCTGGGATGGATCCTGGATATTTCCCCATATACCTGCATTTACATGAATCAATAATAGGACAGGAAACCAATAGTAGTTTGGATTTTCCTCTACAGGCCACCAAAGGAGAGTGAAATCCTGGTATAATTAATTTGTTCTGCTTTTCAGAGAATGAGCAATGGAATGGCTGGCCCAGCTCTCTGTTAAACACTTTTACAGGGATACTGCCAGGGCTGGTTGGCCCACACTTTATATCTGCAAAGTCCACGCAATGATCTGTATTTCCTCTGCCAGCACAACCAGGCCAATGTGTTTCCTTCGATAAACAATGCCAGCAGCCCTGCACTCACATGCATCCCTACAATAACAAACTCTGTATGTGCTGCGTACAGGGGAGAGGGGAGATCAGTGAGGGCTTTCAGCCTCCTGGGACAACCCAAGAAAGAGACAAAGCACAACCTCCTTTATCCAAATGTCCTGGGGATGCTGAATAAGCACAGGCAACTAAGAGAATTTCCAGTGTGACAAGTAGCCATCAAAGGGATTTGTTGCATTTCAGACAGCTTTGGTTGGGATAATGGAGGTTGTCCTGCATTCCTTTCTGACTGAGAAGAACATGATTTCTGTCATTCTGCTGTGTACCTCAGGAAGCTGCGCCCGGATATCTTCTGAGCCAATGAATATGCTCTCCAGGTGAGTCCATGTCCGCTGCACTTCAAACCAGACAGAAATGATTGAGTCTGCTGTGGACAGCTTCTTTTGCCATCCGGATACTTCCTCTAAGAAGAAGGCAATATACTTGGATGTCATCAGATTCTGCAGCTGCACCTGGTTGTCTTCTAACGTTTCAATGAGCTCCTCGTCAGATTTCAGCAGGGGGATGTTTGTCCGGGGATGCAGTTCATACTGGAATTCCATGCTGCTCCAAGTGCTTTTTAGCTCTTTCAAGACTTTCTCCATGCTCATTTCCTTAACTGCTTTATCCACTATGCCCCGAACCTCATCCTCAAAGTTATGCAGGTTGAGTGTCAGGAGGTCAGCCAGTGTGGTGTCTGCGTCCATGGTGAATGTCACACCTGTTGCCTGCATCAACTGGTTCCAGTGCCTTTCCCTGATGGCGGGATTCTGAAGCTCCGCCACAGCCCTCAGAGATGTCAGGATGTTCTTCACCCTGTTGTCCAGCCCAGCGAATGTGTCCCACACCCTCATTTCTTTATCCAGGTTCCGAATATCCTTTGCAAACATTTTGCATTCAAGGTCCATGTTTTCCACATTAATATCCTTCCATTTCGTGGTCTGCCAGTCATTCATCCTAGATGTCACCACAGAGATCATATCCCAGAGTTCCTTGAGAAGACAAACTTCCTTCCTGCATTGCTTTAGCTGTTTATAATCTGGAACATTGACTTCAAACAACCCAGCTGATTCATAAAGTGAGGCCATGGTTGACTCCATTTGTTTTATCTCAATGTGGTTTGCATCCAGCATTAGGTAAGGATTTTCAGTGTCAAACCTATAAAGCAATTTTCATTCTTCATAAGTAAGATTATAAACACTTCAAATAAAATATAATGCAAAGCGGCTTGTACAAGAGACACAGTCAAGACAACACAGCTCTAATGGTTATTCCACATTGCAGAACTGATGCCATTTTAAAGTCCCATTTGTACCCTCATTCTCTTCTTCAGAGCATAGTCATCTTTCTGCCTGTAGTCTCTACTAAAATGGAGTTACATGTTAAATAATGGCTAAATGGGAAGTAAAATTGTCAGAAACACTGATACTTTTAAAAAGGAAACAAAAAGCCATTTTTCCTCTTTGTGCCCCAGATTCACACGCTCGCTGTCAGCCCGAGGTACGAGCTAATGGCAAGACAACTCAAAAAGCTAAGTGGCTCACCCACTCATGGGCTATTACAGCCGATCTAGTCAATGCAGCTGATTCTACCCCAACCTCCAGAGAGTGACATTTACAGAAGCTTGCAAGGGAGCCCAGTTCAGTGGGGTACAGTTATTCCTCTCTCATGTGTGCAGGGGTGATTTTATGAATGTATTTTATCACACTGCTACATGAGTGCAAAGTAGTGCACTTTAAAGGAGAGTCACTTTCACTGAGGAGGGAGAACACAACTCGAAGGGAACTCTCTTTCATTCATTTACACAAGGTTTCTAAGAGCATTTCCATTCATAAGCCTTTGTGTGTTTCTGGCCAAGTAGGCCTCTGGATATAAAAACTGTACAACTATTGGAAGAATGTTCTTTACTCAATGTTCAGTGCAGGAATCATCAGGAAAAGGTTAAACAATGCTTGGACCTGGAGCCTGGGAAAGCCTCACTCCAGGTTCAAAGCTGCTCTGCTGGGACAGGGAGCTGGTCTATGCTACAAAGTTATGCAAGTGGCTAGGGGTGCAATAAATCATCCCATCCCCCTAGCTGACACAGCTATACCAGCAAAAAAACAACAACAACCGTGTAGATGCAGCTGTGCTGACTGAATAGTGCTTCTGCCAACATCACTCGTGTCATTCAGGGAGGTGTTGTTCCTACACCAGCACAACTCCTCCTTCTGTTGACATACGCTGCATTTACACTAGGGGCTATCCTGGCATACTCTGGGGGCGTAGAAGCACTTACAGCAGTCTCTCTAGGTCCCAGCACTGCCACCATCCTGGCTGTGGGGGTACTGTGTATCCCACAACAAATAACAGCAATATACCTAGTAGTAAGGGGCACTTGAACTACCCAGACATCCACTGGAAAAGTAATCTGGCAAAACACAAAATGTCCAGTAAGTTCTTGGAATGTATCAAGGATGACTTCTTGTTTCAGAGGTGGAGGATGCAACCGGGGGGCAGATATTTTAGACTTGATTTTGACCAACAGGAATGTATTGGTTGTGAATCTTAAGGTGAAAGGGAACTTGGTAGAAAGTGATCATAAAATGATAGATTTCATGAGTCTAAAGAAAAGAAGGAGTGAGAGCAGCAGAATAAGAACAATGAACTTCAGCCAAGCAGACTAACAAATGCAGAGAACTGGTAGGTAAGGTCCCATAGGAAGAAAATCTAAGGGAAAAAGGAGTTCAGGAGAGCTGGCAGTTTCTCAGAGAGACATTATTAAAGGCACAACAGCAAACTATGCTGATGCAAAGGAAAGAGACCACGAATAGTAGGAGGTTAATATGGCTCCATCAGGAACTCTTTAATGACCTGAAAATCAAAATGGAATCCTACAAAAAGAGGAAGCATGGAGAAATTGCTAATGGGGAGTACAAAAGAAGAGCGCAAGCATATAAGGATAAAATCAGAAAGGCAACGCCACAAAATGAGGTACACCTAGCAAGGGACATAAGAGGCACTAAGAGGAGGCTCTATAAGTACACTAAGAGCAAGAGAAAAATGAAGAGCAACCCCATACTCTGGGTGTCCCTAAACCTCTGACAGCCAGAAGCTGGGAATGGATGACAGGATGGATCACTCGATAAACTGCCCTGTTCTGTTCATTCCCTCTGAAACATCTGACACCGGCAACTGTTGGAAGACAGGATACTGGGCTAGCTGGACCATTGGTCTGACCCAGTATGGCCATTCTTATGACCTTAATAAAAATGCATGTTCCAGAGGGTTAACCCTAGATAAAGTTCCTTCCGACGGAGACATGGATTTTTGATTTGATTTTTGGGGGGGATCCTGACTGAGAATTTGGTCAGCAATGTTGCCAGGATCCTGTGGTAAGGATTTGACCTTGAACCAAGACTAGCTGGTTACGTTTTAGCAACTAGAAAGTGTTTTATCTTTATTTCTCTTGTACCCATTTCTACTTGTAATACCTTGTACTTATATGCACTTCAAATCTCTCTCTCTTTGTCAGTAAATAAACTTGTTTTATTTTTTTAATCAAAGCTAACCCAGTGCTGTGTTTAAACTGAACTGCTTGGTAACACCATTTAAAGTAGCAAACTGCTGAATATCAAACCCTTTAAGGGGCAACAGACTTTTAATATCTGAACTGCCCAGGAGAGGGATGGACAGTGCAGAACACATAAACATTTGAGACTGGGAGTGTGTTGGGGTCACCCTGCAAGTAGTGACCCAGGCTGGTGGCAGCCAGAGTGTGGCTGATGTTGCTAACAGGCTGCTGGGGTCAGAGTTGCTGGATCAGGACTGTGGTTATACACAGACATTCAGGGTGTGACTTGCGTGCTGGTAGGCTGTCTGTGAGCAGCCTAGGTTGGGAGCTACAACAGCAAAGCATTGTGAGGCACCAAGGGTTACAGGGCAGTGGTGATCCTGCCTGGTCTCGATTGCTCCTTAAAATGTGACAGGTGTATTAACCGGAGTGTCTTATGGGAGGTAAGTGTCCCCCTCTACTCAGCTCTGGTGAAGCCTCAGTGGAGTACTGTGTCCAGTTTAGGGTACCACACTTTAACAAAGATATTGACAAATCGGAGAGAGCACAAAGGAGAGCAATAAAAATAATAAAAGATTTAGAAACCCTGATCCATGAGGAAAGATTAAAAAAACAGGCATGTTTAGTCTTGAGAAAAGAAGACTGAAGGGGGACATAACAGCCTTCACATATGTTAAGGGCTGTTATAAAGAGGACAGTGATGTTCTCTCGGTCCACTGAAGATAGGACAAGTAGTAATCAGCTGAATTTGTGCAGCAAGGAAGATTTAGGTTAGATATTAGGTAAAACTTTCCAACTCTAAGGATGGTTATGTACTGGAATAGGTTACCAAGGGAGATTGTGGTATCCCCATCACTAGAGGTTTTTTAAGAATAGGTGAGACAAACACTTGTCAGGGATGGTCTAGGTATGCTGGATCATAAGAACGGCCATACTGGGTCAGACCAATGGTCCAGCTAGCCCAGTATCCTGTCTCCAACAGTGGTCAGTACCAGAGCTTCAGGGGGAGTGTACAGAACAGGGCAATTTTGAAGACACTCATCTCTGTCTTACCTTCCTAGAAGTCTGAGGTTTAGGTTCGCTTCAAGCACAATGTTACATTCCTGACCATCTTGGCCAATAGCCATTGAAAGTCCCATCCTCTGTGAACTTGTCAAATTCTTTTTTGAACCCAGTTATACTTTTGGTCTTCACATCCCATGGCAATGAGCTCCACAGGTTAATTGTATATTGTGTGAAAAAGTATTTCCTTGTTTGTATTAAACTTGCTACCTATTAATTTCATTAGGTGACCCATTTTTCATATTATGGGAAAGGGTAAATAACACTTCTGAATCCACTTTTTCCATACCATTGTAACTATCACTTAAATCGGCCTCTGTACCAGATGACTGGTGGATAGCTAATGTCACGCCAAATTTTTTTTAAAAAGACTCCAGAGGCAATCGTGGAAATTACAGGCCTATAAGCCTATCTTCAATACCAGGCAAGTTGGCTGTAACTATAGTACAACTTTTGTAAAGGGAAATCATGCCTCACAATCTATTAGAATTCTTTGAGGGTGTCAACAAACATGTGAACAAAATAGATCCAGTTGATACAATGTACTTGGACTTTCAGAAAGCCTTTGACAAAGTCCCTCACCAAAGGCTCTTAAGTAAAGTAAGGAGTCAGTCATGGGACAAGAGGGAAGGTCCTCTCATGGATCAGTAATTGGTTAAAAGATAGGAAACAAAGGGTAAGAATAAGTGGGCAGTTTTCACAGTGGAGAGAGGTAAATAATGGTGTGTCCCCCAAGGATCTGTACTGGGACCAGTGCTGTTCAACATACTCATAAATGATTTGGAAAAAGGGGTAAATAGTGAGGTGACAAAGTTTGCAGATGATACAAAATTACCCAAAATAATTAAGTCAAAGCTGACTTTGAAGAGCTGCAAAGGGATCTCACGAAACTAGGTGATGGGGCAAGAAAATGGGAGATGAAATTCAATGTTGATACAGTAAATGCAAAGTAATGCATATTGGAAAAAAATAATTCCAACAATACAAACAAAATGATGGGGTCTAAATTGGCTGTTATCACTCAAGAAAAAGATCTTGGAGTCATCATGGAAAGTTCTCTGAAAACATCTGTTCAATGTGCAGCAGCAGTCAGAAAAGCTAACAAAATGTTAGGAACCATTAGGAAAGGGATATATAATAAGACAGAAAATATAATGCCACTATATAAATCCATAGTACTCCGACACCTTGAATACTGCATGCAGTTCTGGCTGCCCCATCTCAAAAAGATATATTAGAATTGGAGAAGGGCAACAAAAATGATTATGGGTATGGAACAGCTTCCATATATGGGGAGATTAAAAAGACTGGGACTGTTCAGCTTGGAAAACAGACTATTAACTCTCTGCAGTCAGCGTTGGACTTAACGATCTTGAATAATTTTGTATCATCTGCAAACTTTGCACTTCACTGTTCACTCCCTTTTCCACATCATTTATGAATACATTGAACAGCACAGGTCTCAATACAGATCCTTGGAGGGACCCCACGGTTTAACTCACTCCTTTCTGAAAACTGACGATTTATTCCTACCCTTTGTCTCCCCTCTTTTAACCAGTTACTGATCCATGAGAGGACCTTCCCTCTTATCCCATGACAGTTTACCTTGCTTCAGAGCCTTTGGTGGTCCTGCCTCAGTGAAGGGAATGGACTAGATGACCTCTCAAGGTCCCTTTCAACCGTACATTTCTATGATTCTATGATACTCTGACATAGCATGACAATACTGTGTTGTGACATGTCAGCACAACATCAAAACCATTGTGATAAACAGGTTATGCTGGTGACACTGGCAACCCCAGGTATTTAACACTGATCATTTGCAAATCTGTACCTAGAATGCGCTTCCATCCTGCAACTCTCTGATGGCAGCCCTGGACTCTGAGTCCTGGGGATGCATGGAATGGTTCTTTGTCCTGGGTTATTGCCTATGCACAATCCTGGAATCATGGGACTAAGAGAAGGGTTTGGCCATTTTAGGGTGCTTATAGTTAGACACATAAAAGACCCAATGCAAAAATTTCAAAAGTGCCTAAGTTACTTGAAATCCTAAGTCTCACTTTCAAAAGAGACGTAGGCACTCAAATACTTCTTATAACCTGGACCTATCTCCCAGGGAAATCAGTGGGAGTGAGGCACCCAAAGAGCTTTAAAAATCTGGGCCTTAGACACTTTTGGTCACGCTTAGGCTCTCATGCACCTAAGTCACTTTTGAAAATGGGACTTAGGCACTTTTGAAAATTTTAACCCTACTCTCGCGGAATCCACTCCCTACTACCCACTACAGCATATGGACCTGAGAAAAATGCTATATCAGATATTATACCTGGCCTTCTGACCAATTGGGAAAGATAAGTGGATGTTATACAATATGCCTAGCAGAGCACAAATGATCTAGTAAGCCCTTTTCTCCCTTATTTTTGTGGTGCTATAATTAGTCTGTACCTGAATGGTGCTTCTTTGCGAAATCTCTCTCTGAATTTCTGCTGTTCCACATCAAATGCTGCACAGTTCTTGCGAATAACTGTCACTTCATTTGCCTGCAAAGAAGCCACTTGCTGTTTCACAGTAATCGCCAGCTTCTTTATATTGTTCCATTTTTCTGGCAGCTCCTGCAAGCAAAAATTAAATGTTGGCCGACGGTATGTGCCACTTGACATAACATGTATCTGACTTGTTTATGGATAGTCCCATGCTGGAAAAATACCAGATTTTCTCTCTTACACAGTCAAGAGGGTTTTGCCATGATATAAAGCGCAAACACATGACTGGGGGTAAAACAGGGAATGAATTTTCAGCTTTGAAGATAAATGAAGATTGTTACCCCTTATGAAGGTGTAAACCCTCTTCCCTCCTGAAATGTCCTGCCACGTTTTCTACACACACCAGAATCCTGTGGAATGTGGACAGACCAGACAGAGGTGACCCTAAATCTTGCTCCTAGGGTACATGAAGGCTGATGTACTAAAAAAAAATCTTGCTCCTAGGGTACAAAAAAACCTGATCCTGATTCAAAGTTCAGCTGGCTCTTGTGCATGCCCTGGGAGTGGATGGAAGCAGGAAGATGGGCTCAACAGGTAAGCTGACCTTTTCAACTTAGTTAAAAATGAAGACTGGATGGTTCGATAATAGATGCTGTCCCGTCCCCTCTTAGAATGGAAGAGGGAAGGTGGTTATAGTCAAAGGACCTGTCTGGAGAGGTTCCTAGGGTAACATTTTCAAACTTGGGTACTTAATGTTACCGTCTAAATTAAAATGGCCCAATTTTCAGATTTCCCATGAACATCACTGGAAGTTGTGGATGCTCAGAACCTCTGAAGTCCAAGACACTTTCATTTAGGTGCCAAGGAAAGAAGCTTCACAGGGCAGGCTCTTCGTAAGCTGTGTATTTGTCCTGGGAAGGGACTTCCTTTGTCTTTCATTAAAAACCACAGGTCAGAGCCTCAGGCAGCATACGGATCAGTGTTGTGACCCGAGTCCTCCACATATTTCAATTCCCCTCTTCCCTACCAGTGCTCTCAGAACAGTGGTTTCTTCCCCTAGACCATTCACAGTCCGTAACAAAAGAAACTTTCCAGCTTGTTTTTGTGCCTGTTCACTTGGGTCAGAAGAGTAACTGAAAGTCGCCAGTGCTTGCCAGGAGAGAAAAAAATGTCTGGGATGAAACTCGACACGTTCAGAGGTTGCATTCAGTTTGGATAGTTACCCAGACCTTCCAAATGGGAAAATCGCCTGGCAACTGGCTTGCCCACCACAGCGGTCCCAATGCTTCCTTTCAGCTCTGAGAGAATCCTTGAAGAGTTCCACCTCTTATGAGGATACTTCGCTCTTTCCACTTCCTTTCCCAACTGAAACCACAAGGTGGGAAGTAGCAAGAAAAAGGCAAAATTCAAGCAGAGCTTCGGCCCACTTCTTACTTTATCAGAAACAGCTGTCTGTCCTCCCCTTCAGTTAGACTCTATCCATTTATATGGACTATTCATGCACCAAACAGCATAAGATCTAGGTTCCTCAAGACAGCAGAAGAGAGCATTATATATTTCTCTCGCTGTATGTGGAAGTAAAGATACTGACTGGATCTCTATGTAACTGCATGGAGCTGACAAGTTGCTGGACAGAAAAAAATGCTTCCCCAGTTCTACTCCTAAGGACAGCCTTGGTGTTTTAACTCCCCTGCAAAAAATTTAGTTGCTCAAATTTACTTACAAAATCAGAAGCACTAAAATCCAAGGAATTCCCAAGGTAAGGCAACTGTCACACCCAACAAAACTCCACCTATAATGCTTAACTGAAATCCTCCTTCCACAAAGGCACTTTGTGAGGAAGGTCGGCTTTAGCCCTAAAAACCTGCACCAGGACCCCAGGAATATTTAACAACTGGACTTTGGAATAAGGCTCTGATTTTGTATTTTTCCATTTTAACAGGATCTAAAATATTTCTCATGCCCCCATTACCCTGGTAACTGAGCACGTCACACCTCAATGTACTTTGCCTCACAACACCCCTGTGAGGTATGGAAGGACGACACGGAGGGAACTGAGGCCCAGAGACTAAGGGCCAGACTTTTAAAGGTATTTAGGCACCAAAAGATGCAGCTCGGTGCCTAGTGAGATTTTCAAAAGCACCCGCTGCCTAATGCCAAGGTGGTTTGCCCAAGGTCTCACAGGAACCGTGTGGGAGAGGTAGGAATTGAATGCCAGTCTCCTGACTCTTAGGCTAGTGCCCTAAACAAGGGACTACCCTCTGTAACAAGAACATAAGAATCACCATACTGGGTCAGACCAATGGTCCATCCAGCCCAATAGCCTGTCTTCTGATGGTGGTGAATGCCAGATGCTTCAGGGGAAATGAACAGACCAGGGCAATTACTGAGTGATCCATCCCGTGTTGTCCAGTCCCAGCGTCTGACAGTCAGAGGCTTAGGGACACCCAGAGCATGGGGTTGCATCCAAGCACTAACACCCTTTCATTACAGCACTCACCAAAAAACCTGCTTAATGGACCTATTAAAAATTGTAACTCCATAAAGTAATTAACAGATCTACCTGAACACATGTTCTGTTCTTATGGAGCAAGTGCTGTCCATCTGGGGAGGGGCACTGCATCATTCACACATAACAACAGGCTAAATCTCTGCTGTAATTGACAATCTTGGTGTAGCTTTATCTAGGGAGCTGCGATGGCACATCCACAATAGATGTTCTGCCACTCGGCTATCAAAATAATCTGCCCACTAAGGCCTATTGATTACTGAGCCCAGGTATCAGAGTAATAGCCGTGTCAGTCTGTATCCGCAAAAAGAATAGAAGTACTTGTGGCACCTTAGAGACTAACAAATGTATTGTAGCTTAACATTCGTTAATATACACTGATCACTTTCTTTTTAGGTGTCTAATATTTTGCAGTTTTGTGTATTGGTCATAAATTTTCACCAACCTCTAGTTGCTTATACACTTCATCTGTAAGTTCTTGCTCATATATCTTCAGTAGCTCAATTGTTTGCTTCAGGGGTTCAAACATCTCATCAGTGCTGCCCTGTCTTTCTTTAACAGCCATAAGGTGACCCATAATCTCCACCAAACCATCATAATCTCCTTTTTCAACCTCTTTGTTCAAACCTCTATCAGCAATTTTTATAAATTCTTCAAGATCAGCCAAGCTAAATAATACAAAACAGGAAAACACACAGTGAGAGCAGTTTATATAAAACGGTTACTCACCTTCTTGTAACTGTTGTTCAAGGTGAGTTGTTCTCGTCCATTCTAATCAGGTGTGCACGCGCTGCGTGCACGACAACCAGAAGATTTTGCCCCTAGAAGTATCCATAGGATCAGCCTGGGAGCCCCCTGGAGTCATGCCTTCATAGCGCCCAATATAGGGCCCTGCCGACCTAGTTCCTTCTTGCTGTGTACTCCGACAGAGGGGTAGGAGGGTGGGTATTGGAATGGGCATGAACAACACGTCTCGAAGAACAACAGTTATGAGAAGGTGAGTAACCGTTTTTTCTTCTTCGAGTGCTTGTTCATGTCAATTCCAGTCAGGTGAATCACAAGCCCAAGTTCAGGAGGCGGGGTCGGAGTTGTCCTCTAATTGGAGTACCGCTCTACCAAAGGCCGCGTCGTCTCTGGCCTGCTATGTAATTGCATAATGTGCAGTGAGAGTGTGTATGGAGGACCACGTCGCTGCCCTGCATATTTCCTGGGTACGAACCTGAGCCAGGAAAGCCGCTAAAGAGGACTGCGCCCTGGTGGAGTGCACTGTGATTGGAGGGGCAGGCACCCCTGCCAGGTTATAGCACTCTCGGATGGGGTGGACAGAGAAAACAAATCCCACATTGCTCAGTGTAACCACCTGGATGGAGCCCAATGGATGGAGATCTGGAGATGGGGCAGACAAGCCTTTGTTACCTGTGTGTCACATGATCAATGAGATGCTGTTTAAACATCAGGCTCCACCGTTTGATGACATTCAGCAGGGTTGCTTTGAAGGGCCGAGCATCGATTTTTATCCAACTGTCGAAGATGTTCACTGGTTCCAGGCGGTTGACTTCATCATAGATTCTCTCGTAGGAGTCAATTTGCTCCCTGAACTGCTGTAACGTGGGTGGGCTCTCTGGGACTCCATTGTCCGCATGGGCTTCAATTTCTGCCGCAGTCAGGACGTGCCCATACAACAGGAACTGGCGTATGAATTCCTTCCTGTCATCCCCATAGAGGTAAGAGTAGTGGTCGAAGGAGTTGCGGTAATCACTGCAGGTTGACATCGTGTTCTGCACATGCTCCAGGAGGCTGTGGCGCATGTCAGCTAAGTCACCCATGTCCTCCATATCAGCCTGGGAAATGACAGAGAGGCTTTGTGAGTGGATGCTGATCCAGAGCACACTTTGCACATTGCTGTGCAATAGGAGAGCATGCACTGGGGCAAGAGACCTGATAGTGAGGGAAAACACTGTGCTCAGCCAGCCTGGGCACCAGGGACGAGATCCGGTAGATGTCATTGAGGAGTCCTTCGACCATGTCATAGAAGCCGTCGTTAGCACCAGGATCCAGCGAGGGATGGAATACCAAATCGGGGATCACCAGATCCAGCCGCACCTCAAACAGGGGAGCCAGTGCTGACTTGGAATCTGACAGAGAGCAAAAGAGATGATGGGTCCGGGCTTGGGTAAGACAAGAAGTGACTCTACTCCATCACCACGCCCCTCACCCAAGGGACACTAGAGCTGAACGAATAATTGATTTGTCAGTTCTGTGACCAAACAGAAAAATCTGAAAGAATTTTCAATTTGGATTGAGTCAAAACAGAAATTTTTCCATTTTCTTGCTAAAACGAAAAACCACATAACACATCCCATTTTGGGTCAAACAAAACATTTAAACTGACAAATGAGCTTTTTTCTTTCTTTTTAATTAATCTAGGGTGATACTTTTAACAAAAAAATAATTTTTCTCACATGAAACAATTTGCCAAATCCAGCCTGTGTTAACAAATCATTTTGGTTGACCTGAACCTGCATTGTTCAGCGGATAAACTATTAGTCTGAAAAATTTTGCCCAGTCCTGCGAGACGCACACAGTGAGGAGCAGCCATTCCATCCACATGGGATGATTTGCAGGACTGGAACGTTAGAATCTCTGCTTATAACCTGTTCAGGAAGGGAAGAGTGAGCACAAGAGATGCGGGGGGCGGCACGCTACATTACAGACCATTACCTGGTTTAGTGTCATTGATAACTCAGAACCACAGGCTCTTGAATGTGTATTGATCTATATGTTAACTACCAAACCCCAGGAGGAGATACTGGTAGGGGTCTTTACAGACCACCCAATCACGCCAGAGAACAGAATGAGTCACTCCTGAAACACCTGTCTGGAATGGGTGGAAAGAAAAACTGTTATCAGGTATGTGACAAACCCCACACCAGATAGGGTTCAAGAGCAGCCATGGGTCCAACAGTGGCCAATGCCAGGTGCCCCAGAGGGAATGAACAGAACCGGTAATCACCAAGTGATCCATCCCCTGTCACCCATCCCCAGCTTCTGGCAAACAGACACTAGGGACACCATCCCTGCCCATCCTGGCTAATAGCCATTGATGGACCTATCCTCCATGAACTTGTCTAATTCTTTTTTGAACCCTGTTAGTGTCTTGGCCTTCACAACATCCTCTGGCAAAGAGTTCTACAGGTTGACTGTGCGTTGTGTGAAGAAATACTTCCTTTGGTTTGTTTTAAATCTGCTGCCTATTAATTTCATTTGGTGACCCCTAGTTCTTGTGTTATGAGCAGTTGAGGGTTGCTGCAGAAGGACAGCAGGCAGGCTGCTCCTATGAGGGGCAAGAAATCTGCCTCAAACCAGTGATTATAGGGGGACTGTGGCCTGCTGGAGCCCTTGAGAAGAGGGTAGTCCTGGCCTGGGTGGTTCTTACAGAAGAGCCTGGGCACCGGTTGCTAAGCAGGAGGACAGGCCATCATAGCTGGGGGGGGGGGGAGGGCTGCCTGCATGGAAGGGGCATGAGGCAGAGCCCAGCTGGACTGAGGATTCTTTTGCTCAGTTCATTTATTGGATTTGGACTAAGGGACTCTGTTACCTCAGAAGGGATTAAATACTTTCAAGGGGCTGGGCTCTCTGGGGCTGAGTAGGCTAATGATTTTTGTGGGGAAACTGAGGCAGAACTGCCACATCACCACATCCAGCCACAAATGGGTGCACTGGAACAGCACTTCTGTGCCAGGGGACTTCAGCTGGGGAGATATATGATGACGGTCTCCTGCAGCCAGTAGTAAAACATCACTGGAGTTTCTATACAAAAAGTAGTGATTCCAACATGATGTAACTCTATTTTGAACTTCGTTATAAAGGATAAAGATAAATGAATCACTGAACTGTATCACTGGACTAGATGACCTCCTGAGGTCCCTTCCAACCCTGATATTCTATGATTCTAACTGGAAGTTGGTGGTTTCCCAAGGACCAGTGATCATGACCTGATTACATGCATTATGGGCAAACAGAGGACAGTTCCAACCAGTAAAATGAATATCTGATGTTTCAAAACACCTAATTTCCCCATGCTGAGAAAATTTAGAAGTGAAACTGACTGGAAGAAAACATGTAGACAGAAAAATGTGAATGCAAATTGGGAGTTCTTAAAAAAAGAGTGTATTAGGTTCCACAATCAAGAAAAGTTTCATAAAACTGTGGCTAACAGCCCATCCTCTTCAGTGATGAAGCGACGATGGCAGCAATTAGTAATAAAAAAACAACAAATAACAAATGTAAAAAAGCAAATATACAGCAATTAGTATAAATTACAAGTTATGAAGTGTAGAATATTGATAAGGAAACTAAAGACATCAGGGAAAAAAATCCATGGCTGGAAAGACCAAGGACAAAAAGGAAGTTTTTAATAAGTATATCAGGAACAAAAGAAGTCCTAACAATGGCATAGACTCATTACTAGAAGGTGATGGCAAAATTATTAGTGATGCAGAAAAGGCAGAAGTGTTTGCTCTGTACTTGGAAAAAAGCAGGATGATGTACTCATATCTAAGGAGGATGTTAAGAAACACCTACTAGGAATAAACATTTTTAAATCAGTAGGCTCAGATAACTTGCACCCAGGAGTCTGAAAAGAGTAAGGTGAGGAGATCTCTGGCCCACTGACATTAATCTTGAATAAATATTCGAACACTGGGGAAATTCCAGAAGACTGGCAGAGTGCTAATGTTGTGTCAATATCCGAAAAGGGCAATTGGGATGACTGGGGAAACCATACGCTGGTTAGCCTGACATCAATCCTGGGCAAAGTAATGGAAAAGATGATACAGGATTCAATTGATAAAGAATTAAAGGATAGGAATATACTTAATGCCAGTCAGCATGGTTTTATGGAAAATTCTTCAAGTCAAACAAATCTAATTTCACTCCTTGATGAAATTACAAGTTTGGCTAATCAAGGTAACTGAGTAGACTTTGACGTTCTTAGACTTTTATAAGACATTTGACTTAGTACCACATGCCATTCGGATTAAAAAATTTGCACTATACAACATCAGAAGAGCACACATTATGTGGTTAAGGACTAGCTAACAGACAGATCTCAAAAAGCAGTAGGGAATCCTCACTGAATAGGGGTGCTTCTAGAAGGGCTCTGCAGGGATTGATACTAGGCCTGACACTGTTCCACATTTTCATCAACAATCTGGAAATAAATATAAAATCATTGCTAATAACATTTGTGGATGACTCAAAGCCTGGCAATGTGGTAAAGAATAATGAGGACAGTGCAGAAATACAGAGTGATCTGAATCACTTGAAAAATGGGCCCATTCAAACAAAATGTGTTTTAATACTGCCAACTGCAAGCTTACATGTCTAGGAACAAGGAATTCAGCCATCCCTGCTCAATGGGGGGTGACTGCATCCTGGAACGCAGTAACACTGAAAGGATTCAGGGGTCATGATGCACAAGCAACTGAACATGAGTTCCTAGTGTGATGCTGTTGCAAAAAGAGTTCATGCGATCCTTGGATGTATAAACAGAGCAGTAGCACGTAGGAGTAGGAAGATTATTTTTACTTCTGCATACGGCACTGGTAAGACCAATACTGGAATACAGTACCCGGTTCTGGTGTCCACATTTTTAAAAGGATGTTGACAAATTGGAGAGGGTGCAGAAAAGAGCCACACAAATTATTTGAGGCCTGAAGAAAATGCCGTGCAGTGAGAGACAGAGAGCTCAGACTTTTAGTTTACCAAAAAGAAAACTGAGAAGTGACTAGATTACAGTACAGAAGTGCCCTCACGGGAAGGAAATACCGGGTACTTAAGGGCTCTTTAATCAGACGGAGAAAGGCAGAACAAGAACCAATGGCTGGAAGCAGAAGCCAGACAAAGTCCAATTAGAAAT
Source organism: Platysternon megacephalum (assembly GCA_003942145.1). Taxonomy (NCBI): domain Eukaryota; kingdom Metazoa; phylum Chordata; order Testudines; family Platysternidae; genus Platysternon; species Platysternon megacephalum. The sequence goes on from QXTE01000443.1 coordinate 531,033, forward strand.
AAGACACCTTATTTTAACAGTAAGGGTGATTAACCATTGGAACAAACCGCCCAGGGAAGTGGTGGATTCTCCATCTCTTCAGATCCAGGCTGTAAGAGATGCTTTAGCCAAACACAAGTTACTGGGCTCAATACAGGGGTGACTGGGTGAAATATAATGGCTTGTATTATGCAGGAGGTTAGAAAAGATGATCTAATGGTCCCTTATTAATCACAGGGGGGAAAGTACCTGGCATGGCAAATGCTGTGAAGAGATTAACAGAATTCACCATATGTTCATAGCAGACAGAAGAAATACACTTTACTTGTGTCATCTCTGTGCAGCACAGGCCCTGGGTTGGGTGACTGGGACCAGTCCTCCTTGTGGGCCAGGTCTCTTATTCCATTTGACCAGTCACAAATTGGGCCCTTGAGCCACTTCTGGATGTGGAAAAGGGTGTCATGCAGTGCCTGGGTCCTTTGCAGATGGGAGAGAGGCTCTAACTCAGGGGTAGGCAACCTATGGCACGTGTGCCGAAGGCGGCACGCGAGCTGATTTTCAGTGGCACTCACGCTGCCCGGGTCCTGGCCACCGGTCGAGAGGGCTCTGCATTTTAATTTAATTTTCAATGAAGCTTCTTAAACATTTTAAAAACCTTATTTACTTTACATACAACAATAGTATAATTATATATTAAAGACTTATGGAAAGAGACCTTCTAAAAACATTAAAATATATTACTGGCACGCGAAACCTTAAATTAGAGTGAATAAATGAAGACTCGGCACAACACTTCTGAAAGGTTGCCGACCCCTGCTCTAACTGGTGCCAGCACCACTCAGCAGAGCTGGGATCACGACTCTAAATTACATTGTCCATCGTCTTGTTAATATTTGGTGTGGTGCTCTCCACCCCCAGCCCGTTAGCACTGATCTGCTCCACAGATTTACCTGCCTCCACTCAGTTTATGTGAGGGCTCCACACGTTAATGGGCTTCTCAAACACTTGCTGCGACTAGCCAGCCCATGGTGATGCCAATGGTAAATTGCCAGTGTAAGCACAGAGGCAGACAGAAAAAGAGCATCTACTGGCCTCCAGGGAGAGTGTGGAACAGAAATCAGGAAACATAGTGCTATTACCTTTCCTCCCTCTGTGCTGTGTTCCTCCAGATGGGAACCACAGCCTGGTCACGCCTGGGTCTCTTAGGGTCTCGAAGGATATGCTACGCTGCAATTTAACACCTGCAGCTGGCCCATGTCAGCTGCCTTGGGCTGAATGCCAAGCTTGAATAGCTATACAGCAATCTTATAGTCCTGCAGCCTGAGCCCCACGAGCCTGAGTCACTGACATGGGCCAGCCGCGGGTGTTATGTGGCAGTGTCGGCATACCTGGAGCTAACAGAAACCACGTACATGTGGAGACTCTCAATGCAGCCTGGAGCCATCCCCAGGAACTCTGACAGGGTAGCTCAGCACACAATGACTCCTGCTCTTGCTGCACAGCAAAACTGCACTCCTTGTCCAGCTGCCTCCCTTCTGCCCAGACACAAACACCTCCTAGCCATGGACAGGAGGTCAGGACATTCCAGCTACACACAAGCAAGGGAAACCTCACTGAGAGCAGAGAGGGGAAACCACCCTGGCCTGAGAAAGGACAGCTCAGTTACCTGTGTTTTCCAGGAGGTATTTGAGGGAGCACTCAATAGCATTAAAGAATCCATCCAAGATCATTTCATCCACATAATCAACGTACGCTTTCCAAACTTCGGAGGTGGGGTCTGCAGTGAACAGACTCAGGTTTTCCTGAAAAAAAATGGAAGTCACCTTCAAATACAGCCAGACTGAATTCATCTCATGTTAGAATGATCCACTGGACTATTATTAAAACAACTGATACAAATTAATACAGAGAGATTAAGCAGGTTGATAGCATTTAGGAAGACAGAGAGCAGATAGGAAGGATGGTCTAGCAGTGAAGGTGCTAACCTAGCATACAGGAGCCCTGGGTTCTGTTCCCTCCTCTAACACAGACTTTTGTGTGACCTTGAATAAATCATTTAGTCTCTCTGGACCAGAGTTCCCATCTAGATGATGGGGCTAATAGCACTGCCCTGCCTCACAGGGGTGATTCAGATTGCTCTGTCTGACTGCACTGTCACCCCCCGACACACCTTTCAGGATCCCTGGGTCCTACACACACCCATCACAACATGATCCAGTGCATTACATGCCCCAATAACAACTATGTGGGTGAAGTCAGACAATCACTCTACTCTCCAATGAACTCACACAGAAAAATGATAAAAGACAAAAACACGATGTAAGGTCTCTAGTGTAGACATGGCCTAAGTGATTTGACCAAGGTCACACGGGAAGTCTGTGGCAGAGCAGGGAATTAAACCTCAAGTCTCCTGCAGGCACTTTAACCAATGAACTAAAACCAAAATGTAGGCAACCTCCTCTGGTCAAAGGAGCAGAGACTATTCTGGTTCTGGGAACTGCAATTACAAATTCTAGGGAAATAATTCAAAATGTGCAAGTCAAACAGTTGATTAAACAGCTCAACAACACTACATAGAGATTCAGAGTAACAGAAAATATAACATTTAGAAAAGCAGAACAAAGACTTTGGACCGTCTTTCAGCAGACTTGCCAGAAGGAGATGGGGCTGTTCCACTTGCATTAATTTAGTAGCTAAATCTGAGTTGATTTGACACTTGAAATGCAAGCCTCCTCCCTGAGCCATAAAATCATTTAAAGTGCCTGCTCTGAAATCTAATCACCAGGTGCCAACAGAAATTCTGACCCCAGAACAAACTCTGCTTATTGTATGTTTATTGTTACTGCTTTTAATGCTTGGAGTGCAAGTGAGGGCAGAATTCGGGAAGGCAATGGAAATGATGGATTTGAGGTTGTGGAGCCACATGCTCACTGCGCGGATGGGGGCATAAAACCAACTGCAGTATTGCCAACCCTAAGCATCCAAAACCAGGAGTCAGGCACCCCACAATCATGAGAATGGCTGAAAAATCATGAGATTCTTTATATTTGCCTTCTGGATTTTGGTCTTTACTCAAACTTTTCTCCAGAATCATGAATACTAGAAACTTAGTGGGAAGAGAAGCAGGCTCTATGGACAACCAATATCCCCCAGCAGCATTCTCTATCTGCTCTGTAGCACGGTAAAGCTATGCCAATACTCTCTTCACCTTCACCAGTGCATGGATTCTCAGCCCCGGCTCTTTGATGAGGTTGTAGCGCTTTTCTAGCCGTTCAGGCCGGTCCTCCAGACTGAGCACGTTTTCCCTTTTTCCATCTTTCCTCTCAAAAATTGGTGAGACCCACGACCTCATGATGCTCTGAATCTCCTCGACATTGTCCTTGGCTTTCTGGATCCTTCGCTCGAGGTCATGAATGCTCTTCATCACCGTGGAGATGTGATCCCACAGGCCTTTTCAACAAATAAAGAGGGTTTGCTCAGGCTCTGTCAATGCTACAAACTTCTGCCGGCATAGCTACGTGGGTGAAAAGAGGTGTGATCCCTGCCTGACACAGCTGTGCTGGTGGAAGCCCCTAGTGTAGACACAGCTGTGCCGGCAGAAGCTGCACTTTTACTGGCATAGCTTGTTTCATGTGGGGCATTGGAATAAGCAGTACCAATCGAAGTGCAGCTTTGCTGATACAAGCTGCATCCACTTCAGGAGTGCTTAGCTGGTACCATAGACAGGTGTCACTCTACCAGCGAAGTGCTCCTAGTCAAGACACTGCCTCAGCATTTTCATAGCAATTCACCTGGGCTTGCCCATATTCTCAGTTTGGATTATGTTAGGAAATGCTTCTGAATTTCCCTTATGGTCACACGAGTCCCCCATGACCACTGCATAGGTCCCAATGTGGGGCAGAGCTAGTCCTGAATGCCAGGCACCACCAAGCCTCTTGTCACAAGCAAGAGGGTCGTTGGTCTCCCCTGGCCTTTCCCTAATTGTTTCCTCCCCCCAGGAACTCACAATAAAGGCACCCTGCTACCCCTGGTTTCTGCCAACAGCACTGTCCATGTTCCAGCCAGGCCCCCCACAGGCCCTGCTTCCCAGGAGTGGGAATGCCCCTCTGACCAGAGCTCTGCTGGAGAAGCAGTGAGGCATGGGGGACAGAATACCTTCTGTGTGCAGGGTGTCACTGAAGTATCAAAGACAGGGCAAACCCCAGAGCTGGGAGGCCAGGCCAGATGTACAGGGGAGAACAGGGGAGAATGGTTCTCCTACCCCAACACTGCCCCTCCCCAGGCTCACTCTTGCTGTGCTCCCTCCTGCCCACGTCACAGCCCCTCAAAATTCTCCCCTCTCCCTTCCCTCGCACAGAGGAGCCAGTTAGGATTGCCAACTTTCTAATCACAGAAAACTGAACACCCTTGCCCGCCAGGGTCCCTTTTTGACCGGGCATTCCGGTTGAAAACCAGACACCTGGAAAACCTAGAGCCAGTTCCACTGCCAGGGGATCCTGCACAGCCCTGGAAGTGGGGCTGGATTTGCCCCATGAGGCCCTCTGGTCACCACCACTGCCACCAGCACATGGAACACCCAGCACATGCTCAGCCCAGCATGTGGGCTTCTCCCTCCCTGTCATCAGCAAGTACTTGCATTTAGAGGCATGTGACTCAGGGGCTGACATGGGGAAGAAGCCCCATCCCATGCTTTATGTTCTGTCTGAAGTGAGGCAATTTCTCAGCACCTGATCATCCCCAAAAGGTGGTTCTGCTTTGCAGAGTCATAAGAGCAAAAGTGCTTCTGGTCACCCCATGGATTTTTGGAAGGAAACAAAAGGGCATCTTCCACCAGTTCATTTTCAAATGGGAATATTTACCACCAGGAAACTGTTCTATTTGCACTTAAAATTAATGAGGTAAGAACCCAGGTAAAAGCATCCTGAGGTAATGGCGCATATGAACAGCCTGTGCATTATTAATCGCACTCTTTATTTCACTCTTCTAGAAAAAAATCTATTTGCTGCAGTGACCTTTCCTGGGAACAATCAGGCATCAGCGCTGCACAGGCCTTCCTGGCTCTAGAGGGGTTCGATCATTTTCCATTCTGGTGTCAGAGCACCATGGGGAGAGTGACCAACCGCCCCGGAAACCACCACTCTGGTATCCCCGAAAGCAGCACCTCCCCATAGCCATGGTTAGCAGCACTGGGGAGACCATACAGCAGGGTCTTGCTTTTCTTGTGTTTCAGCCACTAAACTGCTTTATTTTTAGCAAATTAAAGAGGTCAGTGACAACAGCCCGTAAAATGGACCTACTCCAATAGTAACATTGCCTTTCTCATGAACTTTTAAATGTCCTTAAACACAAATCTATCAGTCTCCAGATCAGTCCCAGCTCCTCCTCCTCCTCCAGAAGCCACGGTGCCCAAGAAGGGAACAGATGGCCATAGTGGAGGAATGTTAGCACATGCCCATGAACACATCTGACCTCAGAATCCCAGCTGAGGAGCAGGAGGGCAATCTGCATGACTCACCTGCACCTCCCCAATCAGTGGGTTTGTGGACTTACCTTCTGTCTTCCAGTTCAGTGTCTCTTCTGCCTCTTTCAGCCTGGAGTCAATATCCTGCAGTTGCCTCTGTACTAGAGGGTATTCCACCTCGAGGACTGTCCTCAGGATCTTATTGTACGCATTTACCATCAGCTCCAAGTTAGCAACCAGCTGCCGGTACGACTCTTTGGAGGAGTAGATTTCTGCTGCTGTCTCGGGGATGCTCTCCACCTGGTTTTCCTCCAGATAACTCACTTCCCTGAGCACTGAAATCAGCTAGAAAACAACCAGTGCAGATAGACTCATTGTGATGGGGTGTCCACCCCCACACAGGGCCTGAAGGGGTTAAGGTGGCCAGGTTGGCCAATTAACTGCCCAGGCTGCACTTGGAGGAGGAGGAGCCAGGGAGCAGGAATTGATTAAATGAGGCTCAGCTAGATAGAAAGAGGAGGGGCCTATATAAAGCCCAGGAGCTGAGGGCAGAAGGAGGCTTCAGAGTAGTCTGGAGTCGCTCACTGGGAGAAGGGAGATGTGTTTGGAGCAATAGAGGCAAGTAGCCTACAGTTCTCCCTAGGAGGAGGCAGTTGTGTGACTGGCAAACTCAGAGAAGGAGAAAGAGCCAAAAGTTATGGCAAGGCTCAGGGAAAAGCCAGTAAGGGCCAGGATAGAACAGACTTTTGCTGCTGACTAGAGGGCCCCTGAGCTGGAACCTGGAGTAGAGGGCAGGCCCTGGTTCCCCTGCCAGCCACTGGGGAAGTGGTGCAGACCAGACAGTGGACTGCCTGGGACAGTTTGCCCAGGATGACTTTGATACCCTGGAAGGGGAGGACCATAGTGACCTGGCCAGAGGGCTGAGTAACGAAGAAGTTGCAGCTCCTGGAGACAGCACAGGTGAATAGACTGCCAGAGGGGGTGCAGCACCTGGAAAAAATTAATTCCCAGAGCGGCCAGGAGGAGGCATCCTAGTGGTGAGTGGACTCCATGGATTCGTTGTTTCTTCTGATGACGCCTACAGAACGCAGTCCGGGGACTGACACACTCACCTTCTCTCGGTTAGCTGCCACTTTTCTAATTCTGAACATTTTATAGTTTTCAAAAGCAATAATTTTGGGGTGGCTTTTTACTTATAGGGGAGCTCTTCTCTGACAAGTGACCCACAAGGCACCATGCTGAATGTCTCCCACCAATCTCTATACCAATGTGCTTCGAGAACAAGTAGAAAGATGTTTTTTCTAGCTGCCATCCCAGAAAATTCCTTGCAGTCCCTGAAAGCCATGCTGGGCTTTTTCCTTCTCAAACATCGACCCAGTGACACCTGTGCAATCTTCTCACCTTCAGAGAATTTGCACAGGTGTAACTCACTGGAACTTAGCAAACAATTTTCTTGATGATGCACAAAAAGAAATGGACTCGCGCTCCCCCCTTTGAGCTATGTGGGCTCTGTGATGCTAATGGGAATATCAGAAAACCAATTATAAAAACTGAGTTTTTTTACCAGCAGATACAACTGTGAATGCACAGAGGGAGCAGAACCAAAAACCTCTGCTTAGCCACATGGCCAGATTCAACACAAACTCAGTCCTCCCTGTAAACAAAATCCTCTTTCCCCTACCCCCAACTAAAAATACATCAGAGCCAGAGCCCCTTGTAGTGCTTCGTGGACCCTGCCTGGATTTTCTGTTGAATCCATCCCCAAGGATATATCCTGTTTTGTACCACTGAAGAAACAGGTCACCCTAACACAGGGACAGTGAGTTCTTACAGTATGAAGCATGCAGGCTCCAAAACAGCTGAATTAGGATTTGTGTGTGAGGTACACAGGAATTTCCACTGGAAGGTTTCATTCTGAATGTGATATTTAACAGGAGACATGGCCCAGGAGGAGGAGAGTAAATCCAAGTTGTCTGTTAGGGAAGATGCTGCATGGTGCTGGGAATGCACTTTTAGCAGAGCCGGTCCAACGCATCTTCTTGAACTGTCTTGAGCCCAGGGTAGCCCCAGTGAAATACAGTCATGTGACAGGGTGCAATATGCATATCAAGGAAGAGTCTTGCAGTGAGATTAATTATCTTCATATTTTACCTGTGGATCAAAATTGACTGCGATCAGCTTGGTCTCTGGATCTCGTCTGATAACTGGCTGGGTGAGGTTGTACTGTGATTTTTCGGACACTGTCTGGGACCAATCCTTATAGAGCTTCTCCTGATACCTGACAGAGACAACATTCATCAGGCATCTGCCAGCCAGCCAAAGAGGCAGGTCTGAATGAACGATAAACCTACTTCACAACTCAGAAATATGAATGCATTTTAAGAAAAAATATCCCACAGCATCTCCACAAAGACCAAACCCGCAAATACATGCATGAGGAAACTGGGGAAAATGCAAATCAGAAAGTCAAAGATTTCAGGTAAGATTTTCAAAAGCACCTGAGTGATTTAGGAGACTAAGTCTCATTTTCAAACGTGCCTCAGCACCAGATTTTCAAAGCTGCAGATCGGTGCCTGGTGGGATTTTCAAAAATGCCTAAGGATGTTGGGTGTTTAACTACCATCGATGTCACTATTGACAATCCCACTAGGTGCCTATCTGCATCTTTAGGCACCTAATACCTGTGAAAATCTGGCTCTGGGGCATTTAGGAGCCTATGGGTATGTCTACACTTTGAGCCGGGGGTATAATTCCCAGCTCAAGTAGACTTACATGTACTAGTTCTGAATGAGCAAAAACAGCAGAGTAGCCATGACGGCGTGAACGGTGGGATGAGCTAGCCTCCCTGAGTACAATCCCATCAGAAGGGCTAGGTAGGCATGCACACGGCTAGCCCCTCCCACCTAGGATGACCAGAAGTCCCGATTTCAGGGTCTTTTTCTTATATAGGCTATTACCCCCATCCCCGTCCCGATTTTTCACATTTGCTGTCTGGTCACCCTACTCCCACCACTTGCGCAGCCATGGCTACACTCCTATTTTAGCATGTGCCGGTATGTCTCCTTGAGCTGAGAATCGCATCCCCAGCTCAAAGTGTAGCCATACACTACGTTTCTTTGAAACCAATGGGACTTCGACTCCTAAACGTTTAAGTTGCTTTTGAAATAGGGACTTGGGATCCTGGACTGTTCTGAGAGTTCTATCCCACATCATGACAGCTGGCATCGTTGAACCATTATTTGAACATTTCTAGCACCTCAGCAATTAGGAGTAGGACACTGAAATCTGGCAGGCAGGTAGTCCTGAAGTCAGACAGCTGCTTTTCACTATCCCCATGAAACTATCTAGATTATGCCAAATTATATGCCATACAGTCTCATCATTTGTGTATGTGCAGTTTGCACAGCTACTGAAAGCTTATAGAAGCACTTCAGCTTCTGCTAGGCTGTACTGCACATGCTCTCTGGCCCCAAGGAGACTCCTGCAGCATTCCCAAGACATCAAAGGGAGGCTATAATTCTATATGGGGCACAGTCAAAAAGTTTCTTCCTCCTCCTTTCACCACCAAACCGAGGTTTGGCCTAGAAGCTTGGAGCATGATGGGTGGCACCTTGATGGAATGAGCGTTCCACCAGTGAGAACTTCTTAATTTGGCCAAGGCTGGATTCTCAGTTAATTGCATTGCCAATTAACACATTTTTAAATGGTGAAATTTCACCCCAGTAACAAACAGCAAATCTTCATAGAATCATAGAATATCAGGGTTGGAAGGGACCTCAGGAGGTCATCTAGTCCAACCCCCTGCTCAAAGCATATACTTGCCCCACATGAAAAGTCACAATTTTTGCAGAAAAATAGCAGGTTTTTACCCATAATAGTTAAAATTAATTTGTGTGGGAATCACTCCACAACTGGGGCAAAACCACAAGGTATTCTGAGTTTTGGGAAGCCGGTAAGAGGATGTTTTTCCACATGGTTGAATTTCTAGTCCTCAGTTATCTGGGAAGTTGCTATGCCCGTCCCATCTGTCTGGAAGGTAAACATGGCAGGTATACACACCTGGTTTTATTTGCACAATCCCAGGATTTGGGAATCTGTCGCTAGCTAGACAATAACGCGTGAAGGACTGGGCCAGGCTAATGAGACATTGTGTGTGTTCAATGTCTAAGAGGAGAACGTAATGTCTGCTACCTGTACACTGGAGTGGACTCAACAGTGCTACCATGGCAGAGCTGTGCTGGGAAACATGGTCAAGAGATCCACACTCACTGCTTTGATTTCATGTTGTAATTAAAATGTCTGCCCTTTTCATCATCCATTTAGGAGCCAGCTCTTCTAATAAGTCTGTATCAGGAGAGATCCTCCAAGGAGGCTAGCCCTGTATTTCCCATTAGCTGGTTAACAACAGAAAGCGATTCTGTGATACACACCTGCCAAGTAAAAACCTCCGGAAAACAAGCCAATGCAGAGCAAAATAATACAATGCTTCTAATCACAGAAAAACAAAACCAAAGGCATCAGATTTAGAGATTACATGTGCTTAATGCAAGCTCTAAAGTAACACATTGGCTGGAAGCTAGGGCTCTGCTCCAACACCCACTGGAGTTAACAGGAGCCTTTGTATACTCCTGTGATGTGCAGCTGCATCAACCCCTTATATAAGATCGGGCTAAGTGAACAGACTTACCTTTCTAGCAACTGTATCATGTCTTTGTACTTCTGTATCATTCTTTTTCCTTCAGGGGACTCCAGGCAGCTATCAGTGGAACAGAGGCAGTGTTACACAATGGATGGAAACTGTAGATTACCTCATTGTTTCAAAACACATTTTTAAAGAGCATTTCATGCCATGGGCAGTTGCCATTTTACCAATCCTGGAGTTTTAGATTCTATACATGTGCCTTCATTTAAGATTAAATCTGAGTGTATTTGAACTCTTCAGGGCAGGGACTGTCTTTGTTCTGCATAACGGGGCCCTGGTCTTTGACAGAGGTCTCTAGGTGCTACAGTAATACAAATAATAATCACAGAAGATTTATCTGCCTTCTCTTAAATGTTTTTATACTGCTAACAGCTCAGGTTTAAGTGCAAGACCCGTGCCAATCTTAATGTAAGGTTCATCTTTTTTGTTTTGTTTGCTACTTTCTTTGTTTTTTAAAAATACCCCATGTGGCCAATATGACACTTGGGAGCTCCCTGTGGCTCCCAGTATTGCAATTCTGCAATTCCCCCATTCCCCGATTCTCCGCTTGACCTCTACCTAGCCTTAGTGCAGCACTATTGAGCACGGCAATTACCCTACCTCGCCCCAGATACCAGTGCCTCATGGAGCTCATGAGTGCCACAGCTCCTTGGCTCTCCTGGCCTCCCTTTGCCCAGCAGAGCTGCACGGATTGCAGGCTCTTCATGTCCCCAGCTTGGATTGCCCTGTGCAATGTAGGAGAGAGCTGCAGCATTCCCATTTCTTCATCTGCACTTTTGGTGGCTGTGGGTTTTGCAGAGCACCCCCACAGCTGTTCTCTCTTTGTGATGCCTGGATCACTGTACCAACCAATGGCAGGTTTAGTACATAAGTCTTTACAATTGGGACTTTTTAATTCACCTTTGACCATGTTTTAGTCTTATTTAAATCCATGTAAAGTTTGAAAATCAAGATATTTTGTTAAACTAGAGAGAACCAAAAAAGTAAAATACTGAGTAAAATGTCCCAAGTGTCAGATTGAAGCATTGATGGCTTGCAAATGGCCTTCAGACTTTAAAAAACCTTTGATTGTACCCTGGATGTAAACCCCAACCTCAACTCCTCAGCAGTCAGGAGAGGGGAGAAAACAGAGCTCAGGAGCAGCTGCCTGGGTCCTGACTCTCCCTTTTGGATTGGGGGGGGTGGCAGGTGGGGGGCTGGGCAAAGCTGAGACTGAGAGGACTGCGTAGGGGGCTCTCAGGAGTGCATGTAACTGAGGAGGGCGGGTTGACCTGTGATAGAGCCCCTGTTCCAAGCTGTCAGGACTGTGGCCTAGAGCACTGTGGGATTGCACTGGGCAGACTTCATGCAACTACAGTGCCTGTGCTTCCCATACACAAGAACTAGCACTGAAATGCCTTAAAGTGAACCACTGAGGGCTCAGGCATGTCATGCAGCTATTGCACTGGACACACCTGTGACACGTTGGAAGCACAGACGTGATGTGTTTCATGCGGTGTCCATGTGAATGCTCTCTAATGTAGATCGCCTGAGGGTACCAGTTCAGTGCTGTGCTGCAAAGTGACTGAATTCAGATGGGATTTTTTTTCTTTACAAATGTTCACGTTTATCATCAAAAAATTTGAGGGGATTTGTTTTTTTGATGAAAATCTGAATTTTTTTTAACAAAAAATAGTTTTTTCACAGAAATTTGCATTGAGTTGAAAGGCCAGTGTCTGTCAAACAAAAGTTTTGGACCAGCTGTAAGTAAGGCCCAGAACTCCTTCACACAGATCACTGTGCAGTCAGGAAAAATATTCACATATCATGTCAGGGCCAGACATGAACAAGGCTTCCTCACCCCAACACCAATGCCCTGAGCTAGTCAGTCCTCATCTTCCCTTTTTATTTTACCCTTATGAGCTGCAAGTCTGATACGGCAGCCTCTCACCTACAGCTGGAGGGCAGGTTATTAGCTGAGCTAAATGGAGTGAATAGAATCTGTATAAAATGCAGATCTGGCCTTTCTTCATGGTGTATAGCATTTGCTGTGAAAGCTCCCAGGGAATGCAATGGATTTGGGTTATGTGTTTAGGGCAGTGGGTACGGGCTCCCATCCTCACCATGTTAATGTCTTTATTACTACAAACTAGTAGTATAGTTAGGATGGCAGCACACAGGCTATCGATACCAAAACACTGGACGGAGCAATGGGAATGACTTTTATTAGAGGACTGTTTCAAAAATGCAGAATCATCATGGTTTACAATCCCTTCTAGCAAGAACCAGCAGCCAGAGTCACTCCACGCTCCAAGGTAATGCCGATGGAGTTATTTCAACTGTCATGAACCAAAACCATCTAACTCCTTTGCTCTTATTTGCTTTCTGCTTCCTTTGGATGTATTAGGTGTGCCTAGGGCCAGTAAGAGATGAAAGCAGCCAATGTGTGGGACTGTTTTTACAAGATGACCCATAATAAAAAAGAAATGTTCTGATGGAAAAAATCTCAATATCTTCCAGGTTTGCCCCTTAATCTAGGGTGCAATTGTTTTCAATCCTTCTCATTTGTGGAACAAGCAGCACCCCTACCGACCTCTGCCAATGCACTTCAATCCTGACCTACAGCCCCCCTGCTATTTCAACTCTGGAAACTCCACACAGTTCTGCCAATGCTGCTCAGTCTATTTACTCTAGTACTACAGCTTCCCCTGCTGCAGCAGTTCTAAACCCCTTGCCCTTCACAGCTCTGCCAAGGTACCTTAATCGCGACCAGCAGCATATCCCTATTGTTCTAGTCCTGGGCTCCTCTTGAGTAGAGACTGCTATCTATGCAGGATTGTATAGTGGTGGGGAAAAGGTCCAATAACTCCTTCACTTCGAACCTAAAGCTATGTTTGAAAGCTGATAAGCCCTGTGCATCTGCTCACTGTGCCTCTTAATCATTTCACAACAAATCCAATTAAGGACCTTATTAAAAAATGATTTCAGGAAAGCTGAAAACACAATTGTAATTACTTCTCCATGACAAACACACTTTACCTTTCTGGCTAAAAAGGATTTTTAGCTCTAACTAGAATATAGTAGTCAACACAGGATGAAACTCAGATACATTGAGAAAAGGGATCAAGACAGTTAAAACAATAACTTATCTGTGATAAAGATACGCACGGATGTGTGATGTGCCTAAAATGACTGAATGGGACCTGGATCCGGTCTCTCAGCTCCTGAGCCCAGCGCAAAGCCCCAGCTACCGAGGACATGTTCCTGTGCACGGGGGGGTAGCCTGGATGAAGACAAATATAACTTAAAGTGAGGATTTGGAGGTATTTACTACTCAGCTCTGCACCGTAGATCATCCCCAACAGCAGAGTTCCCACTGATGATAACATGTCTATTTAACATTCCCCTGATTTCCTAGGATTTCTCTTTGAACCGAGCATTCTGGAATCATGATATAATCCTGGAGCAAAGGCAGGTTTTAACTGCCTACTTGATGGGGGATCCCAGCCAAGGTCCGTCTCAATCTCTTTGCTCTGCTTTGTGAGTCATTAATGACTTTGGGAACAACGCCTCACAGCAAAGTCAACAGGTCCTGAAAGAATTGCAGCAGCATCTGGCAAGGCAAGTTAATGGCACGTTGTGATTCTGTGTAACACTAGTGCCTCATGGAACATACTGTCTTTGATTAAATGGGCTGCCTGATCCCCTGCCTTGCAGAACCAGTGCACTCCAGACTAAGAAATCTGCAAAGCTTGCCAGTGCCTGAGGACCTCATCGTGCCGTCAGTCAGGACGCAATAGCAGCAGTGGTGTTGCTGGGAGCTGTGTGTGCAGAGCAAGAGCAGCACAGAGCTGAGAATGTTCACATCTTTTACACAATTCAACAAAATATTTCTACTGACTTAGAACAACTTGCAAAGCAAACATGGCCAGTGATGTCCTGGCCCCATTAACATCAATGAGAGTTTTGCTGTTTACTTCAAACAAGCCAGGATTTCACCTCACATATTTAACCTAGTGCCAAATAACCTTTTTCACCTGACTCTTTCAAGAAGTTTAGGATGATTTATTACATCTTTGCAATCATCAAACTAGGAGTGGCAAGGACATAGTGTAAAAATACACAGTGCTTCTAACTTGCGTACCTTTAAATGTGTTTACTTAGGATTAAAATATTTTAAGCCATAAATATTTTCAACCACAGAGCATTAAAAGCAGAATAAAACAATAACTGTAGCACCAATATAGTGGAGCCCACACTGACACAATGTGGATCATGGTCTCCCTCTAGTGGCAGCCCATATATAGACAGGGTTGTGAGTCAGTTTCAGCAGCTGAGTTACAGAGCCTGCTTCTTTAACTCAGGCACTAGAAGCTCATACTTTAAAGTCCTGAGGTCCAGGTTCATTTCCTGCAGGTGGTGTGATCTGGGCATCATTCAAATAGCTAGTGTTTGATTCTGATAATCTGATAGGAGCCTGTCTTTTCCATCCTGTGTCAGTGTTCATGGATTGAGTAAACCCATAGTTAAGACTTTCTGCTAATGCACTTTGCATTTACAGGTTTCAGGGGAAGTGCTGGAAACTCACATCCAGCCAATGTACAAGTCTCTCTGTTCAGACATGCAAGTCCCATTAACTAGGAGAGGCAGTTACATGAGCATGGGGTTATGGGAGAAACTCCTTCCTCTCACAGGCTAGTTGGATGTAAAACTAAGCATGTGTTACCAATCCCAATCTCAATTTCAGGTAAAGTGGATTAAAAAAATAATGATTTTAAAAAGAATCTGATGACTTTTAAAACAAATTTGAATCCGTTTTTTTTATTTCAATTAGATTTTTATTTATATGTTGCTAGTTCTTTAATTTCTTCTCATTTTGTAGGCCTTGGCTGATAAAGTGATGCTTTTCAAAGTTGGTCAAAAAATTTCCACTGAAACCTTTTTGCAATGGAAAATGACTTTTTGACAAAACAATTTTTTTTTCAAAAACATTTTTGCTTTGATCAAAAATTTTCAGCAACTGAACACACATGCAAGAAGCAAGGAGAATAATCAGAAAGAACTGGAATTATTAATATATAAGCTAAATTATTATGTAATTGGTGTCACAGAGACTTGGTGGGAAAGGTCTCATGACTGGAATATTGCTATAGGGGGATACAGCATGTTCAGGCAGGACAGGCAGAATAAAAAGGGAGGAGGTGTGACATTATAAGTCAAAAATATATACACTTGTTCTGAGGTCCAGAAAGAGATGAGAATCAGACCAGCTGAAAGTCTCTGAGTAAAGATAAAAGGGGTAAAAAAAAATAGGGGTGACATGATGGTAGGGGTCTATAAATCAGGAAGAGGAAATGGATGAGGCATTTCTAGAACAAACAACAGAAATATCCAAAACATAAGACCTGGTAGTAATGGGGGACCTTAACTACCCAGCCATCTGTTGGAAAAGTGATACTGCAAAACACAAAATGTCCCATAAGTCCTTGGAATGTATTAGGGACAAGTTTTTGTTTCAGAAAATGGAGGAAGTAACCAGGGAGACAGACATTTTAGACTTGATTCTGACCAACAGGGAAGAACTGGTTGTAAATCTGAAGGTGGAAGGCATTTGGGTGAAAGTGATCATGAAATGATAGATTTCATGAATCTAAGGAAAGGGTGAGAACAGCAGAACAAAGACAATGTACTTCAAAAAAAGCAGACTTTAACAAACTCAGTGAACTACTGTGTAAGGTCCCATGGGGAAAAAAATCTAAGGGGAAAAGGAGTTCAGGAGAGCTAGTAGGTTCTCAAGGTGAAATATTAAAGGCACAAGTGCAGACTATCCCGTTGCAAAGGAAAGTTAGGAAGAATAGTAAGAGGCCATTATGGCTCCCGCATGTGCTCTTTAATGACCTGAAAATCAAAAACAAATCCTACAAAAAATGGAAACATGGGGTAATTGCTAAGGAGGAGAACACAAGAACAGCACAAGCATGTAGAAAAAAATCAGAAAGGCTAAGGCGCAAAATAAGTTACACCAAGCAAGGGACATAAAAGGCAATAAGATGTTCTTTAAATACATTAGGAGCAAAAGAAAGTTAAAGGAAAGTGTAGGTCCACTACTTAGCAGGAAGGAGAGCTAACAACAGATGACATCAAGAAGGCTGAGGTGTTTAATGCCTATTTTGCTTCATTGTCTTCACTAAAAAGTTTAATGGTGACCAAATACCCAACACAATTAATATTAACAACGGGAAGGGCCACACCCTCACTCTAGTCGACAAGAGGCAAGTGAGTTCTTATGGGCTCAGCTAGCACTAACCAGACACACCTGTAAGGCTTACTCTGCCTGGAGGGAGGGAGGCTGAAACAGGAAAGCCTGCCACACACTAGGGGAACATTGCTGTGCTTCAGAGACAGCTGACTACAGGGACAGATCAGCAAAGAGGAAGACAGTCACAAACCCTGCCACCCCCAGGACTGCACTGACCAGGTACAAAGCAGGGGTTACCAAAAGGAGGACCTGGAAGCAGACCCTAACCCTGATCAATGACTCTAGAGCCTGCAGATAAGCCAAGCCCCAAAGGGATGACCAAAAGATTGCCGAAGAGTCTGATGACCTTTGTCTTTTTCTTTTTCTCTGATTCTCCTTCTCCCAGAGGAGGGAGAGGGAAAGGAACCTTTTTATTTGTCATGTTTGAAGAATCCCTTGTGTAAGCAGCCCAAATCGTTATCTGGCTGGGACTCAAGGGGGCCCTCACCCACCACAAACAACAAGGGGGAAGGAATGCAAGCCAAAACAGGGTAAGAACAGGTTAAAGACTATTTAGATAAGTTGAAGGTATTCAAGTTGGCAGGGCCTGATGAAATTCACCCTAGGATACTTAAGGAACTAGCTGAAGCAATCTCGGAACCGTTAGCAATTATCTTCAAGAACTTAAGAAGGATGGTTGGGGTCTCAGAGGACTGGAGAAGGGGAACCCTGTACCTATCTTTGACAAGGGGAACAAAGAGGACCAAGGTAACGATAGACCAGTCAGCCTGACTATGATACCTTGAAAGATACTGGAAAAAATATTAAACAATCAATGCATAAACATCTAGAGGTTATAAGGAATAGCTAATACAGATGTCAAGAACAAATCATGACAAACCAACTGAATTCCCTTCTTTGACAGTGTTACCAGCCTAGTTGATATAGAGGAAGCAGATGATGTGATATATCGTGATTTTAGCAAGGCTTTTGACACAGTCCCACATGACATTCTCATAAGCAAACTAGGGAAGTGTGGTCTAGAGGAAATAACTATAAGGTGAGTGCACAACTGGTTGAAAGACTGTACTGTACTCAAAGAGTAGTTATCAGTGGTTTGCTGTGAAACTGGGAATGTGCATCTAGTGGGGTCCCACAAGGGTCAGTCCTGGGTTTAGTACTATTCAAAAATTTCATTAATGTCATGGCTAATGAAGTGGGGAATATGTTATAAAATTTGCAGATGTCACTAAGCTGGGAGGGACTGTAAATTCTTTGGAGGACAGGATTAGAATTCAAAACAACCTCGACAAATTGGAGAATTAGTCTGAAATCAACAAGATGAAATTCAATAAAAATAAGTGCAAAGTATTTCACTTGGGAGGGATAAATCAAATCCACAACTACAAAGTGGAGAATAATTGACTAATACTTCAGAAAAAGATCTGGGGATTAGAGTGAATCACAATTGAATACAAGCCAACAATGTGATGAAGTTGCCAAAAAGGCTAAGATCATTCGGGGTGTATTAACACGAGTGTTGTATGCAAGACACCGGAAGTAACTGTCCCACTCTACTTGGTATTGGTGAGGCATCAGCTGGGGTTCTGTGTGCAGCTCTGGCCACCACACTTAAGGAAAGATGTGGACAAATGGGAAAGAATCCAGAGGAGCGCAACAAAAATGATCAAAGGTTTAGAAAACCTGACCTCTGAGGAAAGGTTTAAAAAACTGGGCATGTTTAGTCTTGAGAAAAGGATACTGAGGAGGGACCTGATAAGTCTTCAAATATGTTAAGAGCTGTTCTAAAGAGGACAGTGATCAATTGTTCTCCATGTCCACTGAAGGCAGGACAAGAAGCAATGGACTTAGTCTGCAGCAAGGGAGATTTAGGTTAGATAATAGGAAAAACTTTCTAACTCTAAGGGTAGTTAAGCTCTGGAACAGGCTTCCAAGAGAGGTTGTGGAGTCCCCATCATTGGAGGTTTTTAAGAACAGGTTGGCCAAACACCTGTCAGGGACAGTCTAGGTTTACTTTGTCCTGCCTCAGGTGGCGTGAGGACTTCTCAAGATCCCTTCCAGCCCCATATTTCTATGATTTTTTGGTTTTGGGGTTTTCATTTTTCTGATCAAATATTTTGCAGCGATCATTCCCTGATCAGCTTTAATGTTCTTGTTGCTTTATTTAGAGTTTCCTAATTGTTAGCAGAATTTCAGATTTTACACACAGGCTTTTTCTACTAAGAAGTTTAATCTTTTTGTAGTTTATATTTTGGGTTGAATGCAGAATATTCTGGAAAAGTATCAAGTGAGGGAAAGAACTATTGTTTTTAATTTCTGAGAATATATAGGACAGTTTTATACCTAGCTGAAGTGTTGATCTCACTTCTACATCTGATTAGCTAAATTACTTGCCTGGGATGTCCTTTCACTCCCCAGAACTCAGACCAATCACAGCTCACAGATTAGACTCTTCTAGCAAATACTCTGTGGTTCATAAGATTAACAACTACAGGTCTACACATGTATTTTGTATTATTATAAGGGAATTGAAGTGTTATTTAAAATATTTTAAATTATTTAATATTAATATTTGAGTAACTATGAGATTAAGTACATTTATCACACTAAGAATAATTGATCATTTTAAGAGTGATCATGTTTAAGAGTAAAAGGGAATGGTAGGTGGGGAAAAATCACATTTGATAAGAGTTTGTAGCAAAATAATGTTAATATTTTCAATATTTTGTTCTTTGTCTATAGCAATTCGTTTAAAAACCTGAATTCATAATTTTAATTATAATAATTATATATTTTAATCTAAAACTGCACTAGTACATATTTTAAATTAGATTGAGGATTTGTAAAACTGATTTAAGTAAATGATTTTTTTTTTTTTAATCAGATTTATATCTTGATTAAAATCAATTCAAATAATCTTGATTGCTCTGCTCTTGTTTCTGGTCAAACAATTTTGCACAATTACTAACACGAACCTAGTTCCATCTCCTCCTGAATATGCCTCGAGTAGATCAATTTAGCATCATCCAGGTCTCTGTCAAACATGGTGATAAGCCGAGGATATTTGTCAGAGGCACTGGCCGCTATCATTGGCCGTTCCAGAAGGCTCCCAAATATGTCCAGCAACTAGGGAGAAGAAGAACAGAAAAGAAAAGAAAAAAAAAAATCACAGCCTCAGCTTCTCCAGCAGCCCCTGGTTGCTATGAACCTCTTTAAAGGCCATGAACTCTCAATACTGTATTCAATAAGGGATGGTTTTGGAAAAGAAAAATCTGCACTGATCACACTCATTTTTCCAGAAAGTTCCTTCTCTCGTTCACAAGCATTTCTCAAGCTATCTCAATAATCAGAGCTGATCAAAATTTGTCAAATGAAAACTATTTTAATAAAAAAATAGCTTTTTTTTCCCAAAGATTTTTTTTCACCCCCCAAAAAAGTTGACTTTTTCCATTTTTCACGACATTTGTTATCAACCTATTTATCAAAAGGTTAGTCAAATCATTAGTGACAATTTTCACTCACCGAAAACCATGTTTTTTCATAAACAAAATATTTTTATTTAACAAAAGCTTGGGTTTTTTTTAAACACCAGTTCTGGAACCATAAAAATATCAATAAAATCATTTCATGAAATAGTCTTGAAAATGAAAAATGGGTCAATGTGGAACCCTGCTAAATGGGACCAACATTGACTTTTTGAACTTCCTCACCAAATGTTTTGCCATTGTTCTGCCAGCCCCAGGGCTGAGAGAGGGAGTGTCTTGTGAACTAGCTCCCTTCCCAGTTCATCTCCCAACTTTTCTGTTCCTCTCTCTGCCTCTACTTCTCCAGCTGGTCCTCACCTGCCACACTGCCCTAGAATAGCTGCCTGGCTCCTTATTTCCTTTCTACCCCAACTGTTCCAGTCCCTGGAGGCCGCTGGCAGTTCTAGTCCCTGAAGGCAACTCCTGTTTCCTCCCCTCAGAAATGAGACGCCTGGAAACCAAAACAAGCAGCTGCAAACAGGGAGGAGAGCTAGCCAGTTATTCATGCACCACAAGCAAGTGCTCTGCGGACCAACACTAGCCCACAGGCTGCAGTGTGGGAATCACTTCTCTGTTGGCTTGTATAGCAGCACAAATACGCAATGCATCTCCCTGGGCATCCAAGCTGTCACCTTATTAACCCTTCACAAACAAAGCAACAAACAAGAAACTAAATGGTGTATTTTAGCTAGAGAAATGCTTTGCATTTAGAAAAGCAGTCTGCATGTCCTGAACATGGCACTGTCAGAGCACAGCTATGGGACAGGTAGTTTGTTTGCGGGAGGATGGGGTTGTGACAGTGTACCCCATAAAGGGGCTCATAAATGTATGTATGATATAACTGGAATAG
>QXTE01000444.1:3728-92986 GCA_003942145.1 Platysternon megacephalum
TTTTTTTTTTTTTTTTTCTCTCCCTCAGCCGGGACTCTCACGGGGCGCTTTTTTTTGGGTTTTTTTTTGTTTTTTGTTTTCCTCTCCCTCTCCCTCAGCCGGGACACGCTCGGGGCGTTGTTTTTTTGTTTTTTTTGTTTTGTTTTGTTTTTTCTCTCCCTCTCCCTCAGCCCGGACTCGCTCGGTGCGCTTTTTTTTTTTGTTTTTTTTTGTTTTTTTTCTCCCTCTCCCTCAGCTGGGACTCCTTCCGGGTGCTTTTTTTTTTTTTTTTTTTTTTTTCTCTCTCCCTCTTCCCTAGCCGGGACTTGCTCGGGGCGCTTTTTTTGTTTTGTTTTTTGTTTTTTTTTGTTTTTTCTCTCCCTCTCCCTCAGCCAGGACTCGCTCGGGGCACTTTTTTTTTTCTCTCCCTCTCCCTGAGCCGGGACTTGCTCGGGGCGCATTTTTTTTTTCTCTCCCTCTCCCTCAGCCGGGACTCGCTCGGGGCGCTTTTTTTGTTTGTTTTTGTTTTTTTTTTCCTCTCCCTGAGCCGGGACTTGCTCGGGGCGCTTTTTTTGTTTGTTTTTGTTTTTTTTTTCCTCTCCCTCTCCCTCAGCCTGTTCTCGTTCGTTGCACTTTTTTTTTTCTCTCCCCCGCCTTCAGCCGGGACTCGCTCGGGTCGGTTTTTTTTTTCTTTTTTTTTTTCTCTCCCTCTCCCTCAGCCGGGACTCGCTCGGGGCGGTTTTTTTTTTCTTTTTTTTTTTCTGTCCCTCTCCCTCAGGCGGGACTCGCTCGGGGCGTTTTTATTTTTTATTTTTTTTCCTCTCTCCCTCTCCCTCGGCCGGGACTCGCTCGGGGCGCTTTTTTTTTTTTTTTGTATTTTTTTTTTCTCTCCCTCAGCCGAGATTCTCACGGGGCGCTTTGAGGCTATGAGAGGCTTTAGGAGGGGGCAAGCAGCAGGACCTGGGGTCCCTGTTTTGTGTTCAATCAGTCACTGTGTCCCCAGGAAATGGGTCTGCAATACTGACCCTGGGGGGAGGTTCACTGAGGGCAAATTGGCCCGTTGGCTTATACCAGAGTGGGGAAGCTGAGGCAGAGTCCAGGAGTTGCCCTGGAAGGAGCAGCAAGCAGTTACTCACCAGCCTTCAGCCCAGCACTGAGGCCTCAGCCTACCTTCCACCCTGCTGGCAGCTCCCCCCGTGTGCACCATGTCCCCTACACTCCCAGTTCCCCCCTGCTGTTCTCCCCTGTGAATCCCATGCCCCCTGACTCCCTGTGCCCCTCGCTGCTCCCCCCTGCACTCCCAGTCTCCCGCCACTCCCTTCTTTGGCAGAGGACAGAAACCGTATTGGACAGAGCGTGTGCAGGGCCGGCGCTTCCATTAGGCGACCTAGGCGGTCGCCTAGGGCGCTGCTATTTTGGGGGCGCCTGCGCCCCCGCCCCCCGTAAAAATTTGGGGGCGGGACCTTCCGCCGCCGCTGTTGGGGGCGGGATTTCGGGGGCGGGACCTTCCGCTGCCTAGGGCGCCAGCAAAGCTGGCGCCGCTACTGAGCGTGTGTCTGGCCCCTGCGCCGTTCAGCGACCCAAGGGATGCGCACGGGCATGGCCCAATTCAGCTCCGCACTCCACAACACCCCCTTCCTGCCAGCTGATCTCCCCCCCAGCACTATCTGTTGCATTACAGAAAGAGGACTTGAAAGGACTCGCTCACTGTCTTCCTCTCGCCCACCGCATCCGCAGGATCTCGCCCCCTTCCCCTCCCAGTCCCTGGCAGGCCCCCTCCTCGAGAGGCAATGGGGCCAATTAGCCGGCAGGGCACCGAGTGCACACGCAGCCCATGTGAGTCAGGACCCCATTGCCAGCATGTATAATAGATGGTGCGGCTGTCTGAAAGCCCAGCTCCCTGCCTCAATAATTGATGCACTGCAGCTCCTACCTTCGGCAGGCTCCTGGGTGCCAGCCACAACTGCGGATGCACCACACTCACCGGTTCAGAGGAACTGATTCAGTGAATGGAGTTAGGAGGGGGAAAACACACCGGGCAATAAATCCAGCGAGCTGAAGAGAGCACTGAGAGTCCAGGCCACAATGCTCCCACAGCCTGGTCCCTGTGCTCTTTGCTGCACCCGCTCTCTGGCAGCCCGGGAAGCAGAGTCTGGAGGGACATGGCCCAGTGCTTTGCCGGGTGGTTGGCACAAACAGAGCCATGCGAGGGATGGGGGGAATGACTCCGGGGACAAGCGACTCTTGATGGGAACAGGGATGATGCCCAGGTAGGTTTCTGGAGACTGCAGAGCCCAGTGAGAGTCCCAGTGGGCCTGCACTAAATCACCAAGCTGCAGGGGTCAGGCCAGGCCTGGGAGCCCTGATACCCAGCCCCTGCTCTCAAATGACCCCCTTGGAACGTCACTTGGGCTGTGTTCACACTAGCAAATGTGGAGTCATCTCCATCACTGACCAGCTCGGGGCAGCTCTGCAGACGCTAGCAATTCACTCACCCAGTTGATGGGCCAGGCTGATATGGGGGGGACAATTGTACTGGGGCCCTGAGCTCAGGGCCCCCCCCCAAAAAAAGTCTGTAATTGTGGTTAAATAGGAGGGGGTGAGCCTGATGTACTGGGGCCCTAATGGCTATTGACAGGCCTGCTTGTGGGGAACACATGCTGGTGCACTGTCACCCTAGGGCACCCACAGTGCGACCACCAGTGGTGCTGACCCAGGGCCAGCACAGTGCTGGAAGACAGACAAAAACTCACCAGCCAATGGGTCACATTCTGAAAGGGCCCTTTAAGTCTGGATCCCTCCTGTTTCCGATGCCCATCATTAGACCCTTGCTGGGGGTCTGACTGCCGAAGCTCCCACAGCAACCCAGTTTAGCGCATTCCATGCCTCAGTTCCCCTTCCTGTTAAAGACCCCTGCCCAACTCATGTGGCAGAGGCAGCTCTGTAACTATAAGGCCAGGGTAAGTGTATAGCTCCTTTAAGAGAAAAACGTGGCCCTGGGTGCTCATTCAAGATCGCAGCTGCTGGCGTGAGTCACACACACTGCGCTCTCCCTCTAGAGATGCTTGATTGGTTCTTTCTTTGCCATTTCCATGAATCCAAATTAAAAGTCTGCCCGACAGAAAGCACAGTCTTGCTCTTTGCAGATAAACACCCCACTTCATGGAGCTTGGATTAGTTAGCTAATATTCGTACATGGCTCTGTCAGCGCAAAGTGGTATTGTTAGTCTCCTTCCCGATGCCTGTGCCTTAACACTCAAAATGCTAGGCAGGGAAGCCCTTGAGGGTGACAGTTGGCTGGTATGAATCAGTGTAGCTGCACTGCCTGTGATTTACACTGGCTCCAGAACTGGCCTGAATGTGCTAGAATTCATCCCGCTCATTGCATGCAACTGCCTGTTCTGCATGTGGTTCCCGCTACTCCCTAGAGGTGGGGCCTCTGGGCAGGGTGAGGCATGTGGGTAGGCCGCTGCCCGCTGGGTGTGGGGGGTTGTTCTTTCCACCCAGCACACAGTGCAGATATCGGTGCTGGCTTCAGAGACCTTGCCCCCTTCCTGCCCCCGTTTTGCACAGGGGGAGCCAGCAGCGCCCCCATCTGTCTAACACTGTCTGTTACAAAGGAGCCTCAGACATTTATTTGCCAAGCTTTCCCATCTGGAGCCCACACCCAACCCCCCTGCCCCAGCTTGGAGGCCCCTCTCAAACCCTGAACCCCGCATTTCTGGCCCCACCCCAGAGCCCGCACCCCCAGCCAGAGCCTTCACCCCCCTCCCGCACCCCAACCCCCTGCCCCAGCTGTGACGTTCTGTACCTCGGAAGAACACCCTACACCCCCATGTTCATCTTTATAAAATGATTGTGTGGTATCCAATGCAAAGTGTGTCATGTTGGGTGTCTTCGGAAGGCTCATGATGCACTGAGCATGGCTGTTATAGTGATGTTATAGTAATTGTTATAGTAAGGTTATAGGTTATAACTTCATGTATATAGTTATGAGGCTGAAAATGTATCCTCATGGCTTAAAGCAAGCCCAGACAAAAACTCTCCAAGAACAGAGAGGCAGTTCACACCTCATCAGAGCAGGTATGGGACAAATCCAGCCCAGACTCACAGGAACAAAAGACGCTGGCCTAGGCAGTAACAAAAGAATCTGTTAGGCTGTGGCTTTGAGTGTGGTCGCGTGCCAGCGCTGCAGGTACTCCACCTCCACGAGGGGATTAGCTTACAGTGCTGGGAGCGCGGCTCCCAGCGCTGGGGCACTGTTTACACTGGTGCTTTACAGCGCTGTAACTTGCTGCGCTCAAGGGGGTGTTTTTTCACAACCCTGAGTGAGAAAGTTGCAGCGCTGTAAAGCGCCAGTGTAGCCAAGCCCTTAGAATCTCGAGGGAGTCACCCCCCTTCCTTTGGTCAGTTTGGAACTGCAATGAGGTAACGCTCATCTGACTCTGAAAGTGGGGAGCAAAGCCAAGAGGGAAGAAAGGACATGATAAAAGGTATGGTTGTGATATTTCATACAAAGCATGCCATGTAAGGTATAATATGAAAGCTCACGATCTGCTGAAATCCACTGTTATGTCAAAATATGTATATTGTTAGTGTGTATGGCATTATTAGATTTTGCTGTGTGGTTGTTATTGAAATATGTTGTGAGTTTAGGAGTCTCCCATTGCTAGTAACAACAAAGGAGGTGATCCACACCCAGGCAGGCATTAAACGACCACTAAGCAGCAGGGGGGTTATAAACAAAGGATTTACAGTTCTGTAAGAGAGTTGCCCAAGCACCACACAAAGGGGATTGCTCAACTCTGTGAATCAGCAAGGCCCACCAGGACACGTCTGGGTTAGTATTTCCCAGGCACGTGGATAGAGGGTATAAAATAAGAGACAGTGGCATCATGCTTTTACTTTTCTCCTCCCCCACCTACGCTGAAGGCAACAAGAATGCTGGGAAGACAAAGAGACTGGTCCCAGGCTTAAATGGAAAGTCTGTGTATTAGAGACTGTAACCTACCTGCAACATCCACTGGGGTGAGAAAAACTGCTTGATCCAAATACTTCTTGGTCTAATAAGGTTTAAGATTTTGACTGGGCACTTACCTTTTATTTATTTATTTACTGTAACTTTCTTTTATGCCTATCACTTATAATAATTTAAAATCTATCTTTCTGTAGTTAATAAACTTATTTTAATGCTTTATCTTAACCAGTGAGTTTGTCTGAAGTGCTTGGGGGAATCTGCTCAGGTTACAAAGGCTGGTGCATATCCACTATGCTTTGATGAAGTGGTGAACTAGTTAATAAACTTGCACTGCTGAAGAGAAGGGCTTGAGCAGTGCAAGATGGTATATTCCTGGGGTGCAAGGCTGGGGACTTGGGAGATTTGCTGGTGTTTCCCTGTGTATTCATGTAGCTTAGCTGGGTTTCCCTCTGCATGCTGGTGACTGAGTGATAACAGCACCTGGAGGGGTTGGCTGCTTGTCACCGGCAAAGCCTTGTGAGAGACAGCCAAGGCTGGTGAGTTAAGGGAGCACAGCAGTACCCCAGTTCCAGATTGTACCCCGGGGATCCCGTCACAGTGGGATCCCATTGTGGCAACAAGTCGATTTCTGTACAGACTAAAAACTCCGCCATCTTCCTCCCCCTGCGCTGACATGTATCAGCAATTGCCTGGTTGTAACTCCATCAGTGCTTTGTTTGGGGGTCCCGTTTCTGAGCAGTGACCCCCCCACTATACCCACAGCTCCATGGAGCCAGCAGATGGCCCAGGGCCGACTCAAGGCAGGTGATCTGATCTCACTGGACAGGGCTGGCAGTCACTGTGGGGATGCCAGCCTTTCCCCCAAACAACGGGGCTTTCTGGCCTCCCCCTAACTGTGAGCTCTGGATTCTTGGGGGTGCTCTAGTGGTGTGTGGGAGGGAGAGGCTCTGAACTGGCCATGTGGCTCAGCAAAGCTTGCGGGAGGCCTAGGAGCTCTTCTTTAGCCATATCACCAAGGTGCTCATCTCGAGGGCTCTGGCCCAGCAGGGCTAAGCAGCCAGCATGGGATGTCCCAAGCAGAGCCGGTGTCCCGCTCTGCTCCCCAGAGAGGTGGCCCATTGGGGGCCTTCTCCAGCTTCTGCTGCCAGCTTGCTACCTAGCTCCACGGCCCGTCCCTGCCTTCCCAAAGTGTGGCGTTATTGACATGAACTGTGACCATATAGATCATTGTTGCAACCAAGGTCCTATAGTTGCACCAAAACTTGTGCAAAGGAGGTCAAGTAAGGTGTCTACGAAAAGGTTGTAATTTGCTGGTTATGATTATGCTGTCTGTATGTGTGTATCATTTTTGTATTTGAAGTTATGAATATTGGCTATGTACTTGTAGCTCAATGTGCTTGATTCTAAGTAGCATCAGTGAAGCATTTGGTCAGCTTCTTGAGAAAGGACTATTCTGAGTAAGTGCCCAATCAAGAAACACTTAACTGACAATGGACCTTGGGAGACTCCAATCCACATCTAAGGAGCCTTCCTGGGAATGTTCAAGGTAGCATGTGAGCAATAGCTGCCGCCTGCAAACTGAGTCATGCATGGACATGTGACTTGCCCATGTGATTCCAAACTCCATCTTGCTGCTGTGATTTTCCACAGTAAGAACAAAGGGGTTTCCTTCCACATGGCAGAGGATATAAAAGGCCCTGGAAACTCCTCCATTTTGTCTTCAGTCCTGCTTCTGACCTCTGGAGGAACTGTGCTTAAAACGGAAGCTTTGAACAAAGGACTGAATGACCCATCCAAACTGGGATGTTTGTACTCCAGAGACTTGATTGGTTTAAATCAGCAGTAATCCCACCAAGCCTGAAACAAGCCTGAATTAAGAGCTTTGCAATTGTTGAATGTATTTAATTCCATTTAACCAATGTTAACTCTCATCTATATTTATTTCTTTTTATGAATAAACCTTTAGATTTTAAATTCTAAAGGATTGGCAACAGCGTGATTTGTGGGTAAGATCTGACTGGTATATTAACCTGGGTCTGGGGCTTGGTCCTTTGGGATTTACAGACCGGTAAGTCTAACATCGGTACCGGGCAAATTAGTTGAAACAATAGTAAAGAATAAAATTGTCAGACACATAGTAAAACATAAACTCTTGAGCAAGAGTCAACATGGTTTCTGTAAAGGGAAATCGTGTCTTACTAATCTATTAGAGTTCTTTGAAGGGGTCAACAAACATGTGGACAAGGGGGATCCGGTGGACATAGTGTACTTAGATTTCCAGAAAGCCTTTGACAAGGTCCCTCACCAAAGGCTCCTACGTAAATTAAGCTGTCATGGGATAAAAGGGAAGGTCCTTTCATGGATTGAGAACTGGTTAAAGGACAGGGAACAAAGGGTAGGAATTAATGGTAAATTCTCAGAATGGAGAGAGGTAACTAGTGGTGTTCCCCAAGGGTCAGTCCTAGGACCAATCCTATTCAATTTATTCATAAATGATCTGGAGAAAGGGGTAAACAGTGAGGTGGCAAAGTTTGCAGATGATACTAAACTACTCAAGATAGTTAAGACCAAAGCAGATTGTGAAGAACTTCAAAAAGATCTCACAAAACTAAGTGATTGGGCAACAAAATGGCAAATGAAATTTAATGTGGATAAATGTAAAGTAATGCACATTGGAAAAAATAACCCCAACTATACATACAACATGATGGGGGCTAATTTAGCTACAACGAGTCAGGAAAAAGATCTTGGCGTCATTGTGGATAGTTCTCTAAAGATGTCCACGCAGTGTGCAGAGGCGGTCAAAAAAGCAAACAGGATGTTAGGAATCATTAAAAAGGGGATAGAGAATAAGACAGAGAATATATTATTGCCCTTATATAAATCCATGGTACGCCCACATCTCGAATACTGTGTACAGATGTGGTCTCCTCACCTCAAAAAGGATATTCTAGCACTAGAAAAGGTTCAGAAAAGGGCAACTAAAATGATTAGGGGTTTAGAGAGGGTCCCATACGAGGAGAGATTAGAGAGGCTGGGACTCTTCGGCTTGGAAAAGAGAAGACTAAGGGGGGACATGATAGAGGTATATAAAATCATGAGTGATGTTGAGAAAGTGGATAAGGAAAAGTTATTTACTTATTCCCATAATACAAGAACTAGGGGTCACCAAATGAAATTAATAGGCAGCAGGTTTAAAACAAATAAAAGGAAGTTCTTCTTCACGCAGCGCACAGTCAACTTGTGGAACTCCTTACCTGAGGAGGTTGTGAAGGCTAGGACTATAACAATGTTTAAAAGGGGACTGGATAAATTCATGGTGGCAAAGTCCATAAATGGCTATTAGCCAGGATGGGTAAGAATGGTGTCCCTGGCCTCTGTTCGTCAGAGGATGGAGATGGATGGCAGGAGAGAGATCACTTGATCATTGCCTGTTAGGTTCACTCCCTCTGGGGCACCTGGCATTGGCCACTGTCGGTGGACAGATACTGGGCTAGATGGACCTTTGGTCTGACCCGGTACAGCCGTTCTTATGTTCTTATGTTCTTATTTGGAGAACCTTTTTTTCTTTTACTGGGGTATTGGTTTTCATAATCACTCATCCCCATAAGGAATGGCGCTGGTGGTGATACTGGGAAACTGGAGTGTCTAAGGGAATTGCTTGTATGACTTCTGGATAGCCAATAGGGTAAAACCGAAGTCCTCGCTGTTTGGCTGGTTTGGTGTGCCTTAGTAGTAAAGGATCCGCAGCCTTGGGCTGTGACTGCCCTGCTCTAATCAATTTGTCCTGAATTGATACTCTCAGTAGTGTCCCACCAAAGGCCGCTTTGTTACAGGAGGTGAAGTGTGACACATCCAGGGCCAGCGCAACCTATTAGGCGACCTAGGTGGTTGCCTAGGGCGCTAAGATTTGGGGGGCGCCGGCCCTTTAAATAGTCGCGGGAGCCCTGGGTAAGCGGCGGGGCTCCCGCGGCTATGTAAAGGACCGGGGCGGCAGAGGCAGCTGGCGCCCCGGCCCTTTAAATAGCCCGCAGAGCCCCCCGCTACCCCAGGGCTCCCGGGGCTATTTAAAGGACCGGGGCGGCAGAGGCAGCTGGAGCCCCGGCCCTTTAAATAGCCCCAAGAGCCCCCCGCTACCCCAGGGCTCCCGCGACTATTTAAAGGGCCTGGGGCTCCCCTGCTTCTACCGCCCCAGCCCTTTAAATAGTTGTGGGAGCCCTGGGGAAGCGGCGGGGCTCCCGCGGCTATTTAAAGGACCGGGGCGGCAGAGGCAGCTGGAGCCCCGGCCCTTTAAATAGCCCCCAGAGCCCCCCGCTACCCCAGGGCTCTGGGGGCTATTTAAAGGGCCTGGGGCTCCCCTGATTCTACCACCCCGGCCCTTTAAATAGCTGTGGGAGCCCTGGGGAAGCAGCGGGGCTCCCGTGGCTATTTAAAGGACGGGGCGGCAGAGGCAGCTGGGTAGGGGGGCACAAGGTGGAAGTTTCGCCTAGGGCGCGAAACTTCCTTGCACCGGCCCTGGACACATCACCTCCACATTGGTGCATGTAACAAAATTCATTCTACACATGGGTGGGAAAAATTAGAGGGAACACTACTCTCTAGCCTCTGGCTTTCCTTACCCCTCTGACTAGTCCTAACTTCCCCTAACTGCAGGGTTTTCCAAACCTCACCCAGCCTTGCACAGAGGCCACCCTGACTCAGGGCACCCAGAGCAAGAGAAAAGGATTTGCAGGGTGGGAAATGAAGAAATGAAAGAGAACCATGGACCCACGCTCTTCCCCCCCCCCCCCCCCCCCCCCCCCCCCCCCCCCCCCCCCCCCCCCCCCCCCCNCCTGCATCACACAGATTTCCCCGATCGAAGCAGGTCACGCAAAAGTTCAACTGCTTTAACTACATTGGCATAATTAAAGCCATCGAACCCCTGAGTGGGGGTACAGTTATACTGGTGTCAATGCACCCAAAGGCAGGGACTGGACCAGTATATCACTGAGAAATGACAGACAGACTCATAGATTTTCAGCCCAGAAGGAACCATCATGATTAAGGCTACATTTTAGTCACAGGTATTTGTAGTAAAAGTCATGGACAGGTCACAGGCAGTAAACAAAAATTCACAGCTCGTGACCTGTCCATGAGTTGTACTATATACTCCCGACTAAATCCTGGGTCCCGGGGGGGAGGCGGGCAGGGGGTACAGCAGGTGCTGGCCAGGAGTGAAGTGCGGCCTGGGACCCCCGCCGGTGCTGGGATGGGGGTGGCGGCAGCAGCCCGGGACCTCTGATGATGATGATGCAGGGGGGGTCAGGGGGCACAGCAGTCCAAGAGCCCTGCTGCTGCTGGAGAGGCGTGGTGGCCCGAGACCCCCACTGCTGCTGCTGGGAGAGGGGGCGTGGGGCATGGCAGCCCGAGACCCCCACTGCTATTCCTGGGGAGGCATGGAGCATGGCAGCCTGAGACCCCTGCTGCTGCTACTGGAGTGGAGTGTGGGGCGTGGCAGCCCAAGACCCCCGCTGCTGCTGCTGGAGGGGGGTGTGGGGCATGGTGGCCCGAGACCCCTGCTGCTGCTGCTACTGGAGGGGGGTGTGGTGGCACAAGACCCCCGCTGCTGTTGCTGGGTGGGGAGGGGCACGGTGGCCCAAAACTGCCCCAGCAGTGGCCGGTGCAGCTGGGCTCAGGCAGCCCCAGAGCCAGCTGCACCTGCGGCTGCAGAAGTCATGGAGGTCCCGAAAAGTCATGGAAGCCATTACTTTCATGACCTCCATGACAGACTCACAGCGTTAATCATGATCATCTAGTCTGATCTCCTGCACGTTGCAGGCCACAGAACCTCACCCACCCACCCCTCTAATACATCCCTAACCTCTGGCTGAGATACTGAACTCAAATCATGATTTAAAGACTTCAAGTTGCAGAGAATCCACCATTTACACTAGTTGAAACCTGCAAGTGACCCGTGCCCCATGCTGCAGAGGAAGGTGAAAACCCCACAGGGTCTCTGCCAATCTCTGCAAATTCCTTCCTGTCCCCAAATATGGCGATCGGTTAGACCCTGAGCACGTGGGTAAGACCGACCAGGCAGACACCAGGGAAAGAATTCTCTGCAGTAACTCAGAGCCCTCCCCATCAAGTGTCCTGTCTCCAGACACTGGGGTATTAGCTACTAGCAATGACACCCCTAACTGACAGAATTATCCTAGTGCTGACACTGCCCTAAGGCCCAGCAAGCCTGTACGCCACAGGGATTCATCCAGACTAACCAGCAAGCGGCCTCCCACCCTGGAAATAGGCAGCTTTGTTTCTCAGACTCACTGTCCCCACTCTTCAGGTGGGGAAGCATGCGCACAAAGGCTCCAGCAGCTGTGGCTGAGTCAGCCACTCGAACCAAAGAACAAAGAGGGAGCCAGGCTGGCTCCCCCTCGCCCAGGGATGAGAGGCATGGGGGAAGAGACCATGGCAGCAATTTGAAGGAGAGAGCTGGGCCTGGCTCTGGCTCTGTTCATAGTGGCTGCTCCCCCGGCTCCCACGCTGGGTTCTGAGTATTCGCCTTTGGAGCCTCTCGGGGCCAGCTTTCCTCGGCAAGCTCAGGGCTACAAATGTGGGGGTTTCTAAAAAGCCAGCTGAGATTCTCCCCCAGTGGTGGGAGTCTAGGAGCCAGGGGGTTAAATAAACCCCCCATGTCACAAGAGCGCTGGCCCATGGCAGAGGGAAGAGACCCCAGCACTCATGTGGCAGACATGTTACTACTAGGCCCTGCTGGAGTTACTAGACCCTGCAGTGGAGATTAGGCCCAGCAGCACTAGGTGCTGTATGTAGCCAGTGAGACAGACCCTGCCCCGCGGGCTCAGGATCTACACAGGCTGAAGCATATTATCAACCCATGGTGCAGAGTTACCAGCCACATCAGCCAGATGGGGAAGTGAGGCTAAATGACAACCCAGGCACTCAAGGTCACCCATCCTCTAACTGCCCAGGCCCACGCTAGCCCCTGGGAAACTCTCCCACCATCCCCCTATCAAGGAACTCAAGGGAACACCACCCACAACAGGGTGATGCCCCCCCAGTGCAGACAGACAGACTACAGACCAGACTGTGGGCTGCTCCCAGCCCTGCAGGGCTAAGGAGCATTAGGTGGCTCAGCCTAGTTTGCCAAGAGAACAAAGACCCAGTAGCTGCCCCCTGGCACCAACACTGGCTTCACTAAGAGGAGCCTCCAGTAAGGCTCTCACTGTTTAGAACCCCCAATGGGCAGCTCCCAGGCAGGCCCAGCTAACTAGCACCCCATTAATTAGCACTATCTTGCAGGATAATCAGTTGGGCCTCATCCCTCCATGAGAGGAGAGGGTGGCTGTAGTAGTAGTAGTAGCAGCAGCAGCCTCCCTGGCAGCAGGGCAGGCTCAGCTGGAGATGACAGACAGCATCATGCTCCCCTCCCCCAAACACATCCACATCACCACACCCACACCCACATAGGGGCTGCTGGTGCTGGCGTTTTTATATATGCAGGATTACCCACAATGCCTTTCTTCTACTACAATGTCTGATTGGTGGAGATCTCAACCAATCAGGGTGGGGCATCCTGAGCTCAGGAATGCTCTTTGAATAGCATTTCCCCCCTCACCCATCTAAGCCATAACTGTTTGGCTGGGGAGCTGCCCCTCTGGGGCAGCTGAGTGGGCTATCAATCACAGCTGAGAGCCACATGTGCACCTTCTCCCCCTTGTGATACATGTGCAGTTGTTTCTAAGAGGAAGTGCTGGATGGCAGAGCCTTCAGGCAGGGCCGGCTCGTGGGGCGGTCGCTGCTGGGTGCTAACTTCCAGGGGGCACGTGTCACGGCATTGCTTGGCTTTTTTTCCCCCTCTGGTGACTGGCCAGCAGGAGGGTTGAATTTGGTCTGGTTGGGGGGCTCTTTGCTCGCAGAACGGTGGGGGCACTGAAAACATTTTTCCACCTGGGCGTCAAAACAGCTAGGGCTGCTCCTGCCATCAGCACCAGGGCTCATGACATTAGCGAGGCTTGTTTGTGCTTCCTGTCCTGAGCGCATTGCATTAGGCCAGGGATTCTCAAACTGGGGTTCGGGACCCCTCAGAGGGTCGCGAGGTTATTACATGGGGGGTCATGAGCTGTCAGCCTCCACCCTAAACCCCGCTTTGCATCCAGCATTTATAATGGTGTTAAATATATAAAAAAGGTGTTTTACATTTACAAGGTGGGTCGCACTCAGAGGTTTGCTATGTGAAAGGGGTCACCAGTACAAAAGTTTGAGAACTACTGCATTAGGCCGATGCATTGGTGAAGGGAGCTGGTTACAACCCTGCCCTAGCGGATAGCATGTTTTTCGCGGGGCGTTAAGTGGCTGGAGGGTTTTAGCAGCCCAGAGATCATTAAATCCCAGCAACGTACAGCTGGCTGGTCAGGCCTTCCCACATGCCATCGGACTGCAGAGCTCGCCCTGCACCCCCCCTCCCCTCCCAACCCGCAGGCCCCTGCGGCAATGGCAAACAGTGATGAGGGGTGAAGCAGCCAAGTAGGGGAGTTGGTGTCTTCAGCCGCACCCTGCTGTGACATTATTGACATGAACTGTGACTGTATAGATCATTGTTGCAATCACTGTTATATATTTGCAGCAAATATTGTACAAAGGTTGTCGTGTGAGGTGTCCATTAAAAGGTTATGATTTGCTGGTTATGATTATGCTATCCGTATGCGTGTATCATTTTAATATTTAAAGTTGTAAGTATTGGCTCTATACTGTCTGTATTTCAAACTTGTGCTATGCTTCTGGGTGACACCCCAGACAATTTGGTGTCAAGTCTGCCTAGCCTGCTTGATAGCCCATTAAGGACCATCAGCTATACAACTGACCCATTGCGAGAAGGCAGATACACCTTGTGACTCAGCAAGGCATGGAGGGACATGCCTATGGACAGAACTCTAAGGTTTTTCCATGCCATGTGCTGGGTGGCTTGTGGTTGGAAGAAAGAAAGCACAAGCCACATGGCAAAAGGACTATAAAAGGCATCATCATCATCTCCATTTTGTCTTCAATCCTGCTTCTTACTTCTGGAGGAACCTTGCTGCAAACTGAAGATCTGAACAAAGGACTGAATGACCTATCCCAGCTGTGGATGTACTCCAGAGACTTGAGTTGAACCTGCAGTTTATTCCATCACTGCTACAAACCTGAACCAAGAACTTTGCCATTGCTGTATGTAATTGATTCCATTTAACCAATTTTAACTCCCATCTATATTTCTTTCTTTTATGAATAAACCTTTAGATGTTAGATTCTAAAGGATTGGCAACAGTGTGATTTGTGGGTAAGATCTGAATTGTATATTGACCTGGGTCTGGGACTTGGTCCTTTGGGATCGAGAGAACCTTTTTTCTTTTACTGGGGTATTCGTTTTCATAACCATTCGTCCCCATGAGGGGTACTGGTGCTGATAATGGGAAACTGGAGTGTCTAAGGGACTTGCTTGTATGATTTATGGTAGCCAGTGGGGTGAGACTGAAGTCCTCTCTGTTTGGCTGGTTCAGTGTGCCTTAATGGTAAAGAAAACCCAGCCTTGGGCTGTAACCAGTAGCGTAGCTGGGGGGGGAGCGGGGCAGCAGCCACTCTCCCACTGAGCACAAGTGGCGCCTTTTCAATTTCTTGGCGCCTTTTCAATTTTTACTCACCCGGTGGCACTCCGGGTCTTCGGCGGGACTTCGGCGGTGGGCCCTTCACTAGCTCCGGGTGTCTTCGGCGGCACTGAAGGACCCGCCGCTGAAATGCTGCCGAAGACCCGCGGAGCGAGTGAAGGTCCCGCCGCCGAGGTGCCACCAAAGACCTGGAGTGCCGCCCCGCCAGTAAAAGCGCTGCCGGGTGAGTAAAAGCGCCGCAGCGGGTGGCGCCTTTTTTTGGGGTCGTTCCCCCTGTTCCCTCCACCTGGCTATGCCACTGGCTGTAACTGCCCTGCTCTAAGCAATTTGTCCTGAATTGATACTTTCAGTTGTGTCCCGCCAGAGGCAGCATCGTGCAGGAACGGCAAACAGGGATGAGGGGTGAAGCAGCCAAATAGGGGAGTTGGCGTCTTCAGCCACACCCTGCTCTAACCATGGAGGTGGGCAGGTTCCCAGCGAACTAACCCTGCAGCCTGAGCTTCCTGCCTGGCTGGCGGGGCACCTAGTGAGAGTCCTGCCACTCAGCAGCACTGGGAGAGGACCCAGACCTGGATTCCTGAGTCCCAGGAATGGATTCTGGATGCAGGCCCAGGTTGGGGAAGGACTGGCCTGGATTCTCAGGAGGTAGGTGAGAGGCTGCTGCCTGTGCCCTGCCCCCAAAGCTCCAAGCCCAGCTGTGTGGTTCCAAGCCCTCTCCCCAGGCCAGCAGTGACCTTGGTGCCCCTCACTGGAGTGAGCTCTTGTGTGCAGCCAGCTCCGCTGAGCACAGCTCAGTTCACAGCCCCCACTTAGCGCTGGCGAGGAGCAGCGTAGCATTGTAGGCCTCCCTTTTCACACCGGGCCCGTTTGACTCCTGCGTGCGCTACATTGTTTGTCCTTATTTCCTGTCGCAACACCAGTGCCCAGAACAAAGCCCATTAGCAGGACAAAGCAGGCTCCAGGCCCCTACATGCTCACGCCTCGTGGCCATCCTCCAAGCAAACCATCAGCGCCTCCCTTTGTTTACAAGATGATTCCAGTAGCCTCGGCTTGCTGGGAGCAGCATCCCCAGGGCTCCTGTAGCATGAACAAGCTTCGCAGCCTTAGCTTAACAGTGCATTTGAAAGCCCACCTATTCCTGTGTCCGGGCACCAGATTCTTACCCTGCAGCCCCGTCTTGCCCTCAGTTTGCTCCCCCCGCTTAGCACTTCCCAGCAATATTCAGCACCTCTGCAGGGAGCTGTCCACTGCGGATGGGCCTAGGTGGCTCAGCGAGCCCTTAGGAAATGGGTGCAGCAGGGAGCAGCCAATGCAGGAGAGACAAGCAGGAGCCCAGGGACCTGAGCTACAGGAGAACTCCTTCAGCTGGTAGCAGTGGAAGGGATCTGAGCATCAGTGTAGGGCTGGCCACTAGGTGGTGCCATCCAATACACAAGGCCCGTATGGTAGAGTGCAGCACACAGAGACACTAGCTCCCAGCGTGCCCTGCCCAGCCAGGCTCTGCAGGGCTGGCTGTGGGCATTGGCTGCTCTGCTGCAATCTGTGCCCTCCTCATACCCAGGCAGCCCGTCTGCTCCCTGCCCAGTCAGGGGCTGCCTTCCCTTGCCCCTGCAGACTCACTCACCTGCCCCTCTTCCACTGGCTCAATCCAGTATTGGGGAGCCCTGCCAGCCGCCACCCCACCGCGCTGTCACACAGGGCCCATCCACCCCAGCTCACCCCTGCCCGTGCTGATCATGCCCCAGCCCACGTAGTGCTCTGGGCGCTTGCTCCGGCCTTCAGCCACACAATGTGCCCCCTTGTAACACCACCCACCTGCACATTTTAGAGTTTATGTAGGACAGGAACCCCAGGCAGACCCATGGCCTCCCCACTCAGGCCAGATCCCCCCCAGGTCAGGCCCCTGGCCTCCCCACTCCAGCCAGGCCCCTCACCCCCAACTCTTGCCAGTCCCCTCCAGTTATGCTGTCACTCCTATGCCAGCCAGCTAGCACCCTAGCCAGACCCATTGGCCCCCCACTCTGGCCAGGCCCCTCCTCCACCAAACTGAGCCTCCCATGTTGGCAATGGGTGGCACGGCTCTGACCCCAAGGGGCACCCCCACGCTGCCAACAGCCGGCATACGGCCTGAGCCAAAAGCCAACAGCACCAACGATTGACAGAGCAGGGGGGCAAGTATGGGCACAAATCTGCCTCCGATTGTCCATCCTGCTCTGCCCTGGGCACAGGCCCCTGCAGGCGGGGGCCCTGCTGTCCACCCTTCCCATCTACCCCAACAGCACCCCCTGTAGACCTGAGCCCTGGCCATGGGGGTGAGAGGGGCCAGAGACGGAGCAGCAGGCAGAGACAGCTCAAGATAAAGCTGCCACCCTAGACAGCACGGCCACGGGCTGCCCCTGCGCCACTCAGATTTGGCCGAGCCGGGCAGGTCTGCCACCCTAGGTGCTGCCCGGCGTTCCCAGCGCCAGGGGCTGCTAGCTGCAGGGCCCAGTACTGGGGTGTTGTCTGGGGGCAGCCCCATCGTGCCAACTCCGAGAGTCGCGGCTGCAGGAGAGTCTGAGAAACAACGGACCACGTGGCACATGCCGCTTTGCCGCAGGCTCCGCCCCTCAGCATGGCCTGACTCGGAGGGTGGGGCACTGCCTGTGCTGCAGTGGCTGCAGGTGGACCTGGCACTCAGGGTGGGGGGACAGTGGCACCAGATGAGGGCTCCAGAACACGGGGATCTGGTCCTTGGCACAGCGTTGGGTTGGGCCCGGGGGGTCCAGTCCCTGGCATAGCGCTGGGTAGCCCAGGGGTGTGACTGGTAGCACCCTTGGGCCCTGTCCGGCTGGCCCATCTCCTGCACTGAACAGCTGGCGGCCCCTTCAATCCTTCAGTGCCGCTGCCCTCCAGTGGTGCTGCCAAGTTACTGCAGGACAGTTCTCTCTCCCTCACACCCGTAGCAGGCCAATGGGGGTGGGGGGCGCTCTGGGACAGGGCAGGGGGCCAGCGCCCCCCACACTGTGCCGGGGAGGAGGCTGGGTGCTGAAGAGCGACCCTGCTGGGGCAGTGGCTGCAGGGCAGAGCAAGCGGCCTCACTGTCCACCCCCCTGTGCCTGTGGGAATAGAAACACCCCACAACCAGCGCGGCCCCACAGTTCTGGAGATGGGGCCCCTCCCACCTGCCCCACAGGCCAATGCAAACCCAGAGCTGCCCAGGAGGCTGGGTGCCAGCAGCAGGAGGGCGATGCGTCATTGCCATGACATCACGCTGCTGCCGGGTGTGTGGGTAGAGGGGCTGGGCCGGCCGGTTCCCTCTCTAGGGCCTGAGCCCTGCCCCCTTTGAAGCCAGCCCCAACCCAGTGCTGTGGGAAGGTGGGTCCCATGTAGTGGCTGGTGAGGAGTTGAGCAAGGGGTTGTCCCGGGCTGGCACTCCCTAGGGATGTTACCCCTGCAGGCTTGCCCCTGGCTGCAGGGGAAGGTCGGGCGGGAACCTCGAGCTCTGGGACATGGTTCTCCTGCTGCGGCCCCTCCCTGGGCACCACGGGGATACCACTGGCATTTGAGGGACCTGCCCTAGAAAGCGGAGGGTGTGTGTGGTCCAACAGCACCCTGGCACCCAGCTTTGTTTAGCGCTGTGTTGCCACGGCCCCTGCCCTCACGCTGCCACCTCGATGCCATTGCCACAATCTCAGGGCAAGCCCCGGGGCCAGGCCAGGCTGGAATCCCTCTCTGCCCCAGAGGGTACCCCCCCAGGGCAGGGCTGGGGCAGGGGGTGGGACAGCAGAAGGGACGCCTGGTCCCTGAGCCTGCAGGGCCATGAACCTGGCTGTGCAGGCAGGCAGCTCCTGCCAGGGTTGTGTGTGAGAGGTCATACCCTGTGCCCCAGGGCCCTACCCCACACAGCCCTGGCTCCTAGCCCACAGTGTGGGCAGAGAGCTTTCCAGCACCAGGGCGTGCCCCGCTGGTGCCAGCCCCTATGGCTGCACCTCTAGCAACTGGGCCCTCCCCTCAGCCCAGAGAGCACCAGCAGCCGTGTGGGGCACTGGGCCTAGAACCAGGACAAACAATTCCCATATCCCCAGACTGTCACAGGACGCTCCAAGGCCCTGGCTCCGTGCGGCCTCCAGGTGGCACTGGGAGAAAGGGTTGCCCGCAGTCCTGCGCCCTGCTGAGGACATAGCGTGACAGCCAGGCCCAGCTGTCCCTGCGCCGGGTGGGAGCCGAATTTCCATTCACCCCTTTGGACAAGCCCCCATGGAATCAGGACAAAGAGCCCGAATTCCAAAGCTTCCCCCAAATCAAAACTTTGTGATTCGAGAACTTGTTGGTTTTGACATTTCCTTTGTATTAAAATAGTCGCTGTGTCTCTTCGCTACACAATAAATATCAGGTAGAATATCAGGTAGTGGTCAGCATCCCCGTCCCAACACGCCAACCAGGCAGTGCCAATGGGAGCCCAGCTGGGTGCTGGCGCCTCCTCCCATCATGTCGCCACAGCCCCCTGACGTGCTACCCAGCCCAGGTCTCCCTGGCCAGCTCTGACTGCGTTCCTGGTGCCACGTGGGCGGAGAGCGCCCCCTAGCACGCGGCAGCTGCTTCACCCTCCTCCCCGCTAGAGGCCAGCTCGTCCTCGGAGCCAGGCACTGATGGGCTGGACAGGCCAGGCTCCAGGTTAACGTAGGTGACGCTCAGGTTGATGTAGTGCTTGCCCTTCAGGGAGGCCATGATGCACTCCACCTCCCCAATCAGGGCGGAGAAGGTGGGGCGCTCCTCGGGGCTCGGAGCCCAGCAGCTCAGCATCACCGCGTACCTGCCCCGACGAGAGAGCCCGTTAGAGTCAGCACAGGCCCAGGAGCAGGGAGCTCAGCCAGACACCAGCACCTCCCACTCCCCCACCTGATCCCCGCATGCCAAACCATCCCAAATTCCCCTGCTTGGCCCCCTGGACCCTACAACCCCATGCACCAGGAAAGGGGAGCCCAAAGGGGGTGTCCTGCGTGAGGGGATGAGGAGGTTCTTGGGGGTGCCGGGCCGGGCACTGCTCACTGGGGGGCTGGCAGGCAGAAGTTTGGGAGCTGGGATATGTGGGGTTGATGTGGGGGACACAGGAGGGAGCGGGGTTGTGGGGGCAGAAGGTCCCCAAGGGGCCCTGGGCCACCCCCCGCTCCCCGTGAGGAAGAGGGCACAGCACTCACAGCGAGTCCGGACAGTACTCAGGCTGTGGCAGGCGCCGGCCACTCAGCAGGTAGTGCGTTATGTCGTAGGGATCCACCTCGGGGTACGGTGGGGCCCCACGTGTCAGCAGCTCCCACAGGAGGACTCCGAAGGACCACTGTGCCGGAGAGAACGGGGTCATTCCAGCGGCACTATGCGTGCAGCCCCCCGGAGTCTCCCACTGCACATGTGGGCACTGCCTGAGGGGATCCAGCCTGGGGGGCATGCATGGGAGAATCTGCAGTGGCAGGCATGGGAGAATC
Source organism: Platysternon megacephalum (assembly GCA_003942145.1). Classification (NCBI taxonomy): domain Eukaryota; kingdom Metazoa; phylum Chordata; order Testudines; family Platysternidae; genus Platysternon; species Platysternon megacephalum. The sequence continues at coordinate 23,792 of QXTE01000444.1, forward strand.
TGCCCCATCAGGTCTCTGGTCTCCACCAGTGAGGAGACAGCTACATCCCCGCTCCTCCCCCAGCTCTTTACCTCTGGCTACCTGACCTGCCCACCCGCTGGAGAGCCATATTTTGAGGCCCCACGTAGGCCCAGCATGGGTCAGCAAGGACACGGACCTGCCTGGGTCAGCGACGTCAGGAGTGGTGTCTGCTGGCACCGAGCTCTGACCCCCGGGCCACGTTCTGACCCCTGGGCCGTGCTCTCCCTGGGCCACACTCTGACCCCCAGGCTGCGCTCTCCCCACGCTGGTCTCTGACCCCTGGGGACGGGCTCTGCCTGGGCCGCGCTCTCCCCTCCCTTGCACAGCGATGCGAATGCCAAGTGGTAGGAGATGCCGAGACCCCCGTTGTGCAGCCAAGGAAGCTCAGCTGGAGGGCCAAGTGCTCAGCGAGTGCTGCTCTGTGGCAGTCACACTGGCTGGCAGGGCTCTGCCCACTGCCCACCTGGCACAGCACAGCCAGCGCAGGTGGCAGGCTGCTGGGAAAGGGCAAGCCACACGTAATGGGTCTAAACTTCCAAAGCCCCATGTGCCAAGGGGGGCATGTAACACCGTGTGCGGACCGGCCACTGACCCTGGCTCTGTCAGCCATGTGCCCAGGGTGCCCTGTGGGGGGCAGGGTCCAGCCGGGGCGGGAGCTGGCATGAAGAGGAGAGCAGAGCTCTTTCCTGGACTTGGAGCGGCTGGGAGCCACATAGGGCCATTCTGCGGTCACTTGCCATAGCCACCCAGCTCCTGGCGCCCCCCGGTGGGCGTGGCATGGGCACAGGCAATGCACTAGTCCCACACACAGCCCACCCCGCACTCACTACGTCTGACTTGGTGGTGAATTTCTGGATCTGCAGGCTCTCGAGTGCCATCCACTTGACGGGCAGCTTGGCCTGGCGGTGCTGCCGGATACTGTAATACTCCTTATCAAAGACGTCCCGGGCCAGGCCGAAATCCGCCACCTTCACCGTGAACGTCTGGTCCAACCTGCAAGGCACAGACAGGGTTGGGGGGAGGGTGGGAGGAGGACCAGCCTGGTCCCCACCGCCCCGGGGAATGCCAGCTGAGCTGGTGGAACCGCTCCGGGAGCCTGGCATTCGGAGCCGCTTATCTCCAGCCCCCAGACATCTGGGCCCAAAGCCATGGGCGGGCACTCAGGGGCCAATGGCACACAGGCTGGCAGGTCTCAGTGCAGCCCCCAGGGCCACGCGTCCACCCTCCCAGCTGGCAGAGTAACTGCTCCTGGGCCACAAACCCCAACCTCGTAATAGCAGGGTTCCTTCTGAGGTGGTTTGACTAACACTCGCCCTGCTGCTGCCCAGGCTCAGCCAGCACCGAGCGGGCATGCCAAGTCCCAGTACCCACCAGCCCCAGGCTCAGCCGGCACTGAAGGGACATGCCAGGCCCTGGTACCCACCAGCCCCAGGCTCAGCCAGCACAGAGGGGACAGTGCCAGGCCCCAGTACCCACCAGTCCCGGGCTCAGCTGACACGGGGGGGGGCAGTGCCATGCCCCGGTACCCACCAGCCTCGGGGTCAGCCGGCACAGAGGGGGCTGTGCCAGAACCCGGTACCCACCAGCCCCGGGCTCAACTGGCACAGAGGTGGCATGCCAGGCCCCATAACCCTCCATCCCCATCAGCCAGCCCGAGGTTCGCCGGCAGCACTCAGAGGAATGGATGCCATGGCCTGGGCTCCCGAGGTCAGCGTGCCTGGACAGAGCATCCCATTGGGAAGCAACTTGCAGTGAAGAGGATGCTGAGGAGTGTGCCCGGGAGTGCTCCAGGCTAGCGAGGCATCCCCAGCATCCCGCAGCCAGGCACGCAGGCCCCGGACACCTGCCCGGCACACTCACATGCAGTTCCTGGCGGCCAGGTCCCTGTGCACAAATTTCATGTGGGCCAGATAGTCCATGCCCTGCGCCACCTGCAGCCCGAAGCCTATTAGGTCCTTCACCGTCGGGTTCTGGGGAGACAGGAGCAGGGAGACATGCAGCCCCGTCCCTCGTGCCTGGGTACAGCCCAGCCCCTACCTGGCACTGCACAGACGCCCTGCCCTGGGCGCGGGGCCAGCAGATGCGGCCAGGCAGCACCACGGCCATTGGGTTTCCAGGAGCTGCCAGACCTGTCAGCTAGGCTGAAGCTGATGCAGGGGACAGGGGGCGTTCTGGATCCCAGGGTCCCAGTGGGGCAGGGGGTGCCTGGGTCTGGGGCGGGTGGTTGTGCTGTCTGCTGAATTAATATGAACTCGGACCGTATAGATCTTTGTTGCCACCACTGTTATATATTTGCAGCAAATATTGTACAAAGGATGTCGTGTGAGGTGCCTATGAAGAGGTTATAATTTGCTGGTTATAATTATGCTATCCGTATATGTGTATCATTTTTGTATTTGAAGTTATGAATATTGGCTATGTACTTGTATCTCAAATATATTTGATTCCAAGTAGCCTCAGTGAAACATTTGGTCAGCTTCTTGAGAAGGGACTATTCTCAGTAAGTGCCCAATCAAGAAATACTTAACTGACTATGGACTTTGGGAGATGCCAATCCACATCTGAGCTTTCCTGGGAACATTCAAACTAACATGTAAACAATGGCGTTGGCCTGCAAACTGAATCATGCATGGACATGTGACTTGCCCATGTAACTCCAGATTCCATCTTACTGCTGTGATTTTCCACAGTAAAAACAAAGGAGTGTCCTTCCACGGGCAGAGAATATAAAAGGCCCTGAAAACTCCTCCATCTGGTCTTCAATCCTGCTTCTTGCCTATGGAGGAACCTTGCTGCAAACTGAAGCTCTGAACAAAGGACTGAATGACCCATCCCAGCTGTTGATGTACGCCAGAGAATTTGAACCTGCAGTTTATTCCATCACTGCTGCAAGCCTGAACCAAGAATTTTGCCATTACTGTATGTAATTGATTCCATTTAACCAATTTTAGCTCTCATCTATATCTTTTTCCTTTTATGAATAAACCTTTAGATTTTAGATTCTAAAGGATTGGCAACAGCATGATTTGTGGGTAAGATCCGATTTGTATATTCACCTGGGTCTGGGGCTTGGTCCTTTGGGATCAAGAGATCCTTTTTTCTTTTACTGGGGTATTGGTTTTCATAACCATTTGTCCTCTTAACAAGTGGCACTGGTGGTGATACTGGGAAACTGGAGTGTCTAGGGGTATTGCTTGTATGACTTATGGTTAGCCAGTGGGGTAAAACCAAAGACCTCTCTGTCTGTCTGGTTTGGTGTGCCTTAAAGGTGGAAAAACCCAGGGGTGACAGTAACTTAAAGGACTTACCGGTACGCCGGAGTCCTGAGCGGGATGTGACCTCAGCCGGAAGAGGCGTGGCCTCAATGGGAAGAGGCGGGGCCTTTCAAGATTTAAAGGCCATGGGGCTCCGGCCGCTGCGGGGAGCCCCAGGCCCTTTAAATCCCAGCCGAAGCCTGGCTCCCGGGGCCCCAGGGCTCCAGCAGCTGGGCTCGGGCAGGGATTTAAAGGGCCCGGTGCTCCTGCCACTGCGGGGAGCCCTGGGCCCTTTAAAGCGCCGCCAGAGTTCCGCGCTTTAAAGGGCCCGGAGCTCCGTGACCTTTAAATCCCTGCCTAAGCCCGGCTGCCGGAGCTCCAGTGGTGATTTAAAGGTCCCGGGGCTCTCCGCAGCAGCTGGAACCCTGGGCCCTTTAAATCACCCACGGAGAAGCCGGTCTAGTCCAGCTTACTTTCACCTCTGGAAAAACCCCAGCCTTGGGCTGTAACTGCCCTGCTCTAAGCAATTTGTCCTGAATTGGTACTCTCAGAAGTGTCCCACCAGGAGCAGCATTGTTACAGGAGGTTACCTGTTCTCCTCTAGGCTGCAGGCAGGGAACCCCCAGCCAGGGTGACCCTGCTTTTGCCTGGCCCTTGAGCAGGGAGGGTGGCTGGCCTGTGCTTACCCGTTCCTTGGAGCGGATGAAGTGCCGGAGGTCTCCGTGCTTCATGTAGGGCAGCACGACCAGGGGCAATCCCTGGCGCGGCAGGCAGACACCCACCAGCGACAGGACGTGGGGGTGATGGAAGCTCTTCATGAGAATCCCCTCCTTCAGGAACTCCTCCACCTCCTCCACGTCGGTGATCCCTGGGACCGAGCACAGCCATGAGGCTGGGGCACCAACCAGCCCGGGAGCTGCAGCGCAGGGATGGGCCCCAGGGGATGGGGTGACCTGGGCTGTCGGAGCCCAGCAAGGAGCAGCAGAGGGCATGGGAGAGCAGTGGCTACATCACAGAGGTGTTACGCCCATGCCATGGGACACCACACCCAGCCACCAGCCAGGCACAGCAGGCGCCGGGCACACACACGCTTCCTGGCCCCCGACATTGGCAGCTGCGCAGGGGGAAGGCCTGAAAACACCCAGGAGTCAGGCATAGCCCAGATAGGTGGGGTTCCCGCTCTATTCACCTCCTGCTCCTTGGCCCACAGCCTGACACGAGTGAAGGGCCAGTGCAGGAAGCAGGTGAGGCTCGGAGGGACCCCAGGGGGGATGGGGATTTGGGACCCCCTAGAGCACGGCAGAGGCAGCCCCTGCGGAAGAGCAGGCCAGTAGCCAGAGGGAGGGACACTCACGGTTCAGGGATTTGACGGCGCAGTGGATCTCTGTCTCTGACAGATCTCTGTACGTGCCGTGGTACACGCTCCCGAAATGCCCTGGCCGGGAAAACACAGGCATCCTGGACAGAGCCGCCATGCAGCAAGGAACGCCCCGAGCTGCCCTTTGCTCCAGCCCCCAGCCGGCCTGCCACAGGCAGGGCAAATACCTAGAGTCCAAGGGGATGGGCTGGAAGATGGCAGAGGGGCTGGGAGGGTGTCAATGCTGCAGGGCCCAGATGGGCACCAGATACAGCAGGGGGGGCCAGGGCTGCATTACTGCGGAGAGGCACCCACACGTACTGGATACGGCCAACGGGACGTGGCTATGTTGGTGCCGCAGGGCCCAGATGGGCACCAGATACGGCCAAGGGGCCAGGGCCATGTCGGCGCCGCAAGGCCCAGACCGGCACCAGATACGGCTAAGGGGCCAGGGCCATGTCGGCGCCATTGGGCCTGGACGGGAACCGGATATGGCTGAGGGGATGGGGCCATGTTGGCGTTGCAGGGCCCAGACAGGCACCAGATACGGCCTTGCCCTGCTGTGAGGCCTCCAGGCCGGCCCGACGGGCTCCCCCACAGGGCTGTTCTGCGCTGGGCCGGGTACTGCCCCCAGCGCCGGCTCCAGGGTTTTTGCTGCCCCAGGCAGCAAAAAAAAAAAAAAAAAAAAAAGCCGCGATTGCGATCTGCGGCGGCAATTCGGCGGGAGGTCCTTCGCTCCGAGCGGGAGTGAGGGACCCTCCGCCGAATTGCCGCCGAATAGCTGGACGTGCCGCCCCTCTCCCGAGTGGCCGCCCCAAGCACCTGCTTGTTCAGCTGGTGCCTGGAGCCGGCCCTGACTGCCCCTCATCGGGTTCAGAGAGGCGACCTAGCTGGGCAACAGCCACCAGCCACAGGCATGCACCTGGCACTCCGGGGAACGGGCTGATCTTGGCGCAGCCAAACTGTGCCGTGCTGCTCAGCCCGAGCCCTCAAGCCGTGGGCAGGGACTGGCCCCTCCGACCAGTGCCCAACCCCGCATACCATGCCACAGATGAACACCATCCGTGCTGGATCAGCACCACATAGGGGCTCTCATTAGTACTGAGCTTCTCTGGGGTGGGACCTTGACACAGAGGGAATGTCAGGTGGTCCCAGCCCGAACCAGCTACGGCTCAGCACTCATTGTGCCAATCTGCATCTGCCATGTGGGCCCAGCCCAGCCACAGTTCAGCGCTCACTGTGCCAGTCTGCATGTGCCACACAGGTCCAGCCCAGCCCAGCGCTCACTGTGCAAGGCTGCATGTGCCACACGGGCCCAGCCCGACCCAGCTATGGCTCAGCGCTCCTTGTGCCAGTCTGTATGTGCCACATAGGTCCAGCCTAACCCAACTACAGCTCGGCACTCACAGTGCCAGGCTGCGGGTGCCACGTAGGCCCAGCCCAACCCAACTACGGCTCAGCACTGCCGTGCCAGGCTGCAGTTCAGTGCTCACTGTGCCACGCTGCCGTGCCAGGCGGGCCCAGCCCGGCCCAGTGCTCACCTTTGCCGATGACCCGGTCCCGGTGTGTTAGCAGCCGCTCCTCTGGGATCAGGACGTCCTTCACCTCCTCCAGCAGCTCGGGACGGAGGTTTTCGACGCAGCAGGACGGCATCCTCACGAGTGGCACAGCAGAGCTGTCGCTACTGCCCGTGTAGGAGGCATCTCGGAAGCGCCTGCTGGCAAAGCCACCGCTGGGAGTGGCTGCTGGGGGCAGCACCGCCAGGAACCAGGCAGAGAGAGGAAAGTCACAGCGAGACCCTGGCAAAACCCTTCCCCTCCACTGGATCAGCCTGCGTGCCCTGCTGCCTGCCCCCCCGCTGGGGCAGAGGGAGAAACTGCCTCTCGGAACATCCCCAGGGTCTCCTGATCAATGCCCACCAGCCCCGCGAGGACCCTCAGGCATTGCAGTGCTGGGAGCTTGTGGGCGGAGGTCCCATGGCCGGCGAGGACCAGTCGGCAGGAGCTGCACACAGCCACGGCCGAGACCCGCCCACTGGGCCAGAATAGAAGGGAGCCGACTGACATGCTGGTGCGGCTCTAACACGGGCAGGGCTGCCCCAAGCTGGGCAGGCCTTTCCCGGCTGGTGGGGGGAGAGGGGTGTCTGCTGGAAGGACGGTGACTCGGCCCTGCCCCCATAGGTTGCAGGCACAGTGAGCAGTGCCCCCTGGCATGACAGTTCCTTACCCTGCACATCCCGGTAGTCCATGAAGGAGGGGAGCGGGGCAAAGCTGGGGGCATTCCCATTGGGATTCACCAGCATCTCCAAATTCTCGGTCCCTGAGGACATGGAACAAGAAGCCGTTCAGAGTCTCAAGAGCCAGCGCTGGTCTAGTGGCCTGGCCCACTTCTGCCGGGTACCAGATATCCCACTGGCCACAGGCATTGCTCAGCCCCCCGCCACACTGAGAGGACAGGAGGCCCAGCCCCACTCAGAGCTGGCACCCTAAGGACTGGCACAGCATCAGTAACAATGTGTGTGGGGGGGAATTTCTTGGTGCCTAGATAGCAGGATGATGGGCACGTTGCCTGTAATGCCAGAAGACACCTCCCCCATGGTCGTGGGGCACAGTCCCATTCACCCACGTAAGGCATATGACACCCAGCTGGGGGCCCAGAACAGGAGCGGACACTGCCAGAGCAGAGAGCGTGTGACACAACATTCAGTGCCTGTGGGAATGGGGCTGTGGCAGGCTCAGGGGTGCAACACCCCATGTGTGGGAAGGGAATTACCCATCTCCTTCCTGCATCTGCATTTCACCACCAGGAACACCAGGAGGCAGCCGAACACGAAGGTGGTGATGATGCCCAGGAGGATGCCCGTCAGGGGGTCTGGGGAGATGGTGGCCACCACTGAGCCCAGGTTCTGGCACGCACCATTCACACAGATCTGGGGAAGGACAGGGCAGGCAGTCAGTGCCTGGGCAGCCAGCAGGCAGAGAATGGGTCCTAAGCCATCTGCAGGATTAGGGGGACTTGCCCGCCCCCAGCGCTGAACACCCCAGCTCTTATCTAGCACTTTCACCCAGCAATCTCAGTGTGCTCTGTCAAGGTCAGCGCCGTTAGCCCTGTTTTGCAGATGGGGAAACTGAGGCACGGGGCACGGCCGCGACTTGCCCAGGTCTCCTGAGTCCCAGCCCAGTGCTCTATGCGCCATGCCACTCTGCCTCTCTGAAGCATTAACACACTGTACTCCTGCAGCTGGCGCTCCTGCCCAGGTTCTCCAGAGTGGGTGGGGCTGGCATGAAGGGAGCTCCACTCCACACAGGTCTTCTGGGTACCGAGGGATTCAGCGCCCAGGGCTGGTGGGACGACAGAGGGCCCAGAAGCAGGCAGCACATGTGGCACATGGCCAGCCCCGACCCACACTCCCCTGGCAGGATGGGCATCGTCACCTAATGGACCAGAGGACATTTCCCATCGTTGGGCCCATGGGGCTACACCCCTCTGTTACTGGGCTGCTCCGAGCATGCATGTCAGGTACCCCAGCCCCTGCACTCTGCCCTGTCCCAGCCCTGCCTGGCAGCACCCCTGCAAAGCCTGGCACCTACTCATCTCAGCAGTGAGCACTGGGTGAGGCAGGTTGGGCAGGACATGGGCATCAAAGATGCCACCCCAGCATGTGCCATGTTGCAGAGACACCAGAGGAAGGAGACTGACAGGGTCACCATGTGGCTCAGCCAGCGGGGACCCCCCGGCCACCCCTTTGCACCCAGGGCAGACAACAAGCAGCTGGCACAGCCTGTGGCTGCATGCTGGGCTGGACGCTGCTTCCCCTGCCCTCCTCACTGTGTGCCAGGCAGCAGAACCAGGAGCGAATCCCAGCAGCTGGCTGGCAGTGGGGAAGCCGTTCCCCACAGGCCTGGTACCCTCCAGAGGCCAGGAAAGCCTTCCCCAGGCAGCTGCACTCAGGACATGTTCAGCCCACATGTTCAGCCCCGAGCGCTGTCCAAAGAGGAAGGGCAGGGAGAGGGGGAGGCAGGCTGCAGGCCAGACCCCCCAGGGCAGAGGGCCAGTCTAGGCAGTGCTGCCACAGCCCCGATCCAGCCTAGGTCTCCCTGGGCTCTGCGCCAGCCAAGGGAAAGGGGGGCGAAGCCCTGGAAGCCCAGCTCAGGGCGAGCGCTGTCCTCCCTCCAGCTCGGCTCTACCTGCACAGGGACTCCATCCAGGGGTAGGCTAAGGTTCCTGGGGATCCGGCAGGTCACCTCATTCTTCAGCACGCTGGGGTGGCAGTCCTGGCCCGCCACAGTCACGGTGATGCTCATGCAGCCCACCAGCGCGTCCAACCCGATTTGCTGCACACACAGCCACCATCACGGGGATCCCCCGACCCTAGCTAGAGAACTCCCCCGCCTGAGCCACCCCACCTCCCCGCCTCCCCCAGGATCTCCCTGACCTGAGCTGCCCCACCTCCCCCGGGAACGCCCTGGCCTCTCCCTGGAACCCCGCCCCCACCTGAGCCACCCCACCTCTCCAAGGTTGCCCCCCCCCCAGCCTGAGCTGCCCCGCCTCCCCCAGGAACCGCCCCACCTCCCCCGGGAACCTCCCCACCTGAGCCCCCCCGCCTCCCCCAGGTTGCCCCCCGGCCTGAGCTGCCCCACCTCCCCGGGGAACCCCCCGGCCTCTCCCAGGAACCGTCCTGCCTGAGCCCCCCCGGCTCTCCCGGGAACCCCCAGGCCCACCCCTCCCTAGGGTGCTGCACCACCCCAGCCTCAGCTCCAGCTGCCAAGCCTCTCGCCTGGGCTCCCATCCCTTCGCCCTAACCAGGCCCTCCCTCGCCGGCCATGGCCCCAGGCCCTCCCCCACCAGCCATCGGCCCGGCCCTGGGCCCTCCCCCACCCTCTCCCACTGGCTATCCCTCCATGCCCTGGGCCCTCCCCTATCCCATCCCCACCAGCCATCATCCCATGCCCCGGGCCCTCATCTCTCTGCCCCCCAGTTCTCTCTGGCACTCTTCTGGCCCCCAGCCCACCAATGCAGGCCCGGCCTGGCCCCCTCAGTCCCACTCCTGCCTGGGCCCCCTGCCTCCCTCAGCCCCCTCCATACATGGATCTCGATCTCGTCGTCACCAGACTTGAGGTGGTACGTGTGGTCGTCGTGCTTGAAGGGCAGGATCTGAGGCGTGGGGTAGTAGCGCAGGCGGAAAGCCCTGCGCCCGGGGGAGCCGTCCAGCAGCACGGTCAGGTTGCCATGGGCACTCTCCACCCTGTTAGCGAAGGGGTAGGCTGGGCTCTGGCACACCAGCTGCTCAGGAGAGCGCGGTCCCACGCACACCTGAGGGGACAGGGTGCGTTGGAAGAAGCGTACCCGGGAGCAGAGCTCACAGTGAGGAGGGGACTGGTGCTCCCTGGACATGGCCCGGAACTGGTTCCTAGGCACCCCATCAGGCCCAGGCCCAAGCCGCCCTTCGCTCTGCTGGCTGTACGCTACGGACCCGGCCCAGGCCTCTCGCCATCCCCCATACCCCGCCACAGGCACACTACGTCTGCAGGGAGCCCGAGGCTGCAGCACTAAGTTAACGCGCCCACCTTGGATAACTGGAGACCAGAGCCACCAGTGACACGAGTGTGTGAGCTCTCAGCCGCCTCCTGGCAAATGCACAACCCCCTGTGACTGGCACGGCCTGGGCCCAAGACCTCAGACTGGGACAGCAGGGCCTGTGGGCCGGCACTGAGCAGAGCCCTGGGCTAGCATGGCTTGCGTGTTGGGATTGGGGGGCACTGGCAGAGCTGGGCAGACACAGAGCAGGGCTAGCAGGGGCTGCGAGATGGGATTGAGGGGAACTGGCAGAGCTGGGGAGGAACCCAGGGCTGGGCTAGCAGGGCCTGTGGGCCGGCACTGAGCAGTGCCCTGGGCTAGCATGGCTTGCATGTTGGGATTGGGGGGGGGGCACTGGCAGAGCTGGGCAGACACAGGGCAGGGCTAGCAGGGGCTGCGGGGCGGGATTGAGGGGAACTGGCAGAGCTGGGGAGGAGCCCATGGCTGGGCTAGCAGGGGCTGAGGGGCAGGATTGGGGGGCACTGGCAGACCGGGTGGAATCTCCTACAGCCCCTGCCTGCACCAGGCCCGACCAGTGTTTCAAGCCCGTTTTTCTCTCCCCCTTCAGCACATCGTGCCCAGCTCCCTGACTGTGTTCCCCTGGCCTCAGCCGGCCCTGGCCCATGATGCTGGCCCTGCCCCGCCCCTCACACTCACCTTGGCCTCCGTCGCCACGCTGGCGTCCACAAACTGGACTCTCGGGTAATACACGGAGTCCAGGCTGGTGCCATGGATGGTGAGGGCCGAACCCCTGCAGAAGGTCACAGATCACTGCCATATGGAGCGTGAAGCACAGCCCTGAGCCTGGGACCCCAGGGGCAGGGAAGACTCGGCCAGGGCACACTGGGGGCCTACAAGCTGGGGGGAGCCCCTGGCCAGGGCATGCTGGGGACCCCGGGGCCAGCAGAACCCTAGACGGATGCACTGGGGACCCACGGGCTGGACCAGCCTCCAGTGTTGGGCGTGCTGGGGACCATGGGGCTAGATACGCTGCCCGGGGCCTCTGGTGCCCACAAAGGGAGCTGTGCCCCCTGTTCCTAACCCCCCATGCTGTGAACTCCCACGTGTCATGGGCTTGCAGGAGGAGGCTGGGTCTGCCCATGGAATCAGGGGGCTGCCCCATCCCCAGCCTGGAGGAGGGACACCTGTGCTCTCAGGAGGGGGCCCTCAGCCTGGTGAAATGGGCCAGGCTGCTGGGCACAGAGTCCTAGGCTCTTCACCGTCCCCTGCAGGGAGGAGGCCATGCAAGCTGGGGGTGGGGGAGGGAGGCTGTGATCCAGGGAGGTTGGAGAGTAGGGTTGGAGTGTGGGGGGGTGACATTATTGACATGAACTGTGACCGTATAGATCATTGTTGCAATCACTGTTATATATTTGCAGTAAATATTGTACAAAGGTTGTCAAGAGAGGTGTCTATGAAAAGGTTATGATTTGCTGGTTACGATTATGCTATCTGTATGCATATATCATTTTTGTATTTAAAGTTATAAGTATTGGCTCTATACTGTCCGTATTTCAAACTTGTGCTATGCTTCTGGGTGACACCCCAGACAATTTGGCATCAGCACTGCCTAGCCTGCTTGATGGTCATTAAGGACCATCAGCTATACAAATGACCCATTGAGAGAAGGCAGATACACATGTGGGGACATGCCTATGAACAGAACTCTCAGGTTTTTCCATGCCATGTGCTAGGTAGCTTGTTTTTGGAACAAAGGAAGCACAGGCCACATGGCAAGAAACTATAAAAGGCAGCTGCATCTCCTCCATCTTGTCTTCAATCCTGCTTCTTACCCAGTAGCGGCGCCAGCTCTTCCGGCGCCCTAGGTGGCGGGGCCCCAGAAATGCTGCCCCCAACAGCGGCGGCGGAAGGTCCCGCCCCCAAAATTGAACTGACGGCCGGGGCGCCGGCGCCCCCAAAATAGCAGCGGCCTAGGCGACCGCCTAGGTCGCCTAATGGGTTGCGCCGGCCCTGTTCTTACCTCTGGAGGAACTTTGCTACAAACTGAAACTCTGAACAAAGGACTGAATGACCCACCCAAGATGTGGATTTACTCCAGAGACTTAATTTAAACCTGCAGTTTATTCCATCACTGCTACAAGCCTGAACCAAGAACTTTGCCATTACTGTATGTAATTGATTCCATTTATCCAATTTTTGCTCTCATCTATATTTCTTTCTTTTTATGAATAAACCTTTAGATTCTAAAGGATTGGCAACAGCGTGATTTGTGGGTAAGATCTGACTTGTAGATTGACCTGGGTCTGGGGCTTGGTCCTTTGGGGTCTGGAGAACCTTTTTTCTTTTACTGGGGTATTGGTTTTCATAACCATTCATCCCCATAACGAGCAATGCTGGTGGTGATACAAGGGAACTGGAGTATCTGAGGGAATTGCTTGTATGACTTCTGGTTAGCCAGTTGAGTACAACTGAAGTCCTCTCTGTTTGGCTTGTTTGGTGTGCTTTAATAGTAAAGGAACTCCAGCTTTAAGGGCATGGCTACACTTGCAGATGTAGAGCACTTTGAGTTAAACCAGCCTTCGTAGAGTCCAGTAGGGAAAGCGCTGTAGTCTGTCCACACTAACAGCTGCAAGCACACTGGCATGGCCATATTAGCAGCTCTTGCAACAGCCACAGAGAGCAGTGCATTGTGGTAGCTATCCCAGCATACGAGTGGCTGCAACGTGCTTTTCAAATGAGGGGGGTGGGGTGGAGTGTGACAGGGAGTGTGTTGTGTGTATGGGGGGGGGAGAGAGTGGGTTTTTGGGGGGCTGAGAGCATGTCAGCATGCTGTCTTGTAAGTTCAGACAGCAACAGACCCCTCCCCCCCGCCTCTCTCTCTCACACACAGCATTCCACAGTAATGGTTGCTTTGTCTCTGGCTGTCAAACGGAGCTTTCAAAGGGCATATTGGCATGCCTGGAGTGATTCCAAAACAATGACAAGAGTGGCCACTTGACTTAAGGGGATTATGGGACGTTTCCGGAGGCTGATCAGAGCGCAGTAATGCAACACCTCGTTCACACTGACGCCCGGGCGATACAGCCAATGTGCACCAAGTGTTAAACTTCTCGCCGAGGTGTAGTACCAGGAGCACTCTAGCCCTGGAGTCAGAGCACTCTACGTGCCTTGCCAATGTGGACGGGTAGTGAGCTAGTGTGCCCGGGGCTGCTTTAATGCACTCTGAATCACAAGCGTCGCCAAGCCCTAAGCAATTTGTCCTGAATTGATACTCTCAGTTGTGTCCCGCCAGAGGCCGCATCATTACAGGGGGACTGTGATCTGCAGGGTTGGAGTGGGAGGGCTGTGACCAGAAGGACTGTGATCCAGAGGGGTTGGAGTGGGGGTGATGTGACCAGGGGGTTGGAGTGGCTGTGATTGGGGGGATGGAGTGGGGGGCTGTGACCAGGGGAGCTCCAGGAGCCAGGGGACCCTTCGCAACTCTATGCCTTCTGGGCACTCACTCGTATGTGCAGTTGGGGGAGATGTCACGGAGGACAGGGTCTGGGCGGTACTGGAATGGCTCCGGGGCGGGGAACTGCTCCTCGTCTATCCACAGGGCCACGGGGACAGCATGCAGGTTGCTGGCTGCAGGGCTGGTGCAGCGAATCTCGGTGGGGCTGGGAACAGAGGACAACACAACATGGAGACAAACAGACCCCCGGCTGGGCTGCAGGCTGCCCCTCAACCCGCTCTGGCCCACATGCCCCCCGGTGACCCGCCCGGACCAGCATAGCCAACACCCCCACGCTGGCCATCCCATAGCTGGGAGCACGCCTGGCCCCATCTGTGCCCCAACAGGCCCTGGCAGTCCTGGGGCAGGAGCTCTCCCCGAGGGCCCCGGGCACTGCAAACAGATGTGGGCTCACACATTGCAGAGCGTCCGTGGCACCAGACGCCATCCAAAGGACCCCACATAGGTGTTTATGTATAAACATGATCTCAGTGGAGCACATACACATGTACAGAGCTGGCCGCACCCAGCCACGCCGATCCAGCCGCTCAGCCGCACTGACCTGGCCACGCCGACCCAGCCACATCGACCCGGCCACGGCACACCACACCCGGCCACGCCAACCCAGCCATGCTGACCCAGCCACACCCACCCAGTCACACCCCGCCAGCCATACCTGAAGCACCGACCCAGTCACACCTGGCCATGCTGACCCAGCCACACGCAGCCACACCGATCCAGCCACACCTAGGGTGACCAGACATCCCGATATTTAGGTGTTTGTCCCGCGTCCCAACCGATCTTTAGTCGGGACGCAATTTGTCCCGATATTTCGCTCCGCCGACAGCACTCTTTTTTTTTCTCCTCTGCAGCACTTGGCTTTTTTTTTTTTGCTCCACCGGCAGACCCCCCCCCCCCCCCCCCCCCCCCCCCCCCCCCCCCCCCCCCCCATGTGTCCCGATATTTTCTTCCTCTCATCTGGTCACCCTAGCCACACCTAGCCACGGGAAACCAGCCACACCTGGACATGCTGACCCAGCCGCACCGACCCAGCTACACCTGGCTATGCCAAACCAGACATACCAACCCAGCCACCCCCGGCCACACCGCCCCAACCGCCCCCGGCTACGCTGACCCAGCCACACCAACCTAGCCACACCGACCCAGCTGCACCCAGCCACGCTGACCCAGCCACACCCGGTCACACATATCCAGTCACACCGGGCCAGCCGCACCCGGCCACGCCAGCCCAGCTGCACCGACCCAGTCACTTTGGGAGCAATTTGTCTAAGCAATTTGTCCTGAATTGATGCTCTCAGTTGTGTCCCACCAGAGGCAGCATCGTTACAATGGCGTAGTCGTGCTAGGATCCACAGAACCAGGTCAATTAAACATTGGATCAGAACCCCACGCTATCCAAATTTGAATTTTGGGATTGAGAGTTTGGTTGGTTAAAGAGCAGTTGCAATGGGTGAGCATATGAGGGCCTTGACAAAAAAGCCCTGGAAGATTTGTGTTCAGAAAAGGGGATATGCTTTGAAAGGAAAGCTACAAATCAAGAACTGAAAGATCTGTTAATGGCCAGTGATCAGAAGGCAGGAGCACAGCCCTTACCTGATGCTACAGAAGCTGCAGAAGCAATTAGAATGCAAAAGGCAGCAGATAAACTGCAACTTGAGCATGAACAGAAACTAGCAGACATTCGATGGCTGGAAAAGCAAAAGAATGGCTGAATTGGAAAAAGAAGCTAAAAGAAAGAATGGCTGAATTGGAAAAAGAAGCTGCTGAAAGAGAGGAAAGGGCTTGTAGAAGGCAAATGGAACGACTGGCTGCTGAGGAGAGGGTTCGCCAGATGCAACAAGAAACTGCCAGACTTAAACTCCAAGTCAAAAAAGCAATGGAAGAACAGCAGAAACTGTATCATCTTGAAAGTACAGTTTATAACAATGTTGGTATGTTGTATAACTCTGAGCAGTTGTCTAGGTGTAACCAAATGTACCCCAACACTGCCAACTTTTATGTAAATGCTGTTACTGTGAGTTCAGTAGAAGGTGACCCCATAAATTGTGCCAATGCTATGTATGGGAGTGGCAATGGAAAATTCATAGAGAGTGTAAAAGTCAATGGTAAAAGCTGTTTAGGGCAAATTATAGCTTCTAACATCACTCTTGTTAATCCAGATCTTGTCAAAGAGGAAGATTACTTACCAAATCAGAGTGTGAATGTTGTAGTCCTCTATGAGCTTACTGTAAGCATGCCTTTAGCCAGAATCCACCTTGAATGGAATGGTATTAAGCATGAAGTTATAGCTGGTGTAAGGAAGTTATTGCCTAAGGATCTTTTGATTGGGGAAAATATTAAAGCTTTGTTCAGTCCAGGTAACCAGTCACAGGAAAGGAATTATCTTAAACCTGTGTCTGGGCAATGATTTGCCTGGGGAGGGTTTCTCCAAATGTTTGTCTGACGAAAAGAGCTGTTTGTCTGTGAATGAAGTTTCTGAATGTCTGTCTAATGGCTCAGAAGTGAATCTGTAATTAGATCAAGCACAGAAAGAACTCATTGGTCAGGAAAATGTTTCTCAGGAGCAAATTAAAGTGGATGGTCAGGTTAAAGCCCTAACTGAGGAAGGCAAGGAAAGTTTGAATGAGCCTAGGCAGCCTTGTGAGCTAATGGCTTTGTCTAATCAGCAGTTTGGGAAGGCGAGGATAGTGGAAAATGAGTGTCCCTATACCTTACCTGTTACCTGTGTGGAGAATTGTAACAGTAAAGTGAATGTACCTGTGTCTGTTAGGGGTATTGACTTGCCTATGGAGGGAGCTACCCCGGTCTCCAAGCAGTTGTCTGTGAACAGCCCTGTGTGCTGGGACAAGGGAAATGAGATCCCAAGCTGTGTGTCTGGTAAAGGAAAATGTGTCTCCAGTTCTTTGTGAAGCAGACAGAAGGTGCCTTTCAGCCTGTAATGGTTGAGTGTAGTGCAGTTGTCTCAGGCCTGGTCTACACTACGATTTTAGGTCGAATTTAGCAGCGTTACCTCGATTTAAGCCTGGATCCGTCCACACGACAAAGCCCTTTTTTTCGACTTAAAGGGCTCTTTAAATCGATTTCTTTACTCCACCTCCGACGAGGGGATTAGCGCTGAAATTGGCCTTGCCGGGTCGAATTTGGTATAGTGTGGACGGAATTCGACGGTATTGGCCTCCGGGAGCTATCCCAGAGTGCTCCATTGTGACCGCTCTGGGCAGCACTCTCAACTCAGATGCACTGGCCAGGTAGACAGGAAAAGGCCCGCGAACTTTTGAATCTCATTTCCTGTTTGGCCAGCGTGGCAAGGTGCAGGTGAGTGCAGATCTCATCAGCAGAGGTGACCATGATGGAGTCCCAGGATTGCAAAAGAGCTCCAGCATGGACCGAACAGGAGGTACGGGATCTGCTTGCCCTATGGGGAGACGAATCCGTGCTAGCTGAACTCCGTTCCAGTAAACGAAATGCTAAAACATTCGAAAAAGTCTCAAAGGGCATGAAGGACAGAGGCCATAACAGGGCCACACAGCAGTGCCGCGTGAAAATTAAGTAGCTAAGGCAAGCCTACCACAAAACCAGAGAGGCAAACGGAAGGTCTGGGGCAGAGCCGTAGACATGCCGCTTCTACGCTGAGCTGCATGCCATGCTAGGGGGTGCAGCCACCACTACCCCAACCCTGTGCTTTGACTCCATCAATGGAGAATCACGCAACATGGAAGCGGGTTTTGGGGACGAGGAAGATGATGATGAAGAGATTGATGATAGCTCACAGCAAGGAAGCAGAGAAACCGGTTTCCCTAACAGCTAGGATATGTTTTTCACCCTGGACCTGGAGCCAGTAACCCCCGAACCCACCCAAGGCATACTCCCGGACCCTGAGGGCGGACAAGGGACCTCTGGTGAGTGTACCTTTGTAAATATTACACATGGTTTAAAAGCAAGCGTGTTTAATGATAATTTGCCCTGGCATTTGCGGCCAGTACAGCTACTGGAAAAGTCTGTTAACATGTATGGGGATGGAGCGGAAATCCTCCAGGGACATCTCCATAAAGCTCTCCTGGATGTACTCCCAAAGCCTTTGCAAAAGGTTTCTGGGGAGGGCTGCCTTATTCCGTCTGCCATGGTAGGACACTTTACCACGCCAGGCCAGTAGCACGTAGTCTGGAATTATTGCATAACAAAGCATGGCAGCGTATGGTCCCGGTGTTTGCTGGCATTCAAACAACATCCGTTCCTTATCTCTCTGTGTTATCCTCAGGAGAGTGATATCATTCATGGTCACCTGGTTGAAATAGGGTGCTTTTATTAAGGGGACATTCAGAGTGCCCGTTCCTGCTCGGCTGAACAGAAATGTTCCCCGCTGTTAGCCACGCGGTGGGGGGAGGGGTGAAGTGATCATCCCAGAGAATTGCGTGTGTGTGTGGGGGGGTTCTTTGGGTTTGTGCTGCATGCTAACCCGCAAACCGCAGCCCCTCCTTTTAAATTGCCAACCCATTTTAAATGGCCAACCCAACGGCCGCTTGGTATGGGAAATGAGGGCGCTGCTGTTTGAAACCATTCCCACATGTTATGAAGGTTAAAGAAGCCAAAAGACTGTGGCTTACCATGGCTGCCTGCAAGCCGAATTGTGTTGCCTGGCACTGCGTGAGTGATCTCTCACACCAAACCGGCAAGCCCTCAATATAAGAGGCAAAATGCGACCTTGTAACGAAAGCACATGTGCTGTGTAATGTGAACAGCAAGGTTTAACGGGAAAGAGTGTACCTATTGTTCTCTAAAATGTGTCTTTTTAACTACCACTCTCCCTTTTCCCCCACCAGCTGCAAATGTTTCTCCTTCCCAGAGGCTAGTGAAGATTAGAAGGTGAAAAAAATTCACTCGGGATGAGATGTTCTCTGAGCTCCTACTGTCCTCCCACACTGACAGAGCTCAGCAGAATGTGTGGAGGCAGAGAATGTCAGAGTTCAGGAAAGCACAATATGAACGCGAGGAGAGGTGGCGGGCTGAATGGCGGACTGAAGAGAGTAAGTGGCGGGCTGAAGAGGATAGGTGGCGTCAGCTTGCTGACAGAAGGCAAGAGTCGATGCTCCGGCTGCTGGAGCATCAAACTGATATGCTCTAGTGTATGGTTGAGCTGCAGGAAAGGCAGCAGGAGCACAGACTGCCGCTACAGCCCCTGTATAACCAACAGCCCTCCTCCCCAAGTTCCATAGCCTCCTCACTCAGACACCCAAGAACGTGGTGGGGGGCCTCCGGCCACCCAACCACTCCACCCCAGAGGATTGCCCAAGCAACAGAAGGCTGGCCTTCAATAAGTAAGTTTTAAAGTGCAGTGTGTCCTTGTCCTTCCCTCCTCCCCCACCCCACCCCACCCCACCCCACCTGGCGCTTCCCTCCTCCCCCACCCCTCCCGGGCTACCTTGGCAGTTATCCCCTTATTTGTGTGATGAATTAATAAAGAATGCATGAATGTGAAGTAACAATGACTTTATTGCCTCTGCAAGCGGTGATCGAAGGGGGGAGGGGAGGGTGGCTAGCTTACAGGGAAGTAGAGTGAACCAAGGGTGGGGTGGGGGGGTTCATCAAGGAGAAACAAACAGAACTTTCACACCGTAGCCTGGCCAGTCATGAAACTGGTTTTCAAAGCTTCTCTGATGCGCACCGCGCCCTGCTGTGCTCTTCTAACCACCCTGGTGTCTGGCTGCGCGTAATCAGTGGCCAGGCGATTTGCCTCAACCTCCCACCCCGCCATAAATGTCTCCCCCTTACTCTCACAGATATTGTGGAGCACACAGCAAGCAGTAATAACAATGGGAATATTGGTTTCGCTGAGGTCTATCCGAGTCAGTAAACTGCGTCAGCGCGCTTTTAAACATCCAAATACACATTCTACCACCATTCTGCACTTGCTCAGCCTATAGTTGAACAGCTCCTGACTACTGTCCAGGCTGCCTGTGTATGGCTTCATGAGCCATGGCATTAAGGGGTAGGCTGGGTCCCCAAGGATAACTATAGGCATTTCAACATCCCCAACGGTTATTTTCTGGTCTGGGAAGAAAGTCCCTTCCTGCAGCTTTTGAAACAGACCAGAGTTCCTGAAGACGCGAGCGTCATGTACCTTTCCTGGCCATCCCACGTTGATGTTGGTGAAACGTCCCTTGTGATCCACCAGTGCTTGCAGCAGCATTGAAAAGTACCCCTTTCGGTTTATGTACTCGCTGGCTTGGTGCTCCGGTGCCAAGATAGGGATATGGGTTCCATCTATCGCCCCACCACAGTTAGGGAATCCCATTGCAGCAAAGCCATCCACTATGACCTGCACATTTCCCAGAGTCACTACCCTTGATATCAGCAGGTCTTTGATTGCGTGGGCTACTTGAATCACAGCAGCCCCCACAGTAGATTTGCCCACTCCAAATTGATGTCCGACTGACCGGTAGCTGTCTGGCGTTGCAAGCTTCCACAGGGCTATCGCCACTTGCTTCTCAACTGTGAGGGCTGCTCTCATCTTGGTATTCTGGCGCTTCAGGGCAGGGGAAAGCAAGTCACAAAGTTCCATGAAAGTGCCCTTACGCATGCGAAAGTTTCGCAGCCACTGGGAATCGTCCCAGACCTGCAACACTATGCGGTCCCACCAGTCTGTGCTTGTTTCCCGGGCCCAGAATCGGCGTTCCATGGCATGAACCTGCCCCATTAACACCATGATGTGCACATTGCTGGGGCCCGTACTTTGTGAGAAGTCTATGTCCATGTCTATTTCCTCATCACTCTCGTCACCGCGCTGCCGTCGCCTCCTCGCCTGGTTTTGCTTTGGCAGGTTCTGGTTCTGCATATACTCCAGGATAATGCGCGTGTTGCATAATTGCTGCGGTGATCTGAGCTGGCTCCATGATCCCAGTGCTACGGCGTCTGGGCTGAAAAAAGGCGCGAAACGATTGTCTGCCATTGCTTTCACGGAGGGAGGGAGGGAGTGGGGGCCTGACGACATGTACCCAGAATCACCCGTGACACTGTTTTTGCCCCATCAGGCATTGGGATCTCAACCCAGAATTCCAATGGGCGGTGGAGACTGCGGGAACTGTGGGATAGCTACCCACAGTGCAACGCTCCGGAAGTCGACGCTAGCCTCGGTACTGTGGACGCAATCGCCGACTTAATGTACTTAGAACATTTTGTGTGGGGACACACACAATCGACTGTATAAAAACGATTTCTAAAAACCCGACTTCTATAAATTCGACCTAATTTCGTAGTGTAGACATACCCTCAGAGTTGGTTCTGGATTCAACTAGAGCCCAGGAAGGAAATGGTCCTAAGTTTGTGTCTGCTAGGGAGAATGGCACTGTAACTAGGCTGCATCCAGTTAGTGTCATGGCAAAATCCCCAGAGACCAGACAATTCTGGTGCTTGTATTTTGCCTGTTGCTAATGTGTGGCTGGAAAAGGGTGTAGCAACTTTGCCTGATCAGAGTAATATCCTAGCCAGGGCACTAGGAGAGCATAAAGGTGATTCAATTGTGTTGCCCACTGACAGTTTGGAAACTTGCAACAAGGAGGAAATAATTCCTAAGCTTGTGTGTGCTGAGCATGTTGCCAGTGACTGTGACAAATGTTGCAGAGGGAAAGAGAGTACCTCTAACCTTTTATCTAGTAAGTCTACGAGTTTGCCTGAAAGGGGACTGTGTAGAAATCCGCCTGATGAGCCAAAGGCGATCCTGGATGTAAGTGAAACCCAGAAAGAGGCTGTTGTTGCTCAGGAAAGTGTTCCTTTAGAGCAAGCCCTAGGTGAAGAGGGTAAGAGCAGAATTTCTGTGAGGGGTGAATTGTTGCTTAGAGAAGCTCCTAGGGAAAGGAATCCTCATGGTAATCTGTGCAAGCAGTTTGCTGCAACTGAAGGGTGTGGATGTAATTTAATCAAAAAGGTTTCAGTTCCTAGCAGCCAGAAATTTTCTGTTGTGAATGGATCCACTGACTTTCCTTTTGAAAGATCCAGTGTGGATTGCTTAGGCCTGGTCTACACTACGATTTTAGTTCGAATTTAGCAGCGTTATAGCGAATTAACCTTGCACCCGTCCACACAACGAGGCCATTTAATTCGATTTAAAGGGCTCTTAAAATCGGTTTCTGTACTCCTCTCCGACGAGGGGAGTAGCACTGATATCGGTATTGCCGGTTCGAATTAGGGTTAGTGTGGACGACATTCGATGGTATTGGCCTCCAGGAGCTATCCCAGAGTGCACCATTGTGACCGCTCTGGACAGCAATCTAAACTCGGATGCTCTGGCCAAGTGGACAGGAAAAGCCCCGCGAACTTTTGAATTTCATTTCCTGTTAGCCCAGCGTGGAGAGCACAGGTGACCACACAGAGCTGAACAGCACAGGTAGCCATGCAGTCCGTGAACCGAAAAAGAGCACCAACATGGACCACACGCGAGGTACTGGATCTGATCGCTATATGGGGAGAGGATTCAGTGCTAGCAGAACTACGGTCCAAGAGACGAAATGCCAAAACTTTTGACAAGATCTCCAAGGGCATGATGGAGAGAGGCCACAATAGGGACTCATATCAGTGCCGTGTTAAAGTGAAGGAGCTCCGACAAGCCTACCAGAAAACCAAGGAGGCAAACGGACGGTCCGGGGCAGAGCCGCAGACATGCCGCTTCTACGAGGAGCTGCATGCAATTCTAGGGGGCGCCGCCACCACTACCCCACCCCTGACCGTGGACTCCGAGGAGGGGTTAATCTCATCCTTGCATGAGGATTCTGCGGACGGGGAAGAGGAGGAGGAGGACGAGGACGAGCTTGCGGAGAGCACACAGCACTCCGTTCTCCCCAACAGCCAGGATCTTTTTCTCACCCTGACTGAAGTACCCTCCGAACCCTCCCAAGGCGGTATCGCAGACCCCCTGGAAGGGACCTCTGGTGAGTGTACCTTTTTAAATATCAAACATGGTTTAAAACAAGCATTTTTTAATGATTAATTTGCCCTGGGGACTTGGGATGCATTCGCGGCCAGTACAGCTACTGGAAAAGTCTGTTAACGTGTCTGGGGATGGAGCGGAAATCCTCCAGGGACATCTCCATGAAACTCTCCTGGAGGTACTCCAAAAGCTTTTGCAGAAGGTTTCTGGGCAGGGCAGCCTTATTCCGTCCTCCATGGTAGGACACTTGACCACGCCATGCTAGCAGCAAGTAATCTGGTATCATTGCATGACAAAGCTTGGCAGCGTATGGTCCCGGTGTTTGCTGGCATTCAAGCAACATCCGTTCTTTATCTTGCTGTGTTATCCTCAGGAGAGTGATATCGTTCAGGGTAACCTGGTTGAAATACGGGAATGTAATTAAGGGGACAGAGGTGGCCCCGTTCCTACTGGGCTGTTTGCCTGTAGCTGAAAAGAAATCCTTCCCTGCAGTTAGCCAAGCGGGCGGGGGGGAGTGGGTGGACAATGGCGCTGAGGTTTTCGCGTTTGGCTAGCAGGGGTCTTCCCTGATACCAGCCACGCGGTGGGGGGAGGGGTAAAGCGATCATCCCACAGAATTGGATGGGTGGTGGTGGTGGTGGTGGAGGGGGTGTTATTTTGTTTTCTGCTGCTGCACGGTAACAGGAAAACCGCAGCACTTAATGGGCTTTGCTTGCTATGGGAAAGGAGGGCGCTGATTTAATGCAGAAGCCGAAAGACAATGGCTTACCATGGCTGCATACAAGCCGAATTCTGTTGCCCGGCCCTGCGTCTGTGATCTCTAACACCAAAGCCGCAGGCACTCAATATAAGATGCAAAATGCGACCTTGTACTGAAATCACATGTGCTATGTAATGTGAATAGTGTTGTTCACCGTGAAAGAGTATAAGCATTGTTCTATAAAATGTATCTTTTTACATACTTCTCTCCCTTTTTTTCCCTCCTCCTGCAGCTGCAAATTTTTCAAGCCTCCCTCCTCCGTCCCGAAGGCTCTCCCAGATAAGGCGGCGAAAGAAACGCACGCGAGACGACATGTTCTCAGAAATAATGCAATCGACCCGCGATGAGAGAGCTCATTTGAATGAATGGAAGGACACGGTCTCAAAGTTCAGGAAAGATGCCAGTGATCGTGAGGACAAGAGGGACCAACGTGAGGACATGAGGGACCAACGGGAGGAGAGAAGGGACCAACGGGAGGAGAGAAGGGACGCTCGAGACGAGAAGTGGCGGGATGCAACGCTGGGGCTGCTGCGTGAGCAAACAGACATGCTCCGGCGTCTGGTGGAGCTTCAGGAACGGCAGCAGCAGGATCACAGAGTGCCGCTGCAGCCCCTGTATAACCGCCCTCCCCCCTCCCCAAGTTCCATAGCCTCCTCACCCAGACGTGTAAGAACGCGGGGGGGGGGGGGGGAAGCTCCGTGCACCCTGCCACTCCACCCCAGTGGACAGCCCAAGCAAAAGGCTGTCATTATTTTGAATTTTTTCAGTGACCTGTTCCTTCCCTCCTATCCTCCTCCCAAACCCCACCCGGACTACCTTGTCAGTTCTCTCCCTATGTTTATTACCCGTTAATAAAGAATGCATGAGTTCTAAACGATACTGACTTTATTTTTTTCAAAGCAAGCTGGGATCGAAGGGGGGAGGGTGGGTTGCTTACAGGGAATGAGTCAATCAAGGGGGCGGGTTTTCATCAGGGACAAACAAACAGAACTTTCACACAGGAGCCTGGCCAGCAATGAAACTTGTTTTCAAAGCTTCTCTGATGCGCACCGCTTCCCGGTGTGCTCTTCTAATCGCCCTGGTGTCTGGCTGCGCGTAATCAGCGGCCAGGCGGTTTGCCTCAGCCTCCCACCCCGCCATAAAGGTCTCCCCCTTACTCTCACAGAGATTGTGGAGCACACAGCAAGCAGCAATAGCAATGGGAATGTTGGTTTGGCTGAGGTCTGAGCGAGTCAGTAACGAGCGCCAGCGACCCTTTAAACGTCCAAAGGCACATTCTACCACCATTCTGCACTTGCTCAGCCTGTAGTTGAACAGCTCCTGACTACTGTCCAGGCTGCCTGTGTATGGCTTCATGAGCCATGGCATTAAGGGGTAGGCTGGGTCCCCAAGGATAACGATAGGCATCTCAACATCCCCAATGGTTATTTTCCGGTCTGGGAAGTAAATGCCTTGCTGCAGCCGTTTAAACAGACTAGTGTTCCTGAAGACGCGAGCGTCATGAACCCTTCCCGGCCATCCCACGTTGATGTTGGTGAAACGTCCCTTGTGATCCACCATTGCTTGCAGCACCATTGAAAAGTACCCCTTGCGGTTTATGTACTGGCTGCCCTGGTGCTCCGGTGCCAAGATCGGGATATGGGTTCCATCTATCGCCCCACCACAGTTAGGGAATCCCATTGCAGCAAAGCCATCCACTATGAGCTGCACATTTCCCAGAGTCACTACCTTTGGTAGCAGCAGCTCAGCGATTGCTTTGGCTACTTGCATCACAGCAGCCCCCACAGTAGATTTTCCCACTCCGAACTGATTACCGACTGACCGGTAGCTGTCTGGTGTTGCAAGCTTCCACAGGGCTATCGCCACTCGCTTCTCAACTGTGAGGGCTGCTCTCATCTTGGTATTCTGGCGCTTCAGGGCAGGGGAAAGCAAGTCACAAAGTTCCATGAAAGTGCCCTTACGCATACGAAAGTTTCGCAGCCACTGGGAATCGTCCCACACCTGCAACACTATGCGGTCCCACCAGTCTGTGCTTGTTTCCCGGGCCCAGAATCGGCGTTCCACAGCGAGAAGCTGCCCCATTAACAACATGATCTCCAAAGCTCCGTGGCCTGTGGCGCGAGACAATTCTCTGTCCATGTCCATGTCCTCATCACTCTCGTCGCCGTGCTGCCGTAGCCGCCTCCTCCTCGCCTGGCTTTTCTGGTCCTGATTCAGCATAAACTGCACGATAATGCGCGAGGTGTTTACAATGTTCATGACTGCTGTCTTGAGCTGAGCGGGCTCCATGCTTGCCGAGGTATGGCGTCTGCACAGTTCACCAAGGAAAAAAGGCGCAAAACGGTTGTCTGCCGTTGCTTTCACGGAGGGAGGGGGAGGATGTTCCCAGAACCGCCCGCGACAATGTTTTTGTCCCATCAGGCATTGGGATCTCGACCCAGAATTCCAATGGGCGGGGGGGACTGCGGGAACTATGGGATAGCTATGGGATAGCTACCCACAGTGCAACGCTCCGGAATTCAACTCTAGTCTCGGTACATGGACGCGCACCACCGAATTAATCTGCTTACTGTGGCCGCGTGCAATCGAATTTATACAATCGGTTGCAAAAAATCGAATTCCGTAAATTCGGAGTAATCCCGTAGTGTAGACGTACCCTTAGAAAAGGTCTCAGATGAAATGAAAATTGTCAGGGAATTTAAACAGCTCTATGACCAAGTAACTGTGTTTGGGAAGACAATGGTGTCGGAACAAGAATGTCTCCACGCTAATTCTTTAGGTGAGCAGTCTGTGCTTCAGGGTCTAAGGACAGATTTAGTTACTGGTATTTCAAAGCAGAAAAGTTTTATGGCTGAATGTTTAAGGATGCAGGGAAGAGCAAGCAAATTCTCTCCCTCAGACTCTTTGGATTTGTGTGGTATCTCTTTGGCCTGGTCCACACTAGGGGCGGGGATCGAAATAAGATACGCGACTTCAGCTACGAGAATAGCGTAGCTGAAGTCGAAGTATCCTATTTCGAATTACCCGCGCTTACCTCGCGTCCTTGCAGCGCGGGATCGACGGCCGCGGCTCCCCCGTGGACTCCGCTAACTCCGCTCACCCTACTGGAGTTCCGGAGTCGATGGGAGCACGTTCGGGGATCGATGTATCGCGTCCAGACAAGACGCGATACATCGATCCCCGCTATATCGATTTCTACCCGCCGATCCGGGCGGGTAATGTAGACGTACCCTTAAAGACAGAGTCCAGCCTTGAAATTGGTAGCAGTTAAGAATCTGAAAACTGGTGACCAGGCTCCTGTCTGTGTCTGTGTTGATGCAAATTACCTGGCTGATAGGGAGAAGACTTGCTAATAGCTGTTAGCAAAGAGAACACACCCAATCAGCCAGTGGATTCTGTTAAGCAAAAGAAATCAGGGTTTAATCCTTCAGGACAAGGAGGAAAAAGGGAACTTAATTTTGCAAAGGGAAGCCACAGGTTAACCCTAAAATGCCAGATCCCCAATGGTATTGAGCCAAAGGTGTGGCATGACAAAAATGATTGTAGATGGACACTGGCAATGGATTTGTTGTTATGGCTAATGGTAATTTTTGTACCTAATGTGCTGCTATTACCAAGAACTGTAAAAATGTACAATGTGCCTAATCTTTTGAAAAAAAACCCTGAACATGTTAAAAGGAATACATGAGAACACACTTTATGTTAAAAGGCCTTGTTATACTGATGTTTCACAGTTAATGCCTGTAAACAGTATTGGAACTTTTCACAGGGGAAAAGACATTCCAGACCTGATGTGCTGTATGAAAAGGGAAACTAAGGCACACTACCATATTGTTTTCACAGCTAAACGCCAAGATTCCTATGCTATGGGCAACATTAATATCTACATTATCTTCATATTAATTGGGTTCCAAACATTTGCCAGAGTTTGTATGGATAAAGTAGCTATGTTCTTTAGCTCTTGGCAAGATCACATGAGACATACAGGAAGAGCAAGGATCCGCAAGAGCAGATCCAATCCACTATTGTTCTAGCCAAGTTTTACCTTAAATTTGTAAAGAGATTCAATCATTTTATTGAACATGACTTTGAGAAACCATTTCTGTTATACACTGATACAGCTAATAATTAGCTGTAGTAAGACAGAACCAAGGATGGGGAGCTCTTGGGATGCAGTCAGCGATATTTGTGTCATCCCTTCCTGCATCAATTTTGCATTGGGGGTGTGACGTTATTGACATAAACTCTGACCGTATAGATCATTGTTGCAACCACTATTACATATTTGCAGTAAATATTGTACAAATGTTGTCGAGTGTGGTCAGGGTCGGCTCCTGGGTTTTTGCCGCCCCAAGCAGCGCAAAAAAAAAAAAAAAAAAAAAAAAGCCGTGATCGCCCCCACTTCATTCCTTGGCGGCAATTCCGCGGCAGGTCCTTCGCTCCGAGAGGGGGTGAGGGACCCGCTGGCGAATTGCCGCCGAAGACCCGGACGTGCCGCCCCTCTCTGTTGTGGCCGCCCCAAGCACCTGCTTGCTGGGCTGGTGCCTGGAGCCGGCTCTGAGTGTGGTGTCTATGACAAGGTTATGATTTGCTGGTTATGATTATGCTGTCTGTATGTATGAGCTTTCTGGGAATGTTCAAACTAACATGTAAACAATGGCGTCCGCCTGCAAACTCAGTCATGCATGGACATGCGACTTGCCCATGTGACTCCAAGCTCCATCTTGCTGCTTTGATTTTCCACAGTAAGAACAAAGGGGTGTCCTTCCACGGGGAAGAGAATATAAAAGGCCCTGAAAACCCCTCCATTTTGTCTTCAATCCTGCTTCTGACCTCTGGAGGAACTCTGCTACAAACTGAAACTCTGAACAAAGGACTGAATGACCCATCCCAGCTGTGGATGTACTCCATAGACTTGATTTGAACCTGCAGTTTATTCCATCACTGCTACAAACCTGAACCAAGAACTTTGACATTGCTGTATGTAATTGATTCCATTTAACCAATTTTAACTCCCATCTATATTTCTTTTATGAATAAACCTTTATATCTTAGATTCTAAAGGATTGGCAACAGCGTGATTTGTGGGTAAGATCTGACTTGTATATTGACCTGGGCCTGGGGCTTGGTGCTTTTGGATAAGGAGAACCTTTTTTTCTTTTACTGGGTATTGGTTTTCATAACCATTCGTCCCCATAACGAGTGGCACTGGTGGTGATACCGGAAACTGGAGTGTCTAAGGGAATTGCTTGTATGACTTATGGTTAGCCAGTGTGGTAAAACCAAAGTCCTCTCTGTTTGGCTGGTTTGGTGTGCCTTAGAGGTGGAGAACCACCACCCTTGGGCCATAACTGCCCTGCTCTAAGCAATTTGTCCTGAATTGATGCTCTCAGTTGTGTCCCACCAGAGGGAGCATCGTTACAGCCACACCCAGC
This sequence comes from Platysternon megacephalum, assembly GCA_003942145.1. NCBI lineage: Eukaryota > Metazoa > Chordata > Testudines > Platysternidae > Platysternon > Platysternon megacephalum. The sequence goes on from QXTE01000444.1 coordinate 52,591, forward strand.
CATGCTGACCCGTGATGACCAGAGAAACTCCAGCTGAGAGGCCAATTCAGGCAAGGTAGCCCCCAGGCCACTCTAACCTACCCCTTCTCAGCTGGGCCGCTCACCGTCCGGCTGTCGAATATGAAGGTTTTAGCTACGCTGACCTAGAGCCGACGGCCCACGCCCAGCCCCCCAAGCCAACGCAGCAATGAGAGCTCCATGCTTGCTGTACCTCTGCTGCTCCGCCATGGGGCACTCTGCCCCTCCGAGCATCACCCTCCAGCTGCTGCCCACGGTCAGGTTTCGGCCCTGGATGGAGAGCTGGGTCCCGCCGGCCAGCGGGCCATACGCAGGGTGGACGGCAGTGACGTTCGGCACCTGCGGAGCCACAGAGGGCACGGGGCCTTTATGAAGGGAAGTGGGGGGCAGGTCATCCCCAGAGGGGAACCTCTCCAGCATGCTGTCCGCCCGCCCGCCCCCTTGCCAGACACAAAGCACAGCCTAGGGAGAGGGTGAGCCCCTGGGGAGGGCCCTGCCTCTCTGGCACAAGACGGGAGGCCAGGGCAGGGTTGCCACAGTGTAGCTGTCTCCATTGCACATGCTGGGGCTGCCCAGTGGCTGCCATAGGAACTCCATCAGGGAGGGAGCTGGCCACAGGCTCAGCCCAACCTCCAACGAGGGAGGGTTGGTGATGGGACGGTGCGGGGCGAGGGAGGGGTGCGCTGGGTGTGCCGGGGGTGGTCCCAGCTGGGCACCAGGCCCTGCTTATAGAGGGTCTGGGCCTGACACATGATAGGGATGAGCCACTGGCTGGAGAGCAGGCAGGGCACTCTGTCAACCCGGAGCCAGGGGGGCAGCACTCCCCATTGCCAACCCCTGGCTCCGGCCGGGGGGGGGGACTCTCCTGGGAGGCTGTCCCTGCAGCTGGGAGGTGGGCAGGGGAAAGGACGTACCACAAAGATGAAGCCACCAAGGGATGAGGAGCCATTGACATGGAAGGGCGGGTCCCTCGTCTGCTCCTCGATGGTGAGCTGAACCGTGACAGGCCCCACCACCACCTGATCGCTGCTCAGCTCCAGCTTGCACACCAGCACGTCTACAGCGGCCTTGGTGGGGGGCAGCACGGGGGGCCTGCGGGACACGGCAGGGAGCACTGAGACACGGGGGCAGGCCCAACCCCCCGCCCCAGCCAGAGAGGACAACAGTGGGGTCCACACCCCTGCCGTCTCCCATCACCATCCACAGAGCAGGGGCACCAGCCAGGGAGCGGCTCTGAGAGGGAAAGTCACTGGACTCTGTCACCAAAACCACCCGGCAATCACTGAACGCCTCTGGTACAAACCCCAGTGGGTGCCACCAGCTGCCCGTGCTCCCGGTCTGACGGCAAACCTGCTGGTGCCCCTCAGTCCCGACCCACAGCCCTTCTTGCCCATACTACTCCAGTATTTCATACTTCTTGCCCATACTACTCCTAAAAGGCCTGGTTGCTTGGGGCAGTGGCTGCATGACATGGGGCAGAACTCACTGGGGGGCCAGCACTGGTGACTCGGGCTGTGGGGAAAGGCCAGTGGCTGTGTGCCTGGAGGAGCTTATTTCATCACACACTGCCAGCCCGTTTCCACCCGGGAAAGCTGCCAGCTCCTGGCACCGGTACGTGGAGGGACCCCACGTGGGGAGATGCTGCAGCTCAAATGCGGACAGAGCAGGGGCCAGGGTCATACTGCAGAGAGAGAGGCCCACCGGGGGGGGGGGGGGGGGGGGGGGGGGGGGGGGGGGGGGGGGGGGGGGGGGGGGGGGGGGGGGGGGGGGGGGATGCTCCAAGCACCCCACAAGCTGAATGGGGAAGGTGCCTTTTCCCCCTCCCCACCCATGTTCTGAGCTGCCACTGGCCAGGAAGGAAGGCCCCACCCCCAGGTGAGTCAGCCGGAGAAACCTCTATCCCCAGGTCAGTGGCAGCCCCGACAGCAGCCCCGGAGCCCCACCACCACCCCCTACCTCCTGTCCAGGCTCTCCTCAGGCAGCACGGTGCAGTTCCTCTGCCCCACCGTCACCCAGTAGGTGCTGCCGGCCATGGGGGACCCAACGGCGGCGAAGTGCTGGCGTGACTGGAAGCCCATCCCGCAGAGCGTCACCCGGGTGCGGCCATGCAAGGGGGCGCTTTGGGGGTGGAACTGAGGGGAAACAAGGCAGCGTCACATCCCTGCCCACCCCAGCCCCCCGGCACTCCACCCTCGGACCCCCAACAGCAGCACAGGGCTCACCCACCCAGCTCACAGACAGCAGGTGGGCAGCCCTGGTGGGGAAGGGAGGGTGCAGGCCAGAGGCTGGCCCTGTGGCAAAACCGCTTGGTGAGCCCTGGGCCATGGCGAGCCCTGGGCCATGGCAGGAGGCACGTCCAATGGCAGGCTGAGGGGACCCCAGCACACTGACAGGGCAGGACTCCCTCGCGGGGGGGGGGGGGGGCAGCAGATGGCGTTGGGGGCCATGCCCACCCTTCCCCTTGTCCAAACCCACCTGTTGTCCCTGCGGCCACCACAGCCTGCGCTGATGTGATGGACCCAGCGTGGCTCACACCTCGGGAACCGAACCAGGAGCCTCCAGGGCAGGAGCTACGACAGCACGAGCTGAAGAGCTCCCCAGCGCCGAGGGGGCTTGTGACGGCCCCCACGCAGCGGGCTGTCCCTAGGGGGCCTCTAACAGCTCCCCGCCCGGAAGGCTGCCCCAAGCGGGCCTGTGACAGCTCCCCGCCCAGCAGGATGCTCCCAGGGGGCCCGTGACAGCTTCCCACCTGGCTGGATGCCCCAAGGGGCCTGTGACAGCTCCCTGCCCGGCAGGACGCTCCCAGGTGGCCCATGACAGACAGCTCCCTGTCCAGCAGGATGCCCAAGGGAGCCTGTAAAAACTCCCCACCTGGCAGGACGCCCGAGGGGGCCTGTGACAGCTCCCCGTCCGGCAGGACACCCTGAGGGGGCCCATGGCAGCTCCCTGCCTGGCAGGACCCCCTGAGGGGGACCGTGACAGCTCCCCGGCAGGCAGCAGTCCTGTGGAAGGGCAATGCTGGGAAAATAACCTCTTCCAGTACTGGAGTTTATAACTTCTTCTAAAAGCAGCAAAGAATCCTGTGGCACCTTATAGACTAACAGAGGTTTTGCAGCACCTCTGTTAGTCTATAAGGTGCCACAGGATTCTTTGCTGCTTTTACAGATCCAGACTAACACGGCTACCCCTCTGATACTTAACTTCTTCTAATGCAACTTAGCAGCTGGGCATGAGGAGGAGATGCCCGCAAGTGCTGCATGGATGCTGGCCAAGGTGCCCCCGGGGAAGCGTCTGACCAGCCATCTGGGGGCTCAGATGAGGGGGAAAGGAGGCATTTCCCCATTGTGACACTCTGTACCTCGGGGGAACACCCTACACCTCCATGTTCCTCTCTATAAAATGCTTGTGTGGTATCCAATGCAAAGTTTGTCATGTTGGGTGTCTTTGGAAGGCTCATAATGCACTGAGCATGGTTGTTATAGTGATGTTATACTAATTGTTACAGTAATGTTATAGGTTATAATTTCATGTATATAGTTATGAGGCTGAAAATGTATCCTCCTGGCTTAGAACAAGCCCATGCAAAAACTCTTCAAGAACAGAGAGGCAGTTCACACCTCGTCAGGGCATGGATGGGACAAACCCAGCCCAGCCTCACAGGAACAATGGACACTGGCTTAGGCAGGAACAAAAGAATCTGTTAGACCCTGGAGGGAGTCACCCCCATCCTTTGGGCAGTTTGGGACTGCAATGAGGTAATGCTCACCTCACTCTGAAGGGGGGAGGGAAGCCAAGAGGAAAGGAAGGACATGATAAAAGGGAGAGACATTTTGCCATGCTTCCTCTCTCTCCCACCTACATCTACAGACACCACCACCACCACCACGCGACTGAAGTGCTGATCAAAGGGAAGAGCCTGACAGAAAAGTAACCAGCCAGCCTCTGATGAGAAGCATCTATGTTTTTAAGGACATTGAAAGTGTTAGGATCATCTTAGAATTCATTTTGCTTTTATTTCATTTGACCAAATCTGACTTGTTATGTTTTGACTTATAATCACTTAATCTACCTTTATAGTTAATAAATCTGTTTGTTTATTCTACCTGAAGCAGTGCATTTGGTTTGCCGTGTGTCAGAGGCTCCCCTTGGGATAACAAGCCTGGTACATATCAATTGCTTTGTTAAATTTATGAACTTATATAAGCTTGCAGTGTCCAGCGGGCATAACTGGACACTGCAAGATGGAGGTTCCTAGGGTTGTTTCTGGGACCAGAGATATTGGCTAGTGTCATTCATTTGCAAGTAGTTGGGAGCAGCTTACATGCCAGAGGTTGTGCGTGAATGGCCCAGGAGTGGGGGTTCTCACAGCAGAGCAGGGTAAGGCTGGCTGCCAAAGTCAAGGATTGGAGTGACCTAGGAGATCACCGGTCCAGATAACACCAGAGGAGAACGTCACACCCATGTTAACAGATGTTTTTAAACCGCTTGCTGCCATCCCATGGGTCACTCTGCTGGTGAGTTCGAGGCCTTCCCCTGCCCTGCGTCTGTTTGCTCTGTCAGCTGATCAGGACAGCTATCTGTTACCCTGGGTGTGTACAGCGCCCAGCACAGAAGAGCCCTTATCCTCACGTGCTGCAGCAATACGGAGCCCTCGGTGTAACCAGTCCTTGCCGGGCAGCTGGCCTTTGGCAAGGTTGGGGGGGAAGCTGAACGAACAAGCACGCTCAGGAGCAGCTGCTAACCAGACCCTCTGCAGGAGGGAGGTGGTGGGAGAAGGAGTTTGTTTTTGCAGAAGACCACGTGTAACCTCGCCTAGCAGTGGGGACCCCAGAAAACTGCCTGGAGATGGGGACCCTAGCAACCGGTGACCTGGTGACCAGGAGGCCCAGACCAGCTTGGCAGTCAGCTGGTTCTGGCCAGTGAGAGGACAAAGGGCTGAGGAGAAAGGACCCCGGTGACCTGACCAACCAGTTCCAGCCAGTGGGGAACAAAGGATGTAAGAGAGGAGCCCCAGGCGACCTGTTTAGCTGGGACCGAAGACAAAGGACAGGGGAGGAGCTGTTGCGGGAGATGATATAGGATGATTGGCTGGAAGGAGGGGGCTTCTGGACTAGGGAGAGAGAGCAGCCAGAGCCCACCTGGATGCAGGAGAGACCTACATGTACGGTGCTGAGAGTTGCTAGGCCTGAGGGTCCGGAGAGTTTCCTGTGCTGGGTTCAGATGCTCGGTAAACCCTCCTGTTATACGCTGGCTGAGAGTCACTCCAGTCTAGAGATCAGGGTTGCATCATTCCCTCTGGGGGTGGAGGCCCTGGGGGTCCAGAGTGAGTGGACTCCCTGAGGGGGCCCACGGCAAGAAACAGGCGTGCTGAAGGCTCAGAGAGGTGCGGTTCCAGGGGCCTATGGCTTAACCCCCAAGACAGAGTAGACCCCAGAAAAGGGCTGTCGCACTGAAGGCGGTTCCTCCCAGGGACTGTACAGAGCCAAGAAAGAGCACGAGTCCTGGGAGTCTGTGACATAGGACAGTTACCTTAGACCCGAATGAGAGGGCACATGAGAAACGGCAATAAAATACTGCCTGATCTAGGGAAGGGAGGATGAGGCAGAGGACAAACAATGACATTAAAAGATGGGACATTCAAACCAATAAAAGGCAATACTTCTGCACACAACATGTGGGCAGACTGTGGAACTCACTGCCACCAGAAGCTGCAGAGGCCAGGAACTTGACACAATGCAAAAAGGGATTGGACGTGGGCACGGACAATGAGACTAGCCAGAGCTGTCATAATTAATAACAAATCTGGCAGGGATATTGAACCTCCTGTCTCAGGACTTAAGCCAACCTATTAGAGACCAGAAGGGGACCTGTGTGCGGAGGGCTGACACCTCTGAAACCTCAGCGCTAGTCCCTGGGAGGCTGGGCTGGACGGATCTCTGCTCTGACCCAGTCTGGCAATGCCCATGTTCCTCTGATAGGCAACAAACTCCACCCTCTCCCCCCAGCCTGGCACAAAGCCAGTCCCAGCCAAGAGCAGCATGTCCCCTGCCAGCCCCAGAGAAATGCCCAGGTTACTGCAGAGCTAGGAAAGAGGATCGGGGGTGAACACGAAAGAAAGGCTGGGTCAGTGCAGCAGCCAGGCGGCACCACTCCCTCTAGGGCAGGAGGTGTGTTTTGGGTCCAGGGTCCTAGGGGCTGCATGTAGCAGGGGGACGTATCAAGGTGCGCCGGAGAAAGCGGAGTGCAAAGCGTGGGCCCTGTGGCAGGGCAAGAGCCAGAGCAGCATACGAGGAGGAACAGGAGGGACAGTGCCAGGGACGGTTCAGGGGCCTACGTCAGTGAGGATGGGAGGGCAGCTCTTCTCGGTCCATAGTGCCGTGCAGTCCTCCTGCCGAGTGCACACGCCCTCGCACCAGCCACACCGCATGAAGCGCTCCGCCCGCAGGCAGCGCTGACACGTCAGGAAGTGGCGGCAGCCCGGGCCGGTGATGGCGACTTGAGATACCTTCAGGGGAAAGGGAGAATGTCAGCATGCGGGGCCGAGGCTCGCGGAGATCTTGGGGCAGCCGCAAAGCACCCGCTGAATGGGGACCTCCACACACCCCTCAGCGCCAGGAGGGCAGGACACGGCCTTCCTGCAGCTGGCATGCCCCTGGGCACAGCCACTGCTGCCTCCCAGCCACGGGTGAGGGGCTGCGATGAACCCTGCAGCCCAGCCAGCACATCTCCCCAGGACTGACCAGCTGGCGGGACGGCCGGGTCAGCAGCCCAACGTGCAGACCACCTGCCTACACCCCACAGCACTTGGAGGCGGTCCAGGGCTCCAATCCCATTTGGGGCCAGGGCACAGAGTCGGTTCCCCACCCAGACGAAGTGGGAGCCTCCAGCCCAGCGAGGTTAGGGGCGAGCGATCGCCTGTCTCACCTTGTTTCCGGTGGCAAAGAGCAGAGAGTCCCGCAGCAGGCCAACCTCCCGCAGCACCGGCAGCTCCTTGCCCAGGGAGAAATTGGCCAAGGTGACGGTGTAGGAGCTGGATCGCTGAAGCACCACCTGGGGGGAGGAAGGGGAGGTAGTTGGCCGTGTTCAGAGAGCAAGCGATCCCAAGGAAAGCCAGGGAACACGGCCCAGCCGACCCCCGTGGGAGGAGAGCAGCACTGCCCTGGGCGGGGCACCGTGCCCTTTCTCCCTGCAATCCCAGGGAAGGGGGGCGGGGAGGTCTACAGTGTCTGCATGGCCCCCCAGTGCTGCTCAGGCCCAGCCAGTGGCCTGCCCACAGGGCTGGATGGAGGCAGCTGACTCCTCCAGGCCCAGCCAGCAGCACGGATAGGGTGAGAGCCTACGGTAGTGGCAGCACAGCAATAGCGCCAGGGAAAGGGATGGAGGTGCTTTGGATTGGGCACAGTCCAGTCAGCCTCATGGGTCATTGTGACTGGCAGCCAGCCACAGAGCCCCAAGTCCAGGCACGATCTGCCCCATTTTGTCCAGCCCGTGTCAGTTCCACGGGATGGACGCCCCGCGTGAGCTTTGGAAACCATTAGAGCATCCCAGGGTGTCGCCCCCTGCTGGAGGGGCTGGCATTGCAGCCCCCCCTGGAGTGGATATGGGGCACAGCTGTGGAGCCTGGCACCGCAGCGCCTACCTGCATGATGCGCCCCTCTGCAGTGCCCAGGTGGGCGACCGTCACATTGCCCTGGGCCATCACAAAAATGGAGGTGAGCAGGACTCCGGCCATGTGCCCATTGAACAGATCCACCTTGTAGGGGGCCATGGTGACCAGGGTGGGCTTGTTCCAGCAGCTGGTATCCACCACCGGAGACGAGAGGTTCACCTGGGACATCGCACAGCGTTAGCTCCCTGTGGCACCTCCACCGCCCCCGTCTTCCTCCCCCCGCAGCTGCCCGGTGTCACACATGGACCTGCCTGAGCTCCCGCTGCATCTGGGGCCGCTGCCCCCGCCCTGTCACTCACTGCTCCCTCTGCCGGCCACTCGTGGGGAGGGAGCAGCTGGGAGGAAAGGGGACAAAGGGGAGGAAAGGGACAGGGAATCCACTGCTGGCCCCAGCCACTTCCAGCTACCCCCTGCCCGGCTTCCTCCCGCCACCACCAGCAGTCAGCTCCACATTCCCACCTATACACCCCAACCTCCCAGTACCACCCAGCCCCCACCCATACACCCCAGTACCACCCACCCCCCAGCACCCACCCATGCATCCCAACCCCCCAGCATCCCAGTATCACCCATATACTGCCAACTCCCCATTGCCACCCAACCCCCATACACCCGAACCCCCCAGCACCCACCCATACACCCCCTGAACCCCAGTACCACCCAGCTCCCCAGCACCCACCCATATGCCCCCAACCCCCCAGCATCCCAGTACCACCCATATACCCCCAACCCCCCAGTACCACCCAACCCCCCATACACCCAGCATCCCAGCACCCACCCATACACCCCAACCCCCCAGCACCACCCATATACCAACTCCCCAGTACCACCTACACCCCCATTCACCCACTGCACCCCAGTACCACCCAGCCTTCCAGCACCCATCTATGCTTCCCCCAACTCCATAGCACCCACCCATACACCCCCTAACCTCCCTTCCCACCCCCATACATCCCACCTTCCACTATGGGGTGCATTGCCCAGAAGCTGAAGTTGATGCAATCGACAAATACGAAATGAACTCAGTAACTGATTAGGCCAGAACATCCCTCATGGTGCTACACAGAACTTGGCACCTGCGGGTGTGGGTAGCCTTTGGGCTTGGTGCTGGCCGGGTGAGAAGGGGCCTCCCCTGATCTCCAGCTCCCCTTTCTGCAGAAGCCCGGGCCAGCTGGGAATCACCAGCAGCGAGGGAGGCCTGGCCACAGGACTGGCCGTTAAGCCACAGACAAGAAATGCTGCAAAGGAACAGATACTGCCGGCAGCTGCAGGGGAATCAGCAGCTCCTGGGCACTTGGATGAATGCCGGGCAGCTGCCAGGAAATTTTAGAGCTGTTTCCCTCGCAGGGAAGTCTCTCTTGGGATAACGGGCAAACTCCCTGCCTTGATCCCAGAGTTTCCCAGCCCCAGGGAGGAGGTTGGACTGCCCAGGTAGGGGCAGGCAGGACAGATGGGAGAGGGGCAGAGGAGTGGAGGTGGCACAGCCGCAGGGCAGCTTCCTGAAAACATCTTCCCATGCCCCTGCGGCACATGGCCCTGATCCAGCTGGCCAGAGATACAGCTCAGCAGGCCATGCTCCGTATGGCTGCTCAGAGGGATAATGCCTGGGCTGACCACCCAAGGCCATCCACAGAGCAGGTGACTTCGCAGCCAGGGCGGGACAGGCATGGATGGAAGGTGGAACAGTGCCAGAAGTGGGCGGGGAAGACGACGGAGAGGGGGTGATGCCTGTGCCAAAGCACGGAAGGAGAGGCCAGCCACCCACCCAGTGCAGCCTGTCCAGCCAAGTGCTCTGCGCTGTACAGGATCCAGCCCCTGCCCTGGAGGAGCTGAGCGCTGTACGGGGGGGCACTGAGGAGCAACTCTCCCCCCATCCCCCCAGCAGAGAGCCAGAAGACCAAAGCCATGCAGCACTCTGGAGGCGTGATGTGCAAGCCGCTCTTGTGACACACACACACACTGCCGGATGGAGACCTCCTGCCCTGGGACCAACAGCCAGTGAACCGAACCTGAGCTGCCAGAGCCAAGGGCTTCCAAAGGAAGCTGATGATCAGGGCGTAGGATGGACAGGGAGGAGAAGGACAAATGTCCTCAATGTTCCGGGCCACACAGCAAGGCCCTCGGAAACCCGTCTCCATCGCCTGGCCCAGAGCCACATCCATGGGCCTGGCACGGACGGCCCCACAGGGAGGCTCCATGGGATCTGATGCAGGCCATCCCTGGGGGTGAGGCCGCTACCGCTAGGGCCCTGGTAGCTAGTCACCCCAGGGGCGGGAGGGACCGCTGGCACCAGCACTACCTCAGCAGGTGGGTCAGAACACACTGGTGCAGATTACAACCGGAGCAGGGTGGCACATTAAACCTGTGATGGGACTTTCAGGACCGGGGTCATAGGAAGCAAAGCTCCCTCTGGCTACAGCCAGAGGTCCCGGAGATGAAGACGCAGTGCTTCTGTCCTGCCTCGGGTTGGCTGCGTACCATTTGCTATCCCGCTGTTGAATCCACAGGCAGCTCCTAACTTAAGGCCTGTTTGCCTCTCACTTGCACGGCTTAGCTGTCTCGCCTGGAGTCATAACACCCACCCCTTCCTCCACGCGCACCAGCACCCAACCCAGCTGGAGCAGGCAGCCCAATTTCCCTGCCTTTGGGACTCGCACAGCTCCAGGCAGCTGCTGCAGAAGAGGAGGGCGGCCGACTAAACAGAGCATGAGCTCATGCCAGGCACTCTTGGGAAACGGACAAGACTTCTGGCAAGCATTCAGACTCAGGGCCCTCCCACTCCCGAAGGAAGGGCTTGAGGCAGAGGGCTTGGCCTGACCCCGTGACACACAATAGTGGAAGGAAGGAGACGAAGCTGGACCAAAAGGCCACAGCAGCCTCCGTGGAGGGAGGATTTTCCGTCACACTCCCAGGAAACGTGGGGGTTCCCATTCCCTTCAGGGCAGAACTCCCAGGAGATGAAACCAGGGAGGGGCGAGGGATCCAGCTGAGATCAGGGCTCAGTACACAGCCTCAGGCTGGGCTACAATTAAAAATCTGATTGTCCCAGCGACGTCACTCGGCTGGGAAAACGTCACCCCAAGCACTGTAGTTATGCTGGCCTAACCCCTAATGCAGACACAGTTAGGCTGACAAAATTCTCCCTTTACCTAACTACCACCTCTCAGAGAGCTGGATTCACTCCAGCCATGGGAAAACCCCTTAGCTGGCACAGGAAGTGTCTAGGCTGCAGCTCTACCGGGGCACAGCTGCAGCGCCATAGCTGTGCAGCCACAGACACCTTCTGGCCCACCCCTCTCCTCTACCCAGAATGGAGCTGCAGGCTACGCACAAGCACAGCCAGTCACGGGGCAAAGGGCTGCCCTGCTGCGCCCTATCCGAGACAGCCTCCGCCTCGCCTCACCGCCCCCCTCCACGCCCCTGCCACCAGCAGCATTTCACAACCTCCAGGGGCTGAAGTTCACAGCCTCTGGTTCTTCCAGCGCGGGGATCAGGTGACAGGGCACTTCCCCCTGCACATCTGACCCTGCTTAGACAAAATCCAGTTGTGCTCTGCTACTGGCAAATACAAAGTCCCACTGGAAGGGGAGCACTAAGAGCAAGGCTGCAAGAGGGGCTCCCAATGGGGCTCCAGTCGCCAGCACTTCCCATCTTCACAGTGCGGCACACGACAAACCATGGCACAGGAACACCAGGGAGGTTACACAGCCCGGCCCTCAGACGTTAGGAAACAGGAGATTAAAGGGCGCCCGTGCAGTTTGAATTCTGCCCCTGGGGTGACTGCGTTACAGTGCAGTCTTTAATTACAGGACCGCCGTCCGACTTCCCCGCGAGTGAGCGTGTCATGGCTGTGCCCTAACGCACACACACAAGGGGCAAAGGCTTTCAAAAAGCAAACGGCAAACCCAGAAATGCCATCTTGTGGCATCATACTGAGCCCCAGTCGGGTCACCAGCAGGGTTGGGACTGTTAGATGCACTGCAGACCTCTGCCCCTGGAGCAATCCACATCAGTAGTAGGTTGTCATCCTCTCCCGGGCCAGGGAGATGAGACGCACGCTTTGCTGGGGGCTCCCAGTTAGCTGCTGGTGGTAGAGGAACAGTGAGATGCAGGGATCTCTGCTTCCATTCCCGGGCCTGGAGGGGAGTCCAGACTCTTCTGCCATTTTCCCCAAGCTGTCCCATCCCCTCCATCCTGTCCCAGTCCTGTCTCTTCCCCACCCGGGCTCCTTGCCTACCCAGGCTGTCTCCAGTCCTCAGGCTTCTCATACCAGTCCCTGTCTCCTTGCCCAGCCTGTCCCAGTCCCTCCTCCAGCTACTCGTCCAATCTGTCTCTCTCCTACCCCCAGGGCTGGTGCCCTAGACTCCCTTCCCACGCTCCTCAGCTAGCCTGTCTCTACTGAATCCCCCTGCCAGCCCCATGCCCAGTCTCTTGGCCTACCCAGTCGCAGTTCTACCCCTGTACCTAGCTCCTCATCAGATCTGTCTCCATCCCCCCGCATTCTCCTTGTCCAACCAGCCCCAATCCCCCAGCCCCTCGTTGGACCTGAATGCCTCCCTCAGTGAGCAGGGGCGGCTCTATGTGTAAGGGGACTGTTGCCCCCTTACTAACATTCAGTGGGGGTGTTTTGGTTGGCTAGCTCCCAGCACTAAAACGGGAGGGGTCGATGGGAAATCAGGACCCTAAGACTGACAGTCCCCAGGAACAATGGCGAGAGGCCAATCATAGAATATCAGGGTTGGAAGGGACCTCAGGAGGTCATCTAGTCCAACCCCCTGCTCAAAGCAGGACCTAATCCCAACTAAATCATCACAGCCAGGGCTTTGTCAAGCCTGACCTTAAAAACCTCTAAGGAAGGAGATTCCACCACCTCCCTAGGTAACCCATTCCAGTGCTTCACCACCCTCCTAGTGAAAAAGTTTTTCCTAATATCCAATCTAAACCTCCCCCACTGCAACTTGAGACCATTACTCCTTGTTCTGTCATCTGGTACCACTGTGAACAGTCTAGATCCATCCTCTTTGGAACCCCCTTTCAGGTAGTTGAAAGCAGCTATCAAATCCCCCCTCATTCTTCTCTTCTGCAGACTAAACAATCCCAGTTCCCTCAGCCTCTCCTCATAACTCATGTGCTCCAGCCCCCTAATCATTTTTGTTGCCCTCCGCTGGACTCTTTCCAATTTTTCCACATCCTTCTTGTAGTGTGGGGCCCAAAACTGGACACAGTACTCCAGGTGAGGCCTCACCAATGTCGAATAGAGGGGAACGATCACGTCCCTCGATCTGCTGGCAATGCCCCTACTTATACAGCCCAAAATGCCGTTAGCCTTCTTGGCAACAAGNAGCCTTGCTGAGGTTACGAGGACTCTGCCAGACAGGAGAGTGGAAGGGGGAGTCCTCAAGGGCAGGGAGGCCTCTGGGTAAAGGAAGTGGGAGCGAGGACTCAGGTCCTTTCACTAGCCCACTTCACCGGGGTAGTGCAGAAGCCAGGAAAGTTCCCCATATGGTTTTTGCCGCCCCAAGCATGGCAGGCAGGCGGCTTTCGGTGGCACGCCTGCGGGAGGTCTGTTGGCCACGCGGATTCAGCAGCATGCCTGCGGGAGGTCCGCCGGTGCCGCGCCTTCAGCGTCCCCGCCGCCAAATGGCCGCCGAAGCTGCGGGACCGGCGGACCTCCTGCTAGGGTGACCAGACGTCCCGATAAAATCGGGACCGTCCTGATTTTTAGCTGTTTGTCCCGCGTCCTGACCGATCTCTGGTCGGGACGCAATTTGTCCCGATATTTTGCTCCGCCTCCAGGTTTTATTTTATTTTTTTGCCCCCCCGTCCTGATATTTTCTTCCTCTCATCTGGTCACCCTACCTCCCACAGGCATGCCGCCAAAGGCCGCCTGCCTGCAGCCCTCACACCAACCGGCAGGCCGCCCCCCGTGGCTTGCCGCCCCAGACACGTGCGCTGGTGCCTGGAGCCGCCCCTGTCAGTGAGGGAGAATCTCCGGCCACCATTGCGGAAGTCTTCACTGAGCATGTGTGAACTGTAATGTTAAAACTCTTTGAACTTAGCCAAGTGTGGGAGGATTTTCCTGGGGACAACAAAAGGCACCTTCCTGACACTGGGGTGACCCCGTGTCATGTCCCTGCTCCAAAGCATGGGGCCGCTAGAGCTGGCCATGCAAAAGGTCGTATGCAAAACCTCGACCCGACCACATGGAAACAGGGGCTGCTCCACCTACAGGCAAACTAGCCAGCTGCGTAGGGTGGCGGATTTCTGGGAGACACACCACGGACCCATCTACCGGGGGAGGGAGGGAGGGGAGAGGTGAGCTGCAGAGCACTAACTGCCCCATGGAGACCCCGATGTGTTAATACGGGGGGGAAGGATAGCTCAGTGGTTTGAGCATTGGCCTGCTAAACCCAGGGTTGTGAGTTCAATCCTTGAGGAAGCCACTTAGGGATCTAGGGCAAAATTGGTCCAGCTAGTGAAGGCAGGGGGCTGGACTCGATGACCCTTCAGGGTCCCTTCCAGCTCTATGAGATGTGTATTTTTTTTTTTTTATTATTATTATTTTTTTTAATGGAGATATACCTAATTCACAACCCCCACAAACTGCTCCATGGCAGAGTGCAGACAAGCCCTATGGGGAGAAGGCTCCAGTGGGAGGGGAGGCCCTGGATAGTCCAGTTTCTCCCATGGGAGGGAAAGGGGGGGGGGGGCAGGGGAGGTCCTGACCCTCTTTAAATGCCACTCCACTGCCCCTGGGCAACACAGCATATATTTTCCCAGCCTCGTTCTTGGAAACAGCTTGACCATTTTGGCTGGAAATTCCCAACAAAATTCAGGCTGCGGAAGACACGGGGCATGGAAAATTTAAGCCCAAATGGTTAAAATTTGGCAAAGTTATAAGTAACTGACAATGGAGTCTTATAACAGGAAATGCTGAGCAGCCTTCCCAAGAGGCCAGATTGCCAGCCCCGGCTCTGAGCACTGGGGTCACAGAGCCACATCCCTCCCCTGCTGCCAACCCTGGCTCTGAGCACTGGGGTCACAGAACCACGTCCCTCCCCTGCTGCCAGCCCCGGCTCTGAGCACTGGGGTCACAGAACCACGTCCCTCCCCTGCTGCCAGCCCTGGCTCTGAGCACCGGTTGCAGAGCCATGTCCGTCCCGTGCTGCCTGCCCCAAGACAAGCTCCCAAGTGTGACAAGGATCAGTCCCAGGAACGTGCATGGAAACCACAACTCAGATCAGCCATGCCACACAACCCCTGGGGCTGGCACCATACCAGCTTCCAGAGAGACACTGCCCAGCCCTGAGCTAAAGGCCAGCCAAGGCGACCCGTCTCGGGCTGCTCGGAGCGTGGGACCGACAGCACCACACAGCTCCCAACCCGGCAGCTCCACAGCTGAGAACAGGACCCTGTGCCTTTAAATCTGGCGCAGTCAGCTGTGGTTGACTCAGGCCTCACCTTTCTTCTCTGGCAGGCCTGGGGAATGTGCACAACCCCCCTGGCAGTGTCCCACGCCCACATGGAAGCCTCTCTATTGCCTCCGGCCCTGGAAGCAAATGGGGCTTGGCCTAGAATCCAGCAGACTAGCTTGCACACACACACCTGCCTTCCCAAGCCCAGAGACTGACTGGTCACCTGACACCACCGAACATTTCCTCCTGGGGCTCCAAGGAGAACAAAGACATTCACACTGCCATAGCCCCGTGGCTCCGAAAGGGCTTCCCGTCACTTAGCACCTGTGCAAGCCGGAGCGCTACTGGATAGACTGATCTCCCCGAGCCACCCTGGCACCACGCCAGACATGGGTATCAGCTCCAGGTGGGGGAGCAGAGCAGCACACTGCCTAGGAAGGAACCTGGAGAGGGTTAGGAAGTCTGCGGGGGAGAGAAAGGGTGCCAAGAAGCGCCTAGCACCAGGGAACAGGAAAGGGGAACTGGCCTTGATCCTGCCAGAGCAGAGTGCCCGCTGTGTGTGCACATGTGAGATCAGAACTGGCCTACGTTGTCTCTCTGTCAGCAAACAGGTGTCACCCCCAGGAGAACCACCATACTGGACATGGTCAGAGGCGATGCTGGGGCAGCCTCCACTGGGGGGGCACTCGCTCCCCGGAACCTGACTCCTTGCTTTCCCCTCCTGGTGGGTCAGAAACAAGACACGCACCGGCTCTGCAACCGGGAAGCATAGTGCCAGCTGCTCACCACCAGCCCTGGCATCTGGTCAAGCAAAGCATGCTAAAAACAGCAGTGTTGTCACAGCAGTGTGAGCATTGGGCCGGGCACCCCAGTACGATCTCATTCGAGACCCTAGGTACACACTCGAGAGGGTGGCCTGTTGCACTGCCCATGCTGCAGCAACTACACTGCTGTTTTTAGCCCGCTAGCTCAATCAGAGCCAGCATGGGTCTGTCTCCTGGGGCTGGAAATCCCACCTCCAGCGCCAGCATAGAGACACCCTCAGTGTGAGAGTTAATCAGGTTTCAGCGGATGGCACACTTTGGCCTGGTCCACACTAGGGGCGGGATCGAACTAAGGTACTTCGACTTCAGCTACGCGAATAGCGGAGCTGAAGTCGAAGTACCTTAGTTCGAATTTGGCGCGCTTACCTCGCGTCCGCGCGGCGCGCCATCGACGCTCGCGGCTCCTACTTCGAACTCCGGTACTCCGCTCGCACTGCAGGAGTACCGGAGTTCGAACTAGCGCGTTCGGGGATCGATTTATCGCGTCCAGACAAGACGCGATAATTCGATCCCCGATAGTTCGATGGCTACCCGCCGATTTCGGCGGGTAGTGAAGACGTACCCTGAGTTTCTGTCAGACTGCCAAGAAAGTCAGATGGGCTGAAACCCCATTGAATTGGGCCCTGGACTTGTGCAAGGCACTTGCTGCCTGGTGCGCTCAGCAGACAACATGCCGCCCTCCGGAGAAGATCCCGGGGTTTCAGAGGGTTGCCACACAAGTTCCGCTGTCATAGCTCCATCACAGCAGCCCTCGGGGAGGTCTCCGCATACAGCAGTGCCACGGGATGGCCACAGAATGCTGAATGCACATGGCATGGTCCCAGGATGAGCTCCAAGTCAAGACCCCTGCACGGCACCATCACTGCAGTCAGGGGATGTATTCCCATGCTCTCGGCCCTTCCCCGTCAGCAGCCCCAGGCTTCCCAGATTTGCAGCACAGAGATGGGATTGCTGCAACATGCTACCCAGAGAGTGTAGCACAGGAGTAGGCAACCTATGGCACACGTGCCGAAGGCGGCACGCGAGCTGATTGTCAGTGGCACTCACACTGTCCGGGTCCTGGCCACCAGTCCGGGGGGCTCTGCATTTTAATTTAATTTTAAATTAAGCTTCTTAAACATTTTAGAAACCTTATTTACTTTACATACAACAATAGTTTAGTTATATATTATAGACTTATAGAAAGAGACCTTCTAAAAACGTTAAAATGTATGACTGGCACGTGAAACCTTAAACTAGAGTGAATAAATGAAGACTCGGCACACCACTTCTGAAAGGTTGCTGACCTCTGGTGTAGCAGCTACTGAGGGAGAAGAACACAGCCACGAGGAGCCTTCACCCTGGGGGCTTGCACTCAGCCACTCTCACAAGGAGGGGCCTGCAGGTTCCACTCCACACACTACTCCCAGCTCCAAAGCCAGGGTCAGTCAGTACCCGGGCAAGGGGGCAGCAGGACACAGCCTGCAAACTGACCTCTGTACCATCCCTGAGACAGAGCTGGGAAGGGCCAGAGGCAACCGGGTAAAGAGGTTATGACACTGGCAGACCACAGGGTGGAGCGTCCTGGATCCAACACAAAATCCACACCTGCCAACGCAACCCAAAACATGGAAGCTTTTTACTGCCAATGAAAAGGACAGAAAATAACCTCCCAGCCCACCAAGGCGAGCCCAGAGACTTCCCATCCCCAGGCCTCACCCCAATGAGGCTCTGGGGTTGTATCCACAGGGGACCAGCACTGGGCAGGTCTCTCAGCTCTCCTATTAAATATTAACCAGCCCCAAGGAGCAGCTGGGCAGGGAACGGAGCATGGGACACGCCCACCCAACTGGAGCTGCAGCCAGTTAGCTGAATGCTAGCACAGGCCAGATACTTAAGCATAGCTCCAGGAGACCACAGATGGGGACTAGCTGAGACACGCCCGCAGGGCTGGGGCACGGCAGGGTGAAACCCAGGGCTCGCCCTCCCTGGCTGTATCTCCCTAGAAAAGCTGGCACTAATTCCCCTCGTATTTCTGTACCTACAAACACAGTCTCCAGGGCCACCTGCAGCTGCTCCCCACCCCAGACCTCTTTGCAGCCCCAATTCCCCCGCTGCCCGAGACCCCAGGCACAGACAGAAGGTCTCCGAGACCCTGATTGCAGAATGTGGTTATGCCGCACCCAGCAGAGGTTTGGCCTTGCGGTGGGCAGGACATCAGGGTATTTGAACCCCATCTCCAGGAGGCCGAGTTCTGTTGAAAACGAGCTCTATGAGGATCCAGAGGAGTGGGTCAGATTACAGGGCAATTAGCAGCTGCAAGCAGAACCCTAAATCAGAAGCACCTCTCGCACCCGTGTGCACTCAGCTTACAGCTAGGAGAGCCCCAGACCTGGCACTGTTGCCCCTGACTTAACAAGGCCAACGCACCAAACACGAGGTTACAAATCCCCCGTGATTAACTGTGCCAAATGTGCCCAGTGCACCTGCTGAGAGGCCTGCGATAGGAACATCCAGATGGGGCAGTTCCCAGGTGCGGAGGTGAGAGCTAACCAGAGACAGCAAACGTGCAGCAGGCTACACACCCTGTCTGCATCTGCACCGGGTGAGTCGCAGGCACCCGGCCTCCCTCCATTCCTGCTCTGTCCCTGTTCTCTGGAGCTCGGTACTGGCTTGATTCTGGGTTTTCGTACCCCCCAGCTCGCTGTCCGAGCAGCTTAGGACACTGCCACCAGTCTGCAAGGACGGTGCCAATGCCCCCAGTGCTGCAGCAACAGAGCATGGCAATGCCAGGCGGTACCACCAAGAAGTGCAAGTGCAGCCAGGCCAGAGAGGGATTGCATGGGTAGGGAGCCGCCACGCGCACTGCCCCCTCCCCGTCCAACACACTGTGGCAGCGCCGAGGCCCCTGGCCGCACGCCAGCACTTGTTACCTTCCCCCGTGACCAGCAGCCAGGGAGTCAGAGTCATAGACTTTAAGGTCAGAAGGGACCATTATGATCGTCTAGTCTGACCTCCTGCACAACGCAGACCACAGAATCTCACCCACCCACTCCTGTAATAAACCCCTAACCTATGTCTGAGCCATTGAAGTCCTCAAATCATGGTTTAAAGACTTCAAGGTGCAGAGAATCCTCCAGGAAGTGACCCGTGCCCCATGCTGCAGAGGAAGGCGAAAAACCCCCAGGGCCTCTGCCAATCTGCCTTGGAGGAAAATTCCTTCCTGACCCCAAATATGGCAATCAGCTAAACCCTGAGCATGTGGGCAAGACTCACCAGCCAGACACCCAGGAAAGAATTCTCTGTAGTAACTCAGATCCCACCCCATCTAACATCCCATCACAGACCATTGGGCATATTTACCGCTAATAGTCAAAGATCAATTAATTGCCAAAATTAGGCTATCCCATCATACCATCCCCTCCATAAACTTATCAAGCTTAGTCTTGAAGCCAGATATGTCTTTTGCCCCCACTGCTCCCCTTGGAAGGCTGTTCCAGAACTTCACTCCTCTGATGATTAGAAACCTTTGTCTCTTGGCACGGCCTCCATGGGCCTGTCTGGCAGAGCTCTGGCAATTCCTGTTCATCCTGCACTGGACAGGAGACAGCTTCTCTCTCTCTGAGTCACAGGCCTGGACCCCTCCTTGCACCCCCACTAGGGAATCAATTTTCCCCTCAGGCCTTAGCAGAAGCTGAACCAAAGATCCCAACTGGGGAGTGTGAAGATCCGGGCCAAGCCAGAAACGCAGTGAGGGGCCAGCTGGGAACTGACCCTGCTGGAGCCACTGGGGAGAATTGAGTGTCCTACTCTGGGGCGCTTGCTTTTCCCCTTGCTCTGGGCTTGCCTTGGTCATCAGCCCCTCCACGCAGTCCAGCTCTCCGACGGGCACTTGGGACGGGCCTTCGGGAGGCCAGGTTCTGCCCCGCCCCCTCCCCCCAGCCAGACTACTCGCTGCCTCTCTTCAGTCATCTGCTTGTTTCCGAACAGGGAGAGGGAGGAGATTTAGGGATCAGGATGATGACATGAGCCACCTGCCTCCTGCACTCGGTGCTGCTCAGTCCTGACCTGCAGCCCCCACTGCTACTCCAACCAAGGTCAGAGACACAGTGATGCTGATGGTGCCCTGCCCACTCTTCGATCTGGGACAGGGCTTGGGTTGGGTTTGAGACCCAGGCAGCCCACTGAAGCATGGCTGGATCTGAGTGCTGGGGCTCCAAAGATCAGCCCAAGGGCTGGAGTCACTATTCCATCTGGGGTGGCACTCCCAGGAGAGAAGGGGTGGGAGAGCTGGGTGTAGGCCTGAGATTTAACTCACCACATACTAAACCAGCCTTGGGTGAAACTCAGGGATGTCACCACTAAAATTAAGGGGGAAAAAGTGCTCCACTGCTGCTAAGGTGCCCCCACCTCAGGAATGCCCCTAACAAGAGTTATAACACCAAGGGTTGTAAAGTAGAGACACCCAGGCACTGGGAAGTTTAGGGAGGAAACAGAAAGACCCCAACAATTGGTAAAATAGATACGATAAGCTCTGACCAGTGAATTTATGCTGACCATCTGCACAAACACAGAAGATCATAAGTTACAATTTGGGCATGAGAGATAAAATATAAAGAGTTGAACAGGGAGGAAAAAACAGAGGTGCCAGTGCATGATTGGTTAAATGTTGTTACCTAGGGGTACTGAGTTAAAGGAGGTAGCTTGTTTTACCTATATAATGTAACAAAAAACAATGCTCTTTGGGAACCATCTCCGGACAGGAATTTAACATCAAGCTGCTGGAACTCTGACCCCTCTGCACAACTGTGACGTGCAGACGCATCGCCAGAACCCCCAGATGAGAGGATCCTTACTGGCCATTGGGTGAATTTTGTCTGTATAGTGGGAGTGTTGAGCATAAGAGATTTGCTTGGTATATGTATTCTGTGTGTGTTGTTAATAAATAGAGGTTTAGAGCACAGCTGTGTAAGGCTCTCTCACTGGGAAAAAGTCCCACAGACCCATAAGGCCCTGAGCCCCGAGGGAAAGGATAGGTGCCTTACATACTGAGTCCTTGGAAGGGAAAGGGTGGGGGTGCCTAAATTGATTGGGTCACACCTTGAGCCCTCGGTAGGATATAGGCGAGGTGCCCTGGATTTTTGGCGGGTAATATGGGGGACAGCGCAATAGGTACCCCCCCTACAGCACTGTGCTAGGAACAAGCCCTTAGCTTGAGCCCCAGGGAATAGCACCCCCACCAGGGCTCTGCTGGGTTTGAGCAGGGACGCAGACAGAGGAGGAGAGACAACATGGCCCACCCCGGTCCTCCACAGCCACAGGATGGGGCTGTTCCCCCAGACCCCTGGACATGCAGCTCTCTGGCCAGGCTGCCAGTGCAGAGGACACACAGGTGAGCCCATCTGGCCAGAGCCCAGGTGCCCAGGCTGACTCCTCGTTCGAATAACACAGTGCAGACGGGCACCAGCCTCCTCTTTACAGCAGGTGATGCCCACTGAGGCAGCGCCGTCTAGATCCAAGGGGGGGGAGGAGGGGGGCAGGCAAAGCTGCTGGAACTGGAAGGAGGGTCCCATCACAGGTCAAGGACAGAACTGGCCGCCTGCATGCCCTGGGGCGGCATGTTCCCAAGGAACGCCTGTAACACCCTGTGACGGTACCTCCCATAAGGCTTTGTGGGAATATGACATAACTGGAATATGTTTTGTGCTGCCTGTGCCAGGTACATATCTATGTAAAGGTTATGATCTACTAGTTATGTTCACCCTAGTTGTATGCAGGCACCATTTGTGTGTTCAAAGTTATGAACATGGGCTGTGTAATTGCTTGATTCCTAAGGGGCCTCAGTTAGAACATTTGGTGACTTCTGGGGAAAGGAATGTGCAAATTAGGTGTTCAGTCAGGGGGCACTTAACAGACAAAAGAGCTTGGAAGATTCCAATCCACATCAGAAGTCTACCTGAGGACGTTCAAGGCAGCATGTGGGTAATGGCTGCTACCTGCAGTCCTGAGTCATGCATGGGCATGTGACCTGCCCATGTGATTTTCGAATCTCCATTCTGTGACAGGATTCTACAGAGGGAGAGGAGGGGGT
The DNA here is from genome assembly GCA_003942145.1 of Platysternon megacephalum. Lineage (NCBI taxonomy): Eukaryota > Metazoa > Chordata > Testudines > Platysternidae > Platysternon > Platysternon megacephalum. The sequence goes on from QXTE01000444.1 coordinate 74,587, forward strand.
CTCCACCCACAAGAGACAGTCTATTTAAACCTGTGGGAGACCCCTCCATTTTGTCTTCAGCTGGCTAAAGAAGGAGCCTCTCCACCCCCACAGGACACTTGAAGGAAACTGAAAACTACAGGGGGTGTGAGTGATTGCTGGACCCAGGCTAAAAGAAGATTAGCCTGTAAAAGAGAACATTTTGGAACTGGTGAGGATCTTATCTGTATTTAGTGCAATTAGACATAGATTTGCGTATTTTATTTTATTTTGCTTGGTAACTTCTTTTGTTCTGTCTGTTACTACTTGAAATCACTTAAATCCTACTATCTGTATTTAATAAAATCACTTTCTACTTATTAATTAACTCAGAGTATGTATTAATACCTGGGGGAGCAAACAGCTGTGCATATCTCTCTATCAGTGTTATAGAGGGCGAACAATTTATGAGTTTACTCTGTATAAAGCTTATACAGGGTAAAACGGATTTATCTGGGTTTAGACCCCATTGGGAATTGGGCATCTGAGTGTTAAAGGCAAGCAGACTTCTGTGAGCTGTTCTCAGGTAACCCTGCAGCTTTGGGATAGGTGGTTCAGACTCTGGTCTGTGTCTGGAGCAGATAGGTGTGTCTGGCTATCAGCAAGGCCATAGTGCTGGAACTACCTGTAGCTGGCAGGGGAGAATAGAAACAGAGGTAGCCTTTGCACATCAGCTGGCAGCTCCCAAGGGGGTTTCTGTGAACCAACCCGTCACAGTGGCGTAGTCGAACAGGATCTGTGCACAGCTGATTGCTTTGAGATACTGGTAGTGATTTTAAGTGAGTTTTAAGTGTGGTGGCTGGAGAACAGACAAAGTGGTTACTGGTTTGTTATTTTCTGTTTGCTTATTTCGGGAAAGGGAAGTAGGGACAGAAAAGGAAGCAAAATAAGTAAGAAGGAAGATCAGAAGACTGTGAGAGTCTCTGTTAACTAAGAATCCCCTGAGCTGAGTCTATCCCAGTTTCAGTGAACTGCAGAGGGGTGTGGCCCAGCAGAAGAAAGCAGGAAAATGCCTACTAGTGAGACAGCCACCAAGCTCGAATTGGCTAGGTTGGAAGCAACAGAGAGAGAGAATGAACATAAGAGACGGGTAGAGCTAAGACAATTAGAAATTGATGCTGTGGAGGCAGAAAAAGTGAGGGAAGAGGCTGCCCACAAGAGAGCTATGGAGATGGAGGCAGCAAGGGAAGAGGCTGCCCACAAGAGAGCTATGGAGATGGAAGAAGCTGCCCACAAGAGGGTTATGGAGGCCCAGAAACATGAACTGGCTGTTCTGGAGTTGAAGAGACAAAATCCTTCACCTGCTGGCTCCACTTCCCCAAAAATCCACAAATGGGAGCGACTGTGCCCACAGTATGATGAGTCCAGCGATATTGCCGAGTATTTCATCACCTTTGAGAGACTGTGCACCCTCCATGCCATCCCTGAAGATCAGAAACTGACCACATTAATAGCAAAATTGACTGGCAGAGCTCTGGACATATTCAATAAGATGCCTATTGATGATGCTTCAGACTATGGTAAATTTAAGGAACTGGTTTTGAAACAGTTTCAGGTTACACCTGAAACCTATAGGGTTAAATTCAGGAGTCTTAAGAGGGGATCTGGATTAAGTAATCTGGCTTATGCCAATGAAATGAGAGATTTGGTAGATAAGTGGGTGCGGGGGAAAGGTGTTACAAGCTTCGAAGGGATGTGTGATCTGGTTACTCAGGAACAATTCCTGAATATGTGCAGTGATGATGTGAAACAGTATGTGTGGGACAAAAAGGTAAATGCACTGGGTGAATTAGCTGGGTATGCAGACTCTTATGAGCAAGCACAAGCTGCAATCAAACATAAACCACAGGCAGAGGGGTATAAGGGTGGGGGAAAGCAGAATCACCGTTTTATCCCTGGGTCTGGGAAAAAAGAGGCTGGGCGGTCACCTCCCCATTCCCCTGGTACTCGTCCCAAATTTCCTGTGCAAGCAGAGGAGCCCAGGAGGTGCTATCATTGTAAGTCCACTGAGCACCTGAGGAATAAGTGTCCCTTGCTGAGTGAAAACAGGCAGCAAGTTACACAGGAAGCTGCAGCTTCTCAGAGCCAGGCTGTGGCCTCTTTCCACACAGGATTTGTAAAGCTTGCTTCCACACAACCAAGCAATAAGCATATGCATGCTGTCGAAATTAATGGAGAGGTGGTTATGGGATTAAGGGACACGGGTGCAGAGATTTCTGTGATCAGGAGGGACCTGATCCAGGAGAAGGATTTGTTGCCAGGTAAAATGGCAGAATTAGAGCTGGTTGGGGGTTACAAAGTCCTTGCACCTTTAGCTAAAGTTCACATGCAAACTCGGGATTTGCAGGCTGAACTGACAGTTGCAACGGTGGCACACAATTTTGCACCGTTTCTACTGGGAAATGATTTCTTTAATGTGGCAGAATCTGTCCCAGGGTTGGTTAGCAGGGAGAAGGAATCTTGTGCTAAAAGCCCCGGAGGGGAGGGTGAAGTCACATGGACTGCTGGGGGAATAGGAGAGTGTCTCTTAGATTCCTCTGCAGCAGTACAGGGAGCAGCTGCGGGGGCAGGGATGGTTGTAGCCAGTTCCTGTGGCCCCAGGGCTCAAGGGAAGTTCCAGAGGGAGGGGCTGGACGAAGCCAGCTCCTGTCCCGTAATCATCTCCCTGGGGGAGGGGGATGTACCACCTGGTAACAGGGGGGTCACCCCAGCTGCTGACTGCCAGGAAGTTGCAGGTCAACAGGGGGCAGGGCCCGCCCTGGGGTGCACAGAGACGTGTGTCCCGAAGGTGGAAGTTGGGGTCTTGGTAACTGCTGCGGTGGGAACAGACCCCAAAGACTCTGTAGCTGGGTGCCAGCCCAACCCGAGTGAAAGGGGGGGGATTTTGCTGGCCAGTGAAAGGTCTGTCATGGCTGGTAGCTGTGAGCCCACAGCTGGAGCAGGGTCACCTTCCCTTTTGGGGGACACAGGAGTGTCTGACCCAGAGGGGAGCCCAGAGAGGGAAGCCCAGATGGAAGGTGAGGGGGGGCCAGAGAGTCTGCCCACCTTTTGTAGGGAGGGACTTTCCCAAGAGGAGGGTGAAAAGCCTGCATTTAAAATGCCAGCTCCCTCTCTTGTAGATCAGGTTTTAAGGGAAACCTGGGGGTCAAGTCTCCCGGAGGGGGGGGCCCATCCAGCTGACCTGTTGGAAACAGAAAGTGAGGTGCCCAAAGGGGTACAGAGCACCCCATTGAAAAAGGCTGTTCTTACCCCACTTGTAAGAGATGAAACTCTCTCTCCTAGACAGGGGGGGGGAAATCTCTGCATGAGTGAAACTCTACCAGGGGGCGGGGACCAGCCCAGAGAAATTCCGGAGGGAGGGGCCGAGGGCAGGCAGGGTTGTAGTACACCCTTTCCTGGCCAAAGACCCAAACACATGCCTGAATTAGCAGCTTTCCCCACAGAGGCTGAAGATTCTGAATCAGAGTGTCTTCCAGAAGGCACAGAGAACTGGGAAAATGCAATAGATGCTAAACAGGTCAAATTGAGTGAACAAAACCTGTCCACCGTAGATTTGCTGTTAACCTTGTGTCTTTTGCTGATTCACCTCTGGGATAAAACAAAAGAATTCATACTAGTGGTAAACCCTCTAAAAACATGGAACATACCTGATTTATGGAGAAAACTGTTGTACATGCTAGGGATGGTAACAAGACAGCCCCACAAGCATGTTGCTTTGCAGCCTATACCTGTAAATAGACTGGAAGCTTGGCACAGCAGCAAAAGCATAACAGGCCCATGCTGCTGTGTAGAAGGGGAAACTGAGGCACACCGCCTCATGGCCTTGGTGGTTAAAGGTCAAGACACCTCCACTTTAACAGGTATTGCTGTCTGCATTCTGTTAATGCTACACCCCAACCTGTTTTCAGGCATCTGGGGATCAGGAACCTCAAAATGGGCTAAAACCCCTAGAACTGACATATGGTTTCAAGGTACTGAAAAGAAGTGTGATCAAAGACAAACAGGAATTTTACGGGTACTGCCTCCGCCATGGACAGTGTCCAAGTCTCTGGCAGTAAGTTCAGGGGGAGGGTGTGACGGTACCTCCCATAAGGCTTTGTGGGAATATGACATAACTGGAATATGTTTTGTGCTGCCTGTGCCAGGTACATATCTATGTAAAGGTTATGATCTACTAGTTATGTTCACCCTAGTTGTATGCAGGCACCATTTGTGTGTTCAAAGTTATGAACATGGGCTGTGTAATTGCTTGATTCCTAAGGGGCCTCAGTTAGAACATTTGGTGACTTCTGGGGAAAGGAATGTGCAAATTAGGTGTTCAGTCAGGGGGCACTTAACAGACAAAAGAGCTTGGAAGATTCCAATCCACATCAGAAGTCTACCTGAGGACGTTCAAGGCAGCATGTGGGTAATGGCTGCTACCTGCAGTCCTGAGTCATGCATGGGCATGTGACCTGCCCATGTGATTTTCGAATCTCCATTCTGTGACAGGATTCTACAGAGGGAGAGGAGGGGGTCTCCACCCACAAGAGACAGTCTATTTAAACCTGTGGGAGACCCCTCCATTTTGTCTTCAGCTGGCTAAAGAAGGAGCCTCTCCACCCCCACAGGACACTTGAAGGAAACTGAAAACTACAGGGGGTGTGAGTGATTGCTGGACCCAGGCTAAAAGAAGATTAGCCTGTAAAAGGGAACATTTTGGAACTGGTGAGGATCTTATCTGTATTTAGTGCAATTAGACATAGATTTGCGTATTTTATTTTATTTTGCTTGGTAACTTCTTTTGTTCTGTCTGTTACTACTTGAAATCACTTAAATCCTACTATCTGTATTTAATAAAATCACTTTCTACTTATTAATTAACTCAGAGTATGTATTAATACCTGGGGGAGCAAACAGCTGTGCATATCTCTCTATCAGTGTTATAGAGGGCGAACAATTTATGAGTTTACTCTGTATAAAGCTTATACAGAGTAAAACGGATTTATCTGGGTTTAGACCCCATTGGGAATTGGGCATCTGAGTGTTAAAGGCAAGCAGACTTCTGTGAGCTGTTCTCAGGTAACCCTGCAGCTTTGGAATAGGTGGTTCAGACTCTGGTCTGTGTCTGGAGCAGATAGGTGTGTCTGGCTGTCAGCAAGGCTTTGAGTGCTGGAACCACCAGTAGCTGGCAGGGGAGAATAGAACCAGAGGTGGCCTTTGCACATCAGCTGGCAGCTCCCAAGGGGGTTTCTGTGAACCAACCCGTCACACACCCTTTGGCTGGCTCCCCACTGCAGGTGGAGCACTCACCCCGCCCAGCCTGACAGAGCAAGCCTAGGCAGCAAAGAATCCTGTGGCACCTTATAGACTAACAGACGTTTTGCAGCAAGCCTAGAGCCAGGCCATGCTGTGCCCGCTCCCCAAGCCCAGGCCTGAGTCTCTCACAGCATGTCCCATCCCATTATTTAAGAGTGGATCGGGCTGGGCTTGAATGAGAGAGATAAACCCAGCCTCTGCGGTGCCCGCCCCCCCCCCCCCCACACACACACCCCAACCACTGCTCCTCAGCACAGCGCCTGGCTTCAAATGGTAGCTAAGTCCACGTTCAGAAGTGACAGACGCTACTTCCCTAGAGCTGCCTCAAGGGCTTGACACACGCTCAGGACACAACCGAGCTCCTACCGGATGGAAGGACAAGACAGAAACAGCTGCTACCGAGGCCTCGCCCTTTACTCTTCCTAACCGCCAGGCATGCATGGGCTTCCTGTGTGCCGGAGTGAGGGGCTTTCCTAGGTGGATTGCTCAGCCAGCACCCCTTCCAGCCACTATAGAAATCCGCCCGCAGCCAGAAATCATGTAGCGACAGAGAGGGGAAATGAGTCAGGATTATTGCACAATCCGGTGGAGCAGGCAGCCTTCGGATTCCAGAGGCAGCAACACCCCTTCAGCTGCCAACGCGCTGTTTGTTTTGCTTGTGAAAACTAAGTCGGCCAGCCTGCACAGCCCGCGCTATCAGTTCCCAACTGGCCTATGGGCCCATTTCACACCAGAAACCTCCCACGCTTCCAAACCCCCTCGCTGCAAGGTGCCAGGCTCTCCTGCCGTTTACCAGCAAGACACAGCCCAGTGTTAAACTGCAAGTCGCCCCAGAACTGGGACCCTGGCCCCCCACCTCCCCTAGGTGAGCTTGCTCCTCATCTGGCGTGACACTGCCCAGGAACGTATCCACACGGAGGGGCTGGCCACCTTGGGTGAGCACTGCCCAGGCTCTGAGCCATGGGACACCACAGAAGTCAGGTTGTAAACACCTCCCTGCAGCACTCTGAAAACAAAACAGGCAGCATGTTCCCAATTCCTGGAACCGGGGGCCCCAGGGAAGGGGGCACCAACTTGTTCTGCTCCAGGAAGAACACAAAGCCGAGAGAAAAGAGGAAAAGCAAACAGTCACACAATGCCAGGAGCGGGCAGGACGGCAAACAGCAGCCGATTAGTAAGAATAGGAAAAGGCCAAATCAGACCAGACTTTCACTTTATGCAGAGATTGCTAGCCACATGTTATCACTGTTATTACTCATGCCTATTGCGGCAGAGCCTAAGGGCAACCCCACAGTGCCAGGCACTGTAAGACACCCCATAGCTATGGCAGTGTGAGGCCAGGAGCATGGTAACACTCACTAACACAGCTGGGTGGCACAGAATTAGCTTTGCCCACAGCAGTGCTTGCTGCCCAGGGGAATTTTTGTGGATGGTCATTTTCTACAATCCTGAGATCACAGGTTTGGAGTCTAGCAGAAGCCCAAAGTGCCAGTGAGTAGCAAAAAGTTGGCATAGCCCTTTTTTCCTCTCTCTCCCTCCCTCTCTCGCTGCCAATAACCATGTCTGTCTGTATCCCATCACTCAGAAAACACAGGCTCAAGTGCAGATCACGGGGCTGGGAGTCAGGAAAGCCCAAGTTCTCACATTGGGTCTGACATGTTTTTTCCGCAGGACTCTAGACCAGCCCTGTCCCCTCCCTCCAGGGCCGCCCAGAGGATTCAGGGGGCCTGTGGTCTTCGGCGGCGGGGGTCCTTCCGCTCCGGGTCTTCGGGGCACTTCGGCGGTGGGTCCCGGAGCGAGTGAAGGCCCCGCCGCCGAATTGCCGCCGAAGACCCGGAGCGGAAGGAGCCCTCGCCGCCGAATTGCCTCCGAAGACCCGGAGTGGAAGAAGCTCCGGGTCTTTGGCAGCGGGTCCTTCACTCGCTCCGGGTGTGTTCAGCGGCACTGAAGGACCTGCCATCGAAGACCCGCCAAAAACTCTCGTGGGGGGCCCCTGTGGGGCCCGGGGCAAATTGCCCCACTTGCACCCCCCTCTGGGCGGCCCTGCCTCCCTCTGCCTCACTTTCCCCATCTGGCAAACGCAGGGGAAGCAAATGTTTCCTCAGGAGGCTCCATTCATATTTGCACAGCACTTTAAGCGGGGGAAGTGCTATTTGCTAAGCCCATGGGCAACACCCTCTTGAAGGAACAGAAGCAGAAGCAGAAGACAGAACAGGGTACTTGGATCAACTCACGTGCTGCCAAGCAGTAATGAGGCTGCTGTTAAATGTGTGTCATCGGGGCTTATATATAATTCATAGGGTAGAAAAGCAATTAAACCAAACCTCACTGGCTGGGGGGAGGCGGGGAGAGAAGCTTTTAGGGTTTGGGGGACAGAAAACAAGGCCGCTATAACTGATCGTGAACTAGCCCGGCTAGTCCCACCCTCAAGGTGACATGAGACACAACCGGCTCTGCTCGGAGCAAGGTCAGCAATACGCAAACTGCAAAGAGCCTAGAGCCGCAGCTGGGGCAGCGACCCCCTGGCCCTAACCACGCTGACAAGTGCGGCTCCTCACCCGGCAGGGCACTCCACAAGGACAGGGCTCCCCTCGGACAGATCTCAGCTACCGCAGCTGCTAAAGGTCATCTCAACACCCCCGAACCAGGAAGCACAAAGGCCCGGCTAGCACAGGTAAGGGTGAGGAACAGGAAGACGCTAACCAAACTTTGAGCCTCAATAGCTGAGGTTCAATGTGGAATGAGAGGACTGGGGGCAACTGGGCCGCCTTTCCTTTTATCCCAACCAACTGGCCCACCCCAGAGAAACCACTCTGGGCAGAAAGCGCTGCATGCCCCCCACTCCCTTGGCAAGGGGGAAGGTAGCGTTCGCAGGGGACTCACGTTGTGGGGGCAGTACTCAACGGCCTGGAAGAAGCTGAGCCCTCGCAGCAGCTTGCGCTGGGCAACACCACAGCACTTGGACATCCCATCCTCAATGGCCTGGTTGATCTGGTGCACAGGGAAGGCGCACACCGCCGAGTACCAGCGTGGCACGGAGCTCTCTGCCTCACTCTCAGCGAACGCACCGAACAGGACCAGGTCGGTTTCGTTGACGCTGATTTCCTGGGCCAGCTTTGGGCCCGGCCGGGCCACATGGGCTGCCTGCAGCACGTTGAAAGCCACATCGTGCTTGTGCTCCCTGTCCGAGCTCCGCCTCCGTCTGCGCTTGGACTCGAAGCGGCAATCCAGGACCAGCTCACGGTACCGACCCATGTTGTGCTCCTTGGCTGTCAGCCGCACCAGCCGCGTGTGGTACGATCCGGATGTGGGGCTCTCCTTTTGGACAGTCAGGAAGTATACAAAGTCCTGGGCACTGAAGGAATACACATAGTCAATGGGGTAGGAGTCCTGGAACTCCGGAAGCACGTTGAGGGAATCAGAAACACAGGAGAACCCATCCAAAGTGGCCTTCGGTCTCCGGATAGACACCGATTTCGGGCTATACCTCGCAGCTATGCTGCTATTGATGGTAGAGGCAATGTAGAAGTAAGAAACACGGCTGGTTTCAGTCACCAGGACCCTCGTCCCCAGGGGGCTGGCCACACAGTCTGGGCACTCATCAGGACTGTTCTGAGCTGCATACAAACAGTAGGTGGCATTCACCACCACCAGGCTGTCTTGTATTTCCAATTTGTGCTGGAAGCACCGGCCGTGCTGGGAAGTGCCACAGCTGTATAGCCATGGCTCAGATGGGTCCATCACCAGAACCACGTTATCTGTGTCTTCAGGCTTCCGGCCGTCTCCTGGCTCCTGGCACTGGGCACAGATCTCGCACTGGGCACTGCCCACGGGGCCAGTCACGATGACTGATGAGTTTGCCAGTGCCGGGCTCACCACGTAGATCTTGTTCCGCACCGCCACAAAGAGGGCGGCTGCTCCGCTTGGATCCTTGTAGGTGACAATGTTCTGGATGGGGCCATCCGCGGTGAAGCTGGGCAGCTCATACTTGACAGTGAAGTCCCTGGTAGCACTATAGGGAATCCGCGGGCACTGCCAATTGCTGAAAGAAACTCCGGTGAGCATGAACCCCAGGGAGAGGCAAACCAGGAATGAAAGCCCCATGCTAGGGGAGGAAACGCCGCTCCAAGATCCTTGACTCCAAAGATCACCTGAGCGCTTCAGCTCTGAGTGGGTCTGGGATCCATCGAGTGTGAGCCCACTACATCCCACTACAGCTGAAATACCAGTGGGAGAGAACATGTTAGTCGCAGCATTGAAGAGGTGTCATGCCCCACTCGAGTACCCACCGGGAGCACACCGCCTCCCCATCCCCCAGAGCAGGCACCGGGTCTCCCCCCACAGTGCAGAGGGGATCAGGCCCCCCCATGCTGGCTGGATCTCTCCAGCATGTCCACAGCACCTACCAGCTGGACAGACCCAGAAAAGCGCTGGTCCATCTCATTCACTGGAGGAAAGAAGTGGATTTGTATTGATGGGTCATGAAGCATACTGCCCTGACGCTGCACTGCCGTGTCAGCCAGCCACTTGCACAGTCAAGCATCTGGTAACCTCAGTGAGGGTTCACCCAAACCAGGCAAGCCAATACACCCTGCGTGCAATGCCCTGGATACACACTGGGGCTGAGGCACATCGGATGTTGAACAGAACAAAGAAGCCTGGCTAGGTTTTAACCAGCTACGACGTTTGGATCCCTAAAGACTGGTGGCTGCATAGCTCTGGGGCCCACTCCAGTTGGGATCTGCAAGTAGACGACACTTCTTTCCCCCAGAATCCCCTCATCTCTCATGGGCAGCCCAAGCTGTTTGGAAGAGGTAGCACCGGGCAGCCCCTCCTTCATCGGGCCTCCGCATTGGCATGAGATGGAGACAGGAAGGGCTGGGGAGGGGAGAGGGCGAAGATTCCTCTCCCTCACTCAGGCACCTGCTGCAGATCCAGGGACTGAGCATCAAAGGTGAGCCTGGCTACCATCTCAGCCTGCATCTAGGATTCATAGATTCTAGGACTGGAAGGGACCTCAAGAGGTCATCGAGTCCAGTCCCCTGCCCTCATGGCAGGACCAAATACTGTCTAGACCATCCCTGATAGACATTTATCTAACCTACTCTTAAATATCTCCAGAGATGGAGATTCCACAACCTCCCTAGGCAATTTATTCCAGTGTTTAACCACCCTGACAGTTAGGAACTTTTTCCTAATGTCCAACCTAAACCTCCCTTGCTGCAGTTTAAGCCCATTGCTTCTTGTTCTATCCTTAGAGGCTAAGGTGAACAAGTTTTCTCCCTCCTCCTTATGACACCCTTTTAGATACCTGAAAACTGCTATCATGTCCCCTCTCAGTCTTCTCTTTTCCAAACTAAACAAACCCAATTCTTTCAGCCTTCCTTCATAGGTCATGTTCTCAAGACCTTTAATCATTCTTGTTGCTCTTCTCTGGACCCTCTCCAATTTCTCCACATCTTTCTTGAAATGCGGTGCCCAGAACTGGACACAATACTCCAGTTGAGGCCTAACCAGCGCAGAGTAGAGCGGAAGAATGACTTCTGGTGTCTTGCTCACAACATACCTGTTAATACATCCCAGAATCATGTTTGCTTTTTTTGCAACAGCATCACACTGTTGACTCATATTTAGCTTGTGGTCCACTATAACCCCTAGATCCCTTTCTGCCGTACTCCTTCCTAGACAGTCTCTTCCCATTCTGTATGTGTGAAACTGATTGTTCCTTCCTAAGTGGAGCACTTTGCATTTGTCTTTGTTAAACTTCATCCTGTTTATCTCAGACCATTTCTCCAATTTGTCCAGATCATTTTGAATTATGACCCTGTCCTCCAAAGCAGTTGCAATCCCTCCCAGTTTGGTATCACCTGCAAACTTAATAAGGATGGGAATGAGGGGCCTTATTGACGGCCCGCCTCCCACTATTCCCAAAACCATCTGAGCAGGAGCCTTTGTCAGGAAGGTTGAAAGGAGCACTGAAGTGCAGAATAGGGCCCCAGTCAGGTTGTCTGCTAAGAAGGGAGGCCTCGGGGCTGCGCTCACTTCCCTAAAGAGCAAAAACTGCAACTGATCAAGAGGCAAAACTCCCAACCCCAAATCATCTCCATGCATAGGGAGGCCGAGTCTGTTCCAGCTTTATAGAACACCTGCCTCAATGGATCCGCCTGTCTCTGGAGACGAGTTCCACTGGATTTCAGACGCCGGGTCCCTGGAGTTAGGGACGTTGACAGGATTTGGCTTCTGTTTGGTTTATTATTATACACGGCTATAGCCTCAGGGGCACATTTTCCTAACCTTCATAAGCGCACGTGGAGGTGCCTCAAGCGCAGGATGTGCATCTGCAACTGGCTGGTTATGTAGCTAAACTGCCACTGTTGCATGGGCACTTACTTAGGCCTTGTCTACATGGGAAAGTTTTACCAATTATACCACTATAGTTACACCAGTATAACCACACCACCATCACCACCCATCACCCATCCACCCTCCGCCGTGGACAAGCCTTATTCCGCTATAAGAGACCATTTTTCTGGGTTAGTTTAAACCTTTTCCCAAGCAACATACGCTAAACCAAACAAGCCACCCTTCTCCTGGCGAGTATCCCCAAGAGGCATGGCAGCACCTCTAGATTAGTTTAATTACACACTCCAGCTTGCAGATAAGGAAAATTTGCTTTTTAAACAAGGCGGCTTTGGAGTGGGGAACTTCCTCCTCTCATTCCATCTGGGGCTGGGCTGCTAGCTGCATCCCCACACCTAGATCACTGCAGTGATTCCGGAAACTCGCCTGCACTGTCTCACACCTCTTCTGCTCCATCACCACATGCCAGAGGAAGGCAGAGGCAGGGGGAATATGGATAAGGAGAGCCAGCTGCTCCCTCTACCCCACACCCACCCACCTGCTGGGCATGCTCACTGGGGGCGGGAGGGGTTATGAAAGTGGGGAAAGACACCAAGAAGCCAGGAGAACAGTAGGGCTTCTACCGAGGCAGGAAGCATGGTAGGTGGAGATGCCCTCCCCATGCCACAAAAACCATGGGACAGGAATGGTTATGACTGACCAGGGCAGATTTGAAGCAGTGACCTGGTAGTGGCAGGTCCCGTGCCCCACGCCTCATCCTGGAGGCGATGGGCCCTGCGCCCCACTCCCCATCAGATCAGATGCCCGGTTCCCCCATGCCAGGTGGCACTCTGTCCTGAGCACCCCCGTTGAGTCTCATTAACACGCTCCCAACGGTTAGAAACTGACCTTAGAAAATCGTGCCAGGCACAAGCAGAGATCTGTCCCTGGGACTGGCATACGGGCACCCGCTGAGAGGCAATCCAATGGCCTCAGAGCGTCTGCCTGCCCCTGCTCTTCCCCCCTGGGCAGGGATCCCAACGCCAGCCTAGGCCCCTCTCCGCACCCCCCCGGGGGATCTGCCCTGGGAACATGGAAACCTGGCACCAGTGGGTATAAAATAGGTATTCACCCCCCACGACCTCCCATCCCAGAGTCACCCTCTGCCCGGCCCTGCTGCCCCAGACACCCCCCGCCGCCCACCCCAGAGACACCACCTCCCTGGCCCCCACCGCCCCGAAGACCCCTCTCCCCCCACCCTCACCCGCCCCCCCGCCGGAACCCACCTCAGACGCCGGCCGCTCCCCGCTGCGCCGGGCCGGGACAGCGCGTGTGTGCTTGGCCGGGGCGCTCCACTCACCTGGTCGGGTAGCTCCGGCCTCCGGGGCGGGGCGGGGCGAGTTGAGCTGGAGGAGGGACCCGCCAGCTCCCGCCCTGGGGCCGGCACGACGGGCAGGCTCCTGCCAGCAGGTCCGCCCGCGGCAGCGCGGGGTGTGAGCGAGAGCCTGGGAGCTGCGAGTGCCCAGCTAGCCGGGGCTGTCTCACACACTCACGACGACTGACACACACCCCAGACACACACACACCCCAGACATACCTGACAGACACACACACACACACACCGGACTGACAGACATACACCCCAGACACACACACTGGACAGACAGGCATACACCCTGGACACAAAAACACATTGTACCCACACCCACACCCTGTACAAACACACACCCTGTACAAGTACACACACTCCCGTACATACACCCTGTATAAACACACACACATATACTTTGCAGACACACACATCCTGTACTGACACACACATCTACATTGCTAACATAGTTCCTATCTTTAAGGGGAAAAAAGTGATCCGGGCAACTACAGGCCTGTCAGTTTGACATCTGTAGTATGCAAGGTCTTGGAAAAAATTTTGAAGAAAAAAGTAGTCAAGGACATTGAGGTCAATGGTAATTGGGACAAAATACAACATGGTTTTACAAAAGGTAGATCGTGCCAAACCAACCTGATCTTCTTTAAGAAGGTAACAGATTTTTTAGACAAAGGAAACACAGTGGATCTAACTTCAGTAAGGCGTTTGATACGGTTCCACATGAGGAATTATTAGCTAAATTGGAAAAGATGGGGATCAATATGAAAATTGAAAGGTGGATAAGGAACTGGTTAAAGGTGAGACTACAACGGGTCATACTGAAAGGTGAATTGTCAGGCTGGAGGGAGGTTACTAGTGGAGTTCCTCAGGGATCGGTTTTGGGACCAATCTTATTTAATCTTTTTATTACTGACCTTGGCACAAAAAGTGGGAATGTGCTAATAAAGTTTGCAGATGACACAAAGCTGGGAGGTATTGCCAATACAGAGAAGGACCGGGATATCATACAGGAAGATCTGGATGACCTTGTAAACTGGAGTAATAGTAATAGGATGAAATTTAATAGTGAAAAGTGCAAGGTCATGCATTTAGGGATTAATAACAAGAACTATTGTTATAAGCTGGGGAGGCATCAGTTGGAAGTAACAGAGGAGGAGAAGGACCTCGGAGTATTGGTTGATCACAGGATGACTATGAGCCGCCAATGTGATATGGCCGTGAAAAAAGCTAATGCGGTCTTGGGATGCATCAGGCGAGGTATTTCCAGTAGAGATAAGGAGGTGTTAGTACCGTTATACAAGGCACTGGTGAGACCTCATCTGGAATACTGTGTGCAGTTCTGGTCTCCCATGTTTAAGAAGGATGAATTCAAACTGGAACAGGTACAGAGAAGGGCTACTAGGATGATCCGAGGAATGGAAAACCTGTCTTATGAAAGGAGACTCAAAGAGCTTGGCTTGTTTAGCCTAACCAAAAGAAGGCTGAGGGGAGATATGATTGCTCTCTATAAATATATCAGAGGAATAAATACCAGGGAGGGAGAGGAATTATTTAAGCTCAGTACCAATGTGGACACAAGAACAAATGGATATAAACTGGCTATCAGGAAGTTTAGACTTGAAATTAGACGAAGGTTTCTAACCATCAGAGGAGTGAAGTTCTGGAACAGCCTTCCAAGGGGAGTAGTGGGGGCAAAAGACATATCTGGCTTCAAGACTAAGCTTGATAAGTTTATGGAGGGGATGGTTTAATGCAGGCCTGCACAGCTCGTAAAGCGGCGAGGGCCATATTACTCCAAAGAAAATAGCTGCAGGCCGAAACTCCCCGGCCTCGCTGAAACACATACCCCCCAGCACCACCAGCGCCGCCTAAACACCACCACCACCCTCAGCGCCGCCCAGCCCCCGTGTAAGCAAGCAAGACTCACCCCGGCGGTGCCTCCTGCTGGTCTTCTCGCGAATTAGCTCATCCAGCCGTTGGCGCGCCCTCTGCAGGCCGGTGTCCCGCTGCCACTGGCCCCATGTCCCTCCCGGACCCCGGTGCCCTTTGATCTGGGGTGCTTCCCCCTGGCAATACCCCCACACTCTGGGTCTAGGTCTCCCCTCTCTGGGGAACCCTCTAATCCCCACCTCGCCTCAGTATAAGGCTACTGCCAGTCACCAACTAGCCCCCACGCCCTGGGGCAGACTGCAGTATAAGCCACTCATCACAGGCAAGGTTGGGTTTGGACCTGCTGCCTCTCTCTATAGCTGGGCTGCCCCTCTGCAGTACTGGTACTGGTCTTAGGGCCGCAGCTTGGGGGTTTTCCAGGCTGGAGCTCCCCAGCGCCTCTAGCCCTGCTCAGCTCCCCAGCAGCCAGGCCCTTCTCTCTCTACAAGCAGAGGGAGACTTCCTCTGGGCCTCTGGCTCACAGCCTTTTTATACAGGCCAGCTGGGGCCTGATTGGGGCATGGCCCAGCTGCAGCAGCTTCCCCAATCAGCCCAGCTTTTCCCCTGCCACAGCCCTCCCCCAGGGCTGTTTTAAGCCCTTCAGGGCAGGAGGGGGGTAACCACCCTGCTACACCCCCCGAAACACATCCCCCGCCCCAGCGCCGCCCGCCCCACGGAAACAAACCCCTCCTTCCCCAGCGCCGCCCCGCCGAAACAGCCGTGGGCCGAAAAGGAAGGTTGGGGGGGGGGGGTGATACTTTATTAAGAATTTTTCATTTAAAGCAAACAATAATTTTTTTAATTATTTTAATTTTTTTATGAATCATGGAAAAATGAAAAACACCTGTTCCGTTGAAAGAAAACATTTGTACTTTTCATAATTACCTTGTAAATGTAATGAGAGATATTACATCTCTTTTCGGCAACAAGCTTGTCATATTCGGGGGTGTCATATTCGGGGGTGTCATATTTGAAGTGTATATTTTCATAATGTCTTCCAAATGGTCGTCAGTCAGAGAAGAACGTTGCTTGTTTTTATTCATGTTCATGATGGAAAATGTTTGTTCACATATGTAAGTGCTTCCAAAAATGCTGAACGTTTTCAGTGCAACTTTGATAAGATTCTTGTATTTTTCATCATCCAGACTTTTGTAGAAGTCCCACAGGCTGCTTTCTCTGTGCTTATTTCGGTAAACTGCCGAACATTGAAGTTCAATAACCTCCAACTGCAAATCTAGTGGCACTTCCTCTGGATCCACAGAAAAGGGATCTTCAATCAGCTTCAACTGGACGTCATTGTCTTTAGACAAAGTAAGTCTTCTATAAAATTCTTCAATCAAAAGATTGATGTGCTTTGCGTATTTTTCTCCTAACTCAGCATGTTTGTGCTGAGGGATACGCTGTGCACAAGTGGGAAAGTGACACATTTCACCTTTTGACACCTGACTTCTGAAAAGTTTCAATTTCATTTTGAAAGCTTTCACTGCTTTCAATATAAGTTGATTTTTTCCCTGAAGTTGAATGTTGAGATCATTCAGGTGTGCTGTAATATCACAAAAGAAAAAGAGATCTTGATTCCAGGACTCATTTTCAAGCTCTGGGAATTTTATTGGCTCATTTTCTAGGAATTTTGCTACCTCCTCTTTCAAAGCAACGAAACGCTGGAGCACTCTTCCTCGACTCAACCACCTCACTTCCGTATGGTAGATTAAGTCATTGCACTCGGCGTCTACCCCTTCAAGAAAGGCGCTAAATGTCCAATGTTTTAGTCCTCTAGAACGGATGTAGTTTACAATGGAAACTACCACTGACATTACATGCTCAAATTTTAAGACTTTGCTACACAAAACCTGCTGATGTATAATGCAGTGATGTTTGGTTATTTGTCTCCCGATAAATTCTTCAAGAAGAGTAACTGCTCCAACATTTTTTCCGCACATAGCTGGAGCACCATCAGTACAAATGGCCACCAAGTTTGTGAAATCTAATCCCGACTTATCATTCATGCACTTTATCACTTCACTGGAGATTTCTTTTCCGGTTGTGCGACCCGTCATGGAGCACATGCCAGCAAGTTCTTCAGTAATTTCAAAGTTTTTATCAATACCTCTAATAAAAATAAGAAGTTGGGCAGTGTCTTTTAAATCGGTGCTTTCATCCATAGCTAGGGAGTAAAAGCAGAATTCACTGACTCTCTGCTTTAACTGATCACTTAGATTGGTAGAAATGTCAGCTATTCTTCTCTGTACAGTCATGCGTGATAGACTGACATTCTCAAATATTCCCCTCTTTTCTGGACATAACTCAGATACAGCAATCAACATACACTTTTTTAAAAACTCTCCTTCTGTGAAGCATTTCCCAGCAGCAGCAATTTCCTTAGAAATTTGAAAGCTTACTTTAGTAATGGTATCGTTCTCAGTGCTCACTTTCTTGAAAATTTGCTGTTCTCCACTAAGGTTTTTCGCTAAACTGGCTGCTTTAATTATTTTTTCATTTGGGTTCAATTTGGCGAGATTGGGATGTTTAGTTTCAAAGTGCTGCCGAAGGTTGTATTCTTTCGGAACGGCTAACGTTTTGCGACACACGAGGCACAGTATTTTGTCTTTGGAAACAGTACATAAGTATTTATTCATCCATTCAGTGTTGAAAACTCTGTGCTCTGATTCTATTTTTCTCTTTTTCTTTTCACTCATGGTAGCCATTATGAAGCTCAAGATTTTGTTGAATAAATTCACACACAAGGGAAACACTCACAGTCACACACAAAGAGAAGAGATATCTCAAGGCGTGTGGCACACTAGCAAGGCACTGACAGTGTGTGTAAGCCTGTAGAGGGAGAAAGAAACAGCGCGCATAGGGTAACCAGATCACAGCAGTAAAATAGGACCCGCCCCCTCCCTGCTCGGTCCCACCATTACACCCCTCTTCAACCCCCCAGGGGTCACTATATTACTGCACACAGCAGTACCAAAAATTAAAATACTGAAAATGGATGCCTCCCTCCAGCAACCGACTCGCCGCTTGCCTCCTCACCGCCCCCTCAAGTATAAAGCCTCACCTCCACTACCTGCCCACCCGCCCGCTCGGTTCGTCATCTCCCCATGAAATAAGGGGAGGGGAAAAGGGGAACAGTTTGAAGGGATTTTCTGGGGCTATGAACTAAGCCAGGGAGGGGAAAGGGGGGCAGTGTGAGGGGATTGGATGTGACTGTCCAACACACAAACACAGGGGCCGCAGGGAGCCCTGGGGGGGGAGGGGCAGTGTGATAGGGGCCGGGGATGGGTAAGGTCCCTGGACCAGAGAAGGGGGCAGCAGTTGGGGCAGGGCAAGTGCAACACACACACACAGAGTCTCCCCCGGGGATTTCCCGGCTGCCCACAGACAGTTCAACCCCCCCCCCCCCCCCCCCCCCCCCCCCCCCCCCCC